>JAGXOD010000027.1:2490000-2652500 GCA_020368025.1 Brachyhypopomus occidentalis | reverse complement strand
GGTGATGTTCACAACGCAGTATCCATTCTCATCTCCCTGTGGACATTTTGAACATTAGGGAAATTAGCAATGGCGCCGGTAGCTGAAATTCTGTTCTTTGTTTTTTTTTTTTGTTTTTTTTTTTTATTGGTTTGATTCATTTTATAAACATTCTGTCGTGAAAATAAAAAAAATGTCAGATAGTGAATGTGAATGTTTCTTATAGCGTAATGTGCTTGAGAATGAGGCGCATTTGCACCCATTGTGTACACCCATAACGTTCTGATGTATATATTTAATGCAGAGTGCATGTTTCTAGCAGAATCTGGTAGCATATCAACATCTAATGACCACTTACTTGGATGTAAGCAGAGGGAGGCAGGGGGAAGCTCACTCCATTAATGACGAAGCCCAGAGTGGGGAGGTTGCCTACCTGGCTACAGTCCACAGAGTACTGCAGAACACAGTGAATATTTGTTAAAAAAAATAAACAAACCGCCCCCTCCAAGAATTCCATTCTGACCCTTAGGTCAATTGGCTGTAGCAAGCACCATCTGGTACAGCATGTTAGCAGAGGCTAGGACTGTCTACACCAAAGAACTGAAGAGATCTGTTTAGATCAAGAGTGAAGTTAAAAGTGAAATTAAAGACTAAACATCAGTCGGATTTAGTTTTTGTAAAATAAACTAGAGTTTGGAAATGCTTAAGGTCTCATTGTCGCACCGTTACCTGTCTATAGCGCCTGTCGCACCGTTACCTGTCCATGGCGCCTGTCGCACCGTTACCTGTCCATGGCGCCTGTCGCACCGTTACCTGTCCATAGCTGTTCGCCTGTGCTCCAATGGACTGCATCAGGGAAGCCAGGTATGATTGAGGAGCGGTCAGCGCAGATGTACCAGTGTCCACAATGGCTTGGCAACCACTGTACTGAGAACACCAACCCGTCTCCTGTCCTTGTATCTGAAACCTGAGCCAGATCAAGGCCGAGTGTCATAAAAGCATGTCCACTACACCTTAAATGTAACTTGGATCTTAAAAAAGACGAGTGTTTGGTAAAGAATATGGGGTTGGTCAGTATGTACCTAACTGCTGTATGTGTACCTAAGTGGCATAAGCATTGAAAGTATTCTTTTTAAATGCTACATGGATAAAGCATATTTTAGCATATTTGAATGTAAAATGTACAAAATTAAGATTTAAAGATTCAATGCTCCTTAAAATTCATATTCATCATCTTGGATAAGTAATGCATAATAAACAGCTTTTTTTTTATAGCAGAGATAATGTAATTAAAGCAGACAGCTTGTGCTCTGCTGTCTGTGTGGACTGGGGGGGGGGGGGCATAATGTTTACCACCCGTCAGTGATGGATGGTGGCATTGTCTATGAGCCCAACCCTACTGTGTGTTCAGGATTACGCGCAGAAATGTGTGCCAAATAGATCAATTGATCATTAAAAAGTATTTAAACTATTCAAAGCAATATTCAACATGACAAGGACATGAATTGTTCTCACCCTTGAATGTCAATCTGCCAGTATGTCTGGCTGGTCACAGGTGTCCAGTAGAGAGTTCCCTGGTACATGTTTGTGTCCACACCACCAAACGCCACCTCACTGCCAGACTGTTCATTCCTTTCAATGAGACGTTTACGTAAAGCAGAGAATTTCTAGAATGCACATTTTATAGATTCGGTGATTAGAGCATTCAAGCTAGCTCCTTTGGGAGGAACTGGACTGCACGTACCAAACGTTTGCAGCTTTCAGTGAGATTATATGTGTTGTAATGCTCTTCTCTCATATTGGTATGTAATGTATTTTGCTCACGGGCTTAGATAAACAGCAAACAGGTCTTGCTGGAGGAGTTCCTGTTGCATCATGTTGTCAAAGAGAGGCATCTGACTTCCAGAAGAGAGGGATGGGTAGGCCAGACCAAGGATTCCATCAAACTGGGCCACCACAAAATTCTGACCTGGCTCGCTTGTACTGAGTCCAATCTCCTGACCAGCGACGCTGATGCCAGACAGCTAATGAAGGCATAAAAAAACTGTCTGTTCATTCCTATAATCACATGTGCCTTAAGCAGCATCCCTGCTTGCCATGTACAGCAAGTCGTGCAACTGCAGTACGTCTGAGAATCGAATGTGCTGGGAATGGCGGCGTGTTAAAGCGCGATACGCTTAACACGGTCGACTCTGCACACTCACGGTGACGGTGTCGTAGCCAAAAACTCCATTGAGAGATCCAGCTCCGTAGGGCAGGTAGAAGGTTTGGGAGGTGGATCTGTAGGTGGACGACTCCTGAGGGTTGAACTGGGTGTGGGTGGCTGTAAAGAGAGACTCCACTGTAGCTGAGCTTCCCTCCTTAGCCGCCTTTGTCCGTATTCCTTATACATTCTCTTATTTGAGTCATCAGTACAAGTCGTATGAGTGCATGAATATGGACTTACTGCAGGCCTGGGTGTTGCAGTAGATGGAGTCAACCCACAGGTTGGAGGAACCGGTGTCAAAGAGAACCTTGAAGGTCTGGGGCGGAGTACCGACACTGATCACACCGTAGTAGGACGACTGAAACAGAAGCCAGAAGCCAGTCAGCCGGTGTGGGCGATGGGTTTAGACGCAAGTTTGGGCTGGGACTTACATCAGCATAGTTGGTCATGGGTTCTATGGTAGATGTGGCCAGGATCTCAGCAGGCTGATATTTGAGGGCTGGATCGGTGTAGGGTAGGTAGATTCCCTTCTCACTCAGTGTCTTCCTGATGGACTTGAACCTTTTCAGTGGAACCCTGCAGAGAGGGACGGAAACTCGGCTTGGACAACACGTAAAAGCAGCGTTCGCGTGGCCGCATGACTCAAAGCCAGTAGGCAGAGCAAAAAGGAATGGAAATAAGACAGAGATTCGACGGTAAGACGGTTCATTCAGATCTGGTAGTAGATGAGGAGGCTAAAGCAGCTTTACACAAACCCTGAAATATCCTCCAACTGATGAGACAAGCCGAGTCTCCTTTACGTACTGCTGAACAGTTAAAAGCAAAGAGTGTTACGGAGGAGTGAAACTGTCTTACTTGATGACTGCCTCAGAGAGGACGAGACATGCCACGACGATGATCAAACCTTTCATCATGCTTCTGTACGCACAGTGTCTGCCTAAATGAACGCACAGGTATACACGGTGTGGACTTTATATACACACACATCACATGCATATCCACCCCCCCATATACCCTCCTTTACCTGAACCAGCACTTTCCTCTGGTGGCAGTAAGCCTATACATGTCCTCGCCCAAAACCTGGCCTTCCTCCTGATAACATCGATAAGACACCAAACAATGTAATGCACCACTTAACAAACAGATGGACTCTCAAGGAGAAAGCACTAAAGAGAAATTAAAGAACATTGAGTGTTTTTGTCTAAAACCTTCTGCATATGGACATGAACAGAAAAGTTCCAAGAAGCTATTAAAAGTTTTTATATATTATTCACTCTCATCTTTGGGATGCCAGGTAGTCAAATGTAAGTATAATGTAAATACTGGTCAGGGTGTGAAGAGAAAACAAAATTAATAAGAAAATAAATTAGTCCAAAAACAGCAGACGAAGGAGAAAGAGGTAGAGTCTGTTTGAAATTAATATAAAATATGACTAAACTAAAAACACACATATACATGATGCATGAACCTCATGTGATGTTTTCTAACATAAAGCTACATGTGAGAGAGAGAGAAAAAAACTTGGCGTTGTGCAGCATCAGAACATTATTACATAAAATACCTCCTTCCATGGACGCATTTCCCAATATGATGACATTTTCCATACAGTTGAAAAACGGTTGCATCTTAATGGAAATTATTGCATTTGAATCTCTCCTCACATTAAGAGCTTTGTCAAGGTTACAGCGATCACACTTATCTCTGCTGAACTGATTGCATATCTTGGCTAAAGGAAAAATAAATATTCCATTTCTTATCAAAAACTAAATGATAAAATGATTACCTGTTCAGTCAGTATAGAAAACTCAAGGTTACTATTGACATATTAAGCTTTTTTTTATATCTCTTACTTTTGTAACTACATAAAGTATACTTCATGTAGCCATTTTTGCAAATGTTTACAAGCTTGTTTCACAAGAAAAAATGAAAGGAGGGAGAGAGGGAGAGAGAGAGAGAGAGAGAGAGGAGGGAGAGAGGGATCAGGTCAGTGTTTCCTCAGGGCTGAAACTCATTTCTTCAGTCTTGGATTCCTCTTCATCGCTACAATTTGCTTTCAGTACATCCAGTTAACATATTTCAGCATAAATTACCCAGACGTTTAGCTGACTGAAATCTGAAATTCCTTTACCTTGGGTCACTAATTAATTAATGATTTTTTGCTGATGTGAAAACACATGCGAGATTCGATAAATGCATATACATTTTTTTAAAGGTTAAATATTTAATACTAATTAGTCATAAGTGTGCTTGGGCCTTAAATAAGTCAGACACTCATAAGTCATTTCATGCATTAAATCTAAGATCTTTTTTGAAAGAATAATGTCACACAGTAAGCCTGGTATATTCTCTCTTGCTCTCTTTCTCTCCTTTCCTCCCTCTCGCTCTCTCTCTCCCTCCCTCCCTCCATCTGTAGATTCCAGGGATTTGTGCCTGAGTTGGTTGGGCTGTGAAAAGCAGCATTGCAGCATTGCCTTCGACTGAGTGTGGAGCACAACCGGTGCCATGTGTGTGTTGGCAGTTAGCATAGCTCAGGCTTAGGGTGAAACCTTCTGCTACTGCACTGAGCACCAACACACACACCTGTTTACTGACTTGCTAACTCACATCTGTCTGCAAATCAGCAGAGAGAAGCTACTGAAAATCCCAGAGATCAATATCGGGGGGAGGGGAGGAAGAATTGAAGTTCTCTCTAGTCAGACCATGTCCGTCTTGTGTGGTCGTCAGACTCCCAGATACTTACCCTACACACACACACACACACACACACTTTAAGGATTTGCCTGCACATTGAACAGTAATCCACAATACAGTGACTTATTATATCTAGAAATGTTAGATTGAGTGTTTGATTTTACCTTGTGTACACATATACACACATAAACATTCATGTGTTATCCATTTACATTTACATTTACGGCATTTAGCAGACGCCCTTATCCAGAGCGACTTACAAAAAGTGCTTCATTGTTTTACTCAGAACAAAATCTCTAGCTAGTTAGTTTAGGCTAAAATCAGGAAGAAACTTTAAGCAAAGATATTATTAGATACAGTCAGTATGGACGCCTAGATATACTCAAATATATACTGAGAAAACCCTACTTAACAGATAAAAAAGCAAGAAAAGTCATTACAGTCACAAATATTTAATACATGCTAGTGTAGTAAAATTTTATTTAAGTGCTCTTGAAACAGATGTGTCTTCAGTCTTCGCTTAAAAACAACAAGAGACTCTGCCATTCGGACACTCAGTGGAAGTTTGTTCCACCACTGAGGTGCCAGAACTGAAAAACATCCACATTTGTTTCACAACTCTTAACAAGTGTTCTACGTGTACAGTGTACAGACTTTACAGACTTCACCAGAAGCCGTGTGATTTGTCATTGTTTTCCTCTGCAGGCCAGCCCATGACATCAGTCTGGAGGAGTTTGATGATGAAGATCTATCTGAGATCACAGATGACTGTGGCATTGGCCTCAACTATGACTCTGACCCTTATGAAAAGGTACAGCTCATAAACCCTTTCCGCTGTATGCGACTCTACATAGCAAAAACCTTTTAAAAATATCTCCTTTATGAAAGGTTGCACAGTTCTGCAATACGTCAGCCCTCTGCCTCATATTCTGTCTTCCGTTGTGTTGTCTGTAGGTAGGATGTGGGAGTCTGCATTATAAGGCCATAGACTTTTGAATGAGTCTATACTTAGCCACTAATCACATGCTTTTTATTTATGTATGAGTGTCCTATAAGAGTGTTACATGTCCAGTCTGGACCACAGGTTCATCTTATGTCTGACCGCTTCACATGAGCTTTAAAATATGCGCATATTATATGTGAATCAGTGATGCAGTGAAACGAAGAAAGCAGGACGCTATGGAGACACTAGATACTATAGCTACTACTGCAGGGGTTATGGACATGTGCTGGCTGGCTGTGCATATTTGTTTGCCTGGGATTTTATGTATGTGAGTGTGTGTGAGAGTGTGCCTGTGTGTGTGTGTGTGTGCCTGTGTGTAGGTGGTTTAAATGTTTCATTGTAGTGGCTCTGTGCAACAGATGCAGTGTGGATGATGCTGATCTTTAATGTGCTGCTATGAAGGGTCTCCTGCTCTAGGAATGACACATGGGTTTGGTGTTTAATCAGCAGACATGTTCACCCTCAGCAGCCCATTTGTTTAGCTAGTTGGTTGGTTTGTCTTGTTTACTTCAGTAAGTCTGATTGGGTGGGCTGGCATTAGTCCACACCGTTATGTGTGTGAGATTTGAGCCATATTGTTGCTTACACACAAGACTTTTACCCTTGTGACTGTTGAGTTTATAGAATGATTTTGTGATACTGGGTGATGACTGATGGTTTGGCCGTCGGGTCTTCTGATTGGTTGGCTGCTCTACGTGGTGCATGAGAAAACATTATGTTCCACTACATGTAGAAGAAGTAAGGCCTCCCCACACAGCTCTGCTCAGAGGGCATTAAATCATATAGATACTACATCTTCTGACTACATCTTCTGAGGTCTTTGTTCACTGTTGTCGTTGACTTTCATCACACTATTGTGACTAGTCATTCTTCACAGGTTAATGTCATCATCAGTATTGCATAACTATGATTAAGAAAACAGATTTCATTGCTGTTTTTTCTCTTTACTGGTAGTATATGATGGGACAAAATGTAGGAAATATTAAACTATTCAAATATTGGTGTTGCAGAGAATGCAATAAATGATTATAAATGCAATTTCAGAGATAAATGAATAAAATATGCATATATCATTTATGACACATTTCCTTTCTTGATTATACATAATGGTGAAATGACGTATGTGTGATTATGTTGGCCAGTGTTCCTGTGCCTGGTGAATGCATGTGTGTGCCTGGTGTGTGCATGTATTTCACCTTGAATTTCATGCATGAATCTCATCCATAATTAGGCAGTGTAAGAGCTGTGTTGAGTTGATTGCAGTGATTTCATTTAAACACTGGTGGGCAACAGTGAGCACAGTGTGTGTGTGTGTGTGTGTGTAGTACCATAGGTGCAGGGTCAGAAACCGCTTCAGAAGGACGTAGGGGTTCTGTGCCAGGAGCCTCTCCTCCTGCTGTGGCCTCTGCCTCCGTGACTGGACTTGCCTCCACTGCAGGACCACCTGTGCCCTCCGTCAGTGAGCACAACCTCTCTGGTGTAATTCCCTGCTCCACCAGCTGCCCATACAAATCAGATTGTCTTTCAGCTTTAGTTACAAAGCAGCTTAGCTGAAGGATAAAAAAGTCAGCGATTCAAAATCCATCTGCCCTACCACACCGTCCCGTGGCTACAGTGAAGCCACACCCACCCCAGCAGCCACGTGCCACACCCACCCCAGCACCATAGCAGACAAGCAGCAGAGACCAGCCTGCAATTTATGATTTACACCCCTACAGATCAAACTGGTAGTGTAGGGATTTTAGTCTAGGGCCTTCACAAGACCACTAGTCTAGAAACTCACTAGGATGGGTAAAAATGAGATTGTAGTAGTGGGAAGACTTTAATGACATGGCAGATTAGCTGATCCTTATTGTTGAACCACATATCAGGACAATGATGAACATCCACTAATATGAGCATGAACATCTGATAATGGTCTCAGTATCCGCCATAGGCCATGTGGTGTCAAACACTGCGGTGGTGGAGTGCCCCATCACTGTCAAAGGGACGTCCTTTAGCCACAACCAGTCATAGCATGTCGTGTTACAGGAGATGTCACCTCCCAGAGAGCATCTTAACCTATGAGTGAGAGACAGAGAGACAGACAGAGAGACAGACAGAGAGACAGACAGAGAGAGAGACAGACCCCTTGGATAGAACATCCAATCTGTTTAGATATTCCATTGGTAAAAAATCTAATTATGCCATTCTTAGACTGTTGGGGGCTTATCAGAAATGTACTTCAGAAATACAGGTTTATGTGCTGCATTGATTATCTTATATAAGAACTTGCAATAGTTTTGGATGGAAGGCCCATAATACAACATAGTGATTATAATTTCATTGCTCTTCCAAATAATAAAAAACATTTCTCCAAAATTCCCAAATATAAGCATATACAGTGGACGAAGTCAGCCTTAAACGTTCAGCCTTAAACATTCTGCACTTTAGACCAAAGCCACATATACAGTGGACGAAGTCAGCCTTAAACGTTCAGCCTTAAACGTTCTGTACTTTAGACCAAAGCCAGGCTTATTTTTGTTCATAATATATAGAGATATCACAGATTTCATGAGATTACCCCCCAAATTCCAAATAAATTAATCTTTAGTCCTTGTCATTAAAAAAATGCCAGGAACAGTTTCTAATGTTTATAACATGGTTTATAATGTGCTTTTATTCACCCTGTGAAAAACACTGGGTCTGAGTGTCGGGGGTGGGTCTGAGTGTCGGGGGTGGGTCTGAGTGTCGGGGGTGGGTCTGAGTGTCGGGGTGGGTCTGAGTGTGTCGGGGTGGGTCTGAGTGTCGGGGGTGGGTCTGAGGTCGGGGTGGGTCTGAGTGTCGGGGGTGGGTCTGAGTGTCGGGGGGTGGGTCTGAGTGTCCGGGGGTGGGTCTGAGTGTCGGGGTGGGTCTGAGTGTCGGGGTGGGTCTGAGTGTCGGGGGTGGGTCTGAGTGTCGGGGTGGGTCTGAGTGTCGGGGTGGGTCTGAGTGTCGGGGTGGGTCTGAGTGTCGGGGGTGGGTCTGAGTGTCGGGGTGGGTCTGAGTGTCGGGGGTGGGTCTGAGTGTCGGGGGTGGGTCTGAGTGTCGGGGTGGGTCTGAGTGTCGGGGTGGGTCTGAGTGTCGGGGTGGGTCTGAGTGTCGGGGTGGGTCTGAGTGTCGGGGGGGGGGTCTGAGTGTCGGGGTGGGTCTGAGTGTCGGGTGGGTCTGAGTGTCGGGGTGGGTCTGAGTGTCGGGGTGGGTCTGAGTGTCGGGGTGGGTCTGAGTGTCGGGTGGGTCTGAGTGTCGGGTGGGTCTGAGTGTCGGGGTGGGTCTGAGTGTCGGGGGTGGGTCTGAGTGTCGGGGGTGGGTCTGAGTGTCGGGGTGGGTCTGAGTGTCGGGGTGGGTCTGAGAGATGTTACTTGGTCTACATCCTGCAACCTCCTCCAAAAGTAAATTATGTGAACTTATTATGTGAATGAAAGATAACGGCCCAGTGGCCAACATTGCAATACACTGTCAAACTATGTGAATCATAGTGCTAGTGGTGCAGGGGTGGTGCAGGGGTGGTGCAGGGATACAGAAGTTCCAAACTCACTACTGAACATGGTTTTACAGTCTTTGTTGAAAACTCTCAGACAACATGAAAGTGTGAACAAGTGCGAAAATGCACGTCAGATCTTACAGGAAAAGCTCATTAAATCCACACAAAATACAAACATTGTGCAAACTTACCAAGCGTTGTGGTGAAACACTGTCTGAATCTTCAGTAGAATTGAATCACTTAGAATAGAATCAATTTAATACATGAATATTCGAACACGGTGACTAGGTCCCTCTAGCCAGAGCCGCCCCTCTTCAGGTGCTAGTTTGGCGGTGAGGTGTTCATGATTAACTGTACTGTAGTTCCTCTCCGCCAGAGAGAGCAGAACCGGAACAGAACCGACCCAGTGCCCACATCAGAGCTATCTACCTCCACCATAAAAGGTTCTGACAGTTTGAGTGTTGGGGCTGAAATGAAGACTCTTTTTAATGAGTCTAATGCAGTGTTGGCTTGGGGATTCCATTGCGGCTGTCTGGAAACTCCCGTAAGGAGAGCATAGTATATTATTGCTGTAAGTCCTAATAAAGAAAAGATAGTGGATTCCAGGATTTCCCTGGCCTTGACAGACATTGGGGTGGGCCATTAGGTAACTGCATGGATGTTTCTATAGATCACACTAGAGCTGAAGATGTAAGGAGCATGATTTTTGCAGGTTACATTTGCATATCAGAGACTAAGAGTTTGGATTTGGTCTGTAAATAGGCAAAAGCATCCTGGATACTGACACACACGACAACAGAACATCACAAATGTTGCCATATTGGCTGTGGCCATGACGACGATTGTGGTCCAGTTCAGCAACATGCATGGACAGTCTTGTGTTTATAGAGTCAGTATTCTGTTATGGACCATGAATCAAGAAAAGACTATGGACAGTCTTGTGTTTATAGAGTCAGTATTCTGTTATGGACCATGAATCAAGAAAAGACTATGGACAGTCTTGTGTTTATAGAGTCAGTATTCTGTTATGGACCATGAATCAAGAAAAAGACTATGGACAGTCTTGTGTTTATAGAGTCAGTATTCTGTTATGGACCATGAATCAAGAAAAGACTATGGACAGTCTTGTGTTTATAGAGTCAGTATTCTGTTATGGACCATGAATCAAGAAAAGACGATGGACAGTCTTGTGTTTATAGAGTCAGTATTCTGTTATGGACCATGAATCAAGAAAAGACGATGGACAGTCTTGTGTTTATAGAGTCAGTATTCTGTTATGGACCATGAATCAAGAAAAGACGATGGACAGTCTTGTGTTTATAGAGTCAGTATTCTGTTATGGACCATGAATCAAGAAAAGACGATGGACAGTCTTGTGTTTATAGAGTCAGTATTCTGTTATGGACCATGAATCAAGAAAAGACGATGGACAGTCTTGTGATATCATGTGTGACATTCATTCTTGTACACACAGAATATGATGCTTGTGTAAGCACAATATTCCAAAATAGGAAGATATTGATCAATAAGCATATCTGGAGGGCATCAACACCAAGTACTGAAATGTAAGTACTCATTGGAACTAAAGTGCATAAAGGCCCTATGCAATAAAAAAAACAAAGTAGGGTGGATTCTCATGGGCCTCTTAATCTGGCAAAAAACTATTAATTGATGTTTGGAAAAATTGAGAAGTTTCATAATGACCAAGCGCTTGTTCTTAATGATGTGACTGGATATGACTCCCAACCGGCTGTGTCTACCTCAACATGATACACTCCTCACTGTGCTACTTGGGCTAACGGTAGCTTGTTGTCAGTGGTAAGGCTGCTGTTTTATTTTAAACTTACTGACCTTTTTTTTCCCCGCAGTGCCTAGACATTTATTTCAGTTTGATGTTCGTCCTGATATTTGTGGGTGTCTGTGCTCACAGCTAAAATACTTTTTTTTTACTGCTTATTTAGCACTATTCGTCTTTGCTGTCAAACAAACATTTAAGTACTGAAATAAGTGTGCACTAGTTCTTTAACTGAATAGCTACTGCTGTAGATTACTTGTCATGTCCAAAAGATTTATTTCTGCTTGTTTGTTGGCCAGAAATGCTGACATTTCACAATGTGCATGGCAGCCTCATCTGAGGGGAGGGGCTACCATGAGGGGAGGGGCTACCATGAGGGGAGGGGCTTTGGAGACAGGGCTGCAGCATAGTGGAGATGGAAGGGTGGGGAGGGAGTTTTACAGATTAAATCTGAGGGAGTCTCTGGCTGATCTGGAGGGTAATGTTTAAATAGCCTGCACGAGAGCACTGATATATGTGGGTAAATCTCTGGTTTTGATAAGTGTGGAAGATGTGGAGCAGTTTATAATCTGGGGTTGGGATGTGAAAGGCTTGTGTGATTCTGAATGTAGAGAGCTAGTGAGCCTAAATTGATGCATTGCATCTACAATCATTGGCACACATGAGAGCACCTCACTGTGCAAAATTCATTGTGCTACCTAGTGAAAAATTGGAATTCACAATTCACTGTGCTGCTTAGGTATGCTAGCAAATGTGCATTCATTAGCATAAATCAGTGTTGATGTGTGTAGTGTGACGGCCAGGTGGAGCAGCATCATAGCAGAGGTGGAGCCACTGGGCACCAGCACCTGTGAGGGTGGAGGAGACATGAGATTGTTTTATCACTTTTATATGCATGTTGAGCATAAGACATGGAGGTGTAATTGCCTGTCTGCCTGCCTGTCTGTGTGTCTGCCTGTCTGTCTGTCTAAGATAGCCTACATGCCTATTAGAATAAATGCCTGTAGACATGAAGTATGTTTTTACTGACAAGAAACATGCAATTATTTTAGTGGAATATTCAAATCAAGTTTGATGCATTTTTGAAATACTTTGAAACTTGTTCTTTCATTTCTATTATTTCTCATTAATATGTGGGGGAGATGTTTTTATTGTCTGCTTCAAATACTGCTGAACATAGACGGCAGGAACGTGGAGCCAAACATCTTTGGCTAAAACAGACAACTTTGTCCTAAAAGACATTAATCACGGGGGCTTCTCACTGCGAGCAATAGATCAGAAAACATTTACCTGTCTTAGATAGACAGATAGATACTTTATTGATCCCAAAGGGAAATTCAAGAGCCAATTTTTCTTATGACTTTTAGGTGCAGCTGCTGTTCCACAAGTCCACAGGAGTCCAGGATTCTGCAAAGGCTAAAGTTATGCGTTAACAGCAATTAAGATGATGTCACAATTAAGATAGAATATTCTGATGTCTTAATTAGACAGAGAGGCACCGCCCCACTAGGCCGCTAGTCGCTCCTTCTGACAACCTGTTTCCTTAGCAAAATTTGAAAGAGGCTTTTTAAAAATGAATTTATATGTATTGCTATTTTTAAAGAATATGTAGTCTTCTTAAGCAAGTGTATTTTTGTGCATCTGTGAATCTGTTGTAATTTAGCAAGCAGAATGCAAAAATGTGTGTGAGAGAGCTTACACACACATTTTCTCTTTTCATAATATGATGGTTTTCTGTCTTTTCTTTTCTGTCTGTTCGTATATTTTCTTGCTGTCTGCTCTTTTTTCTCCTTCCTACTCCTCCTCATGTTCCGCCCTTTTTACTGCCAGTGTTGGGTCCATCCATTCATGAGTTCCCTGTGAGTTGGGTGGTGTCAGCAGGATGTTGTGCTGGCGTCAGCCTGACTCACGCGCCCTCAGCAGAGCAGCAGGGGCAGGTCTGGGGTAACGGCTTGTCCTTGGAAATATGAGAACACAGGCAGCACATCAAACAGCCCTACACAGTGCTACACTTGCTGTGGGGCATCTGGAGTGAGGGGTAGTGAGGGGTAGTGAGTAAGGAGCCTGCCGGGTTTATGCTGTTCAGAATTATTGACTGAACTGCACTGATTATGGGTTTGGGTCTGTGCAGCACTGTTGGGTTGCAGTGCTGTTGCATCCAAAGCAGAATAGGACTTGTTCAGTGCTGTATTGAGATTTAACCATCAAAACACAACAGAACCTGAATTAGCACACTTAATGGAGTGATTTATGTTCTGTTAACAATAAAGGGAGAATTAATATGTAATTCTTCCGGTTTGAATTTACGTAGTTATTATGTGTCAGTAAAAATAAGCAACGTGTAGACAGATATTACAATAGCGGCTACACACTGTGTTGCTTTCACTATTCACTTCCACAGAAATTCTATCTGTGGAAACCTGAGAGATGTTATTGATTTTGCACTCCCCCCCCCTCTCTTCCTCTCCCCCTCTCTCTCTCTTCCTCTCCCCCTCTCTTTCTCCCTCCCCCCCCCTCCCTCTTTCTCTCTCTCTCTCCCTCTCCCTTTCCCTCCTTCCCTTCCATATCCAAATCTACATTCTGTCCTTTGGTTGGTTTAACAACAGATCCGTTTGTCATGGAGAACTTGTGGCCAAGCAGATCCCCCTCCACACGTCTCAGACCCTGAGAACTGCACTGTGAAATTAACGCAGCTAATCTTGCAAAGTGGACACAATAGCATTAGTTCAAAGCAGAGTGGACTTTCATTTCTTTAATGTCTCAACATTCTGCATGTTCCCTATACATACTATAATTTAACAGATTACACTGATATTTACCTGTGCTCATCCAGGCGTATAGTGAACACTGGTCCCCTTTGTCCCAAGGATGCACACACACACACACACACACACACACACAGTGTTTGTGTTGGTGTGCTACCTCGCACTCTAGCGAGTGAGGAACATGTTCTGAATATGTTCCATGAAGTTCAGCTAAGCTACAGGTGGTTGAACAGAGATCCGCTTTGTCTCTCCAGGACAGCCTCATTCTGGAGAAGAATGATTTTCACCACCCAGTGTGCTCGTTCCAAGATGACTTCCAAGAGTTTGAGATGATTGATGATGAAGATGAGGATGATGACGACGACGAGGAAGGAGATGCAGATCCTGATGCTCCACCCTCTCCATCTGCATCCCCTCCCCCATCTCCTACTCTTGGCTCTCTTAAGAGTCGCCCCACTACTCTAAATCTGACCGCCACAGCTTCCCAGGTACATACACATCGTCACAGTGTGGAAAATGACACCTGGAAGTCCCTTACCTGTAAATCACGGTCCCTTACCTGTAAATCACGGTCATCACCTTTCATTAGCTACAATCCCTGTTTAAATCCCTGCAATGTCCAATTCTGTGGTTACAGGACTCTTTGAACAACAACAGCAATGTATCACCACGAAAATCGAGCTGGCAAGATTCTCTCTGCAATCCCACTTCACAGGGTGAACATCGTTAGCACTATTCTTACTTTTAGGTCACAAATATTATCTCAGGAATGAATACAAGTAATTTACACTTCACATCCTCTTCTGCACTCGTGATTTAGCTCACGTTTTTCTGCAGTCTGGATGCTAATAGATAACTTGGTCTCACTTTGCTTCAGGACGTTTGTCTCCAACCCACACTTGCCTTGAGGATGGTACCCATATGAGCAGCACATGCCCGGGGGTTCCTGTCACCATCGTCTCTGCCAAAGGTACTCCCCCAAACCCACCTGGGCACTGTGGCCTCAATCAGTCACCTGGCAGGCCGTTGCTGTACGACTTTGAGGGCAACAGACGCGAGCGACTTGAATACGGTAAAAAATGTCTGACCCTGTTGCTAGAGGCCCATCAACATGAACATGCAGTCATAACTCTGAACATGACGTTAACATAGTCTTCCGTGTGTTCTCACTATCATCTTCACACTTCACTCTTTTAAGACTAACAGTTATATCAGAACTTGCTCTTGTCTTGGGTCTGTCTGTGTTTTGCGTTCTTCTTTTTCTCCTTCAGTGTAAACCTCCTCCTTTATCTCTCCTTTTCTAAATTCTCTTGCCCTTTCTGCTCTTTCTGTGATCAGGTTCTTTTGGTCAACACAACTCCTCTGGTCCTCCTGAGGTCATGGAAACAAAACCTGGGGTTGAAGGAACTCTTGAAGAACATGTTCCCTCTGGGGACGACTGCCTTTCCCAGTACTCTGATACCGAAGTGGACCATGACCTCAACGGCCATGCCAAGCGGCGACTATGTCACCCCCGACCCAACGATACCTACACAATCACCACGGAGACTGCCGATGACCCTGAGCTGGAGAATGACCTCACTTTGGATGGCACCAGCAAATGCCTGTCCTCTACTGCTCCACTTGGCAACGATGCGGAGACTCCCCTGTCAGACGAGGAGCTGGACAAGGAGTTTGAGATTGACTTTATAAGTAAGGAGACGTATGATATGTCCTGCAAGCCGGCAGAGAGTTCATCTTATGTGGAGTTTCCCAGCATTGAACCCACGGATCTGACCTCTTTCATCACCCACGTGCCGAGCCGTAAATCAGCTGATGAGCTGATGCCTCAGAATATACCCGCCACAAGTCCTGCAGCTGCGTCGAATGACACAACATCTCCTTCTTCTGACCCTGGCATTGCTGACATGAATGCTAAGCGCTACACAGAGTCAGACCATCACAGTGATGATCTCAGCTCCCCTGGATCTGACTCTGATATTGAGGGTGAAATAGAAGCAGCATTTGCCTGCAATGGTCCCCTGGCCAGTAATATGATTTCCTCCATCTCAGAGACCGAGCTGGACTTGACTAGTGAGTCCAGCAGTGGACGTTCCTCACACCTCACCAACTCCATTGAGGAGGCCAGCTCCCCAACCTCGGAGCCAGAGCTGGACCAAGAGCTTGACGTTGAGCAGGACAGTGGCATTGTGGGCCTGAAAACATCTCTTCTTCTAGGCCAGCCTGAACCCATTAAACAAGACGACTCCCCGGTCGAAAAGCACAGTCCAGAAATTCTGCCCCTAGACGATATGCATGCGCTGGCGGAGCTACAGAGTGAGGACGAGGAGCCAGCGTACGAGCACCAGGCTGATCCAGATGAGACCCTGCCTCCTGCAGCGCCCTGCGAGGATGGCACCTCTCAGCTACTTCTGCTGAAGATTGAACCAGATCACAGCCTGGAGAGCTTCAAGCGGTCCTTCTACCTGCCTGTGGGACCCAGGCTCATGGCCTCGGTGGACGACTACGATGGGAACAGCGAGGGAGACTCCGAGTCCGAGTCGGAAGACGAACTGAGCGAGAACTCGGATTCTCCGTGGCTGCTCAGCAACCTGGTCAACAGGTTGATCTCAGAAGGCTCCTACCCAATCAGCTGCCCGGAGGAGTGCCTGAAGCGCTCCACCTCCATCTCCGACACCATCTCGCCTTCATCCGATCTGGAGACGGACGCCTTTAATGAGAGCGAGAGCTGTAAATCACAGGTGTGCAAAGAGAAAGACCCATGCGATAAGCCATGTGGAGGTCCAGCGGATCTAGACAGAAGAGGCAGCTGTGGATCAGGGGAGGAGCAGGAGGAGAGCATGAGACGCGGCTCCTGTATGTTCATGACCAACCCTACGAACGACAGCATTGCTCCTGTCTTCTTAGAGATATGTCACCCCGAGGACACACATCCAGATGCTGATGACCCTGCGTCCCAGAGATCACTGAAGAACCAGCAGAACAAAGAAGAAGAAGAAGAGCCAAATAATGACTTGACGATGGAGAGGATGAAGGACCTGGACTCACCCAGCCTGACCGAGAGCATCGTCAGCGATAAGGACGAAGGACGGGAAACGGTGGTGGACCCTCTGTCTCTGGAAAAACTCACCGAGGTCAAAAACAGTTTGACCCTCGACATCCCCACAGCACAGACCAATCACTGCTTCAGCCTTTCCTACTCCACAGACAACGATGAAGATGAGCAGGAGGCCCTTCGTCCTTTCCTGGAGACTCTTCCCAAGTCGCCTTCACCCTATGGAGACGACACTTATCTGGACAGTTCCCCACCCATCGATGAGAGCGTGAGAGAACTACGATGCAGCTTTGAGTCAGCGGCTGGCCGACCTGTAGATGAGTCATTGGCTTATGACTCTGTGAAGTACACTCTGGTGGTGGATGAGAACACCACCCTGGAGCTGGTCAGTCTGAAGCGCTGTAGCTCTGTGCTCAGTGAGGACAGTGACGGACTCTCCACTATCTGTGATGAAGAGGCATCTGATGAAGTAGATGGCCTGTATGGGCGGAGTCAGATAGTGGGAGGGGCTAACCTGCTGTTAAGCTCCTCCTCCTCTGAGGACTCCTCACCTGAGGCAGACCTACCTTTCTCCAAGAAATTCCTCAATGTGTTTGTTAACAGCACATCACGGTCCTCCAGTGAGTGATCAGAGTTGAAAACTCAACACACACGCATGTCTACTTTCACAGTGTTCATGGCAAATGTAAAAATTACCAGTAAGTTTATATGTACTCAGGAAGACTTTTTTTGCATCATGTATCTAAAAGAAAATACGATGTACTCAGTTCCACTTTTGGTTTGGTGAGGCTTTGGAGCATTTATGTAATTGCATAATTCATGTGACTCTCATGTCTGCCAAAGAAAGTATTTAATAATCCTAATGAGGCCTTGTCCAAAGATGAGAAATATGCAGTAGATATTCAGAACATTTGTGGAGTTCGGGCATGAGGGGAGGCTAATTATGCCTCCATCCCACAGTCACGCGAGTACTTGTACAGTCAGGGTGGATCTCCTCGGCTTTATAGTGATGTGCTTTGCTTGTGTTTTAGGTACAGAGTCATTTGCATTGTTTTCCTGTACGATAAATGGAGAGGAGAGAGACCAAACTCACAGAGCAGTTTTCCGGTGAGTTTCAGCTCCGCTGCCACCAGCACTGGGTGACCACAGCTTTGAGTTTTACGTCTGTTCCTAAATGGCCCGAGAATCACAGTGTGAATCAGAAGGAATCAGCCGAGTCACAGGTTCTTGATTCAAACAGATTCACCAAGTCACTGGTCCATTTCTGTAGGTTCATCCCACGTCACGCAGACGAGCTGGAGCTGGATGTGGACGACCCACTCTTCGTTGAGGAAGAGGAGGATGACTACTGGTACCGTGGCTTCAACATGCGCACAGGAGCAAGGGGCATCTTCCCTGCTTACTACGCGCATGAGGTCATTGGGCAGACCAAGGACTTGATGGGTGAGGGTGAAAACTAGGTCTGTTAATGAATGCTGCAACATTTATGATTTGCATAAGTAGAATGATTGTTTATGTATGAGTACGAAGGCAGGAATGACGTTCTTGTTTGTGGTGATGGTAATATTTAGCATTTCACAGTTAGTGAGGAATTCCTGCTTGTTTGTTTCCATAGCAATGAAGAAAAACCCAGTTTGGATGGAGAGTTTTACTGTGCAGTTCTTGGGTTCCGTGGAAGTGCCTTATCACCAAGGCAACGGCATCCTGTGCGCTGCTATGCAGAAGGTGTTGTAAAAAGGGGGAAAAGCTTTGCTGAATGTCTTGGTACCTGCTGCTGTTGTCCAGCATCATTAAGCCAAAAGGGTCAGACGTGTGCGTTTGTCTGTTGGTGGTGCAGATTGCCATGGCGAGGAAGAGGACGGTGCACCTTCGTCCTCCATCTTTGTGTGAGCTGGAGATCAGCCTGCAGGGAGTCAAACTGGTCATGAGCCTGGAGGATGAGTATGATCTCTCTGAGGAGGTGAGAGGGGGGTTAGAGAGGGGGGGTGAGGAGTGAGAGAGGAGTGAGAGAGAGGGGGGGTGAGGAGTGGGAGAGGAGTGAGAGAGAGGGGGGGAGGAGTGAGAGAGAGGGGGGGTGAGGAGTGAGAGAGGGGTGAGAGAGAGGGGGGGTGAGGAGTGAGAGAGGAGGGAGAGAGGGGGGGGTGAGGAGTGAGAGAGAGGGGGGAGGGGGAGAGGAGTGGGAGGGGGGGTTAGAGGGGGGGTGAGGAGTGAGAGAGAGGGGGGTGAGGAGTGGGAGAGGGGGGGTTAGAGAGGGGGGTGTGGAGTGGGAGAGGGGGGTGAGGAGTGGGAGAGGGGGGGTTAGAGGGGGGGTGAGGAGTGAGAGAGAGGGGGGGGGTGAGGAGTGGGAGGGGGGGGTTAGAGGGGGGGGTGAGGAGTGAGAGAGGGGGGGGGAGGAGTGGGAGAGGGGGGGGTTAGAGGGGGGGGGAGGAGTGAGGAGAGGGGGGTGAGGAGGGGAGGGGGTTAGAGGGGGGTGAGGAGGAGAGAGGGGGGAGGAGGGGGGGGGGGGAGGAGGGGGGGGGGGGGGGGGTGAGGAGGGAGAGGGGGGTTAGAGAGGGGGGTGGAGGGGAGAGAGGGGGTGAGGAGGGGAGGGGGGTTAGAGAGGGGGTGAGGAGAGAGAGAGGAGGAGAGAGGAGAGTGAGGAGAGAGAGGAGAGAGAGGGGGGGGGAGGAGAGAGGGGGGTGAGGAGGGGGGGGGGGTTAGAGGGGGGGGTGAGGAGTGAGAGAGGGGGGTGAGGAGTGGGAGAGGGGGGGTTAGAGAGGGGGGTGTGGAGTGGGAGAGAGGGGGGGGTGAGGAGTGGGAGAGGGGGGGTTAGAGAGGGGGGGTGAGGAGTGAGAGAGGAGTGAGAGAGAGGGGGGTGAGGAGTGGGAGAGGAGTGAGAGAGAGGGGGGGTGAGGAGTGGGGTGAGGAGTGGGAGAGAGGGGGGGGAGGAGGGGAGAGGAGTGAGAGAGAGGGGGGGTGAGGAGGGGGAGAGGGAGGGGGAGAGAGGGGGGGTGAGGAGGGGGAGAGGAGGGGAGAGAGGGGGGGTGAGGAGAGAGGGGGGTGAGAGAGGGGGTGAGGAGGGGAGAGGGGGTGAGAGAGGGGGGTGAGGAGTGAGAGAGAGGGGGGGTGAGGAGTGAGAGAGAGGGGGGGTGAGGAGTGAGAGGGGGGCGAGGAGTGAGAGGGGAGATGGGGAAAATGAGGTGGAGATGGGGGAGGTGTAGTAAAGAAAAAGAATTACAGAAAGGATGAGAGATTAAGTGCAATACTGGAAATGAATGACGTGTAATGTTGTGTGACGTGTAATGTTGAGTAATGCTGAGTAATGTAATGTGTGACGTGTAATGTTGAGTAGCGTGTAGCTAATGTTGAGTAGCGTGTAGCTAATGCTGAGTAATGCTGAGTAGCGTGTAGTTAATGCTGAGTAGCGTGTAGCTAATGTTGAGTAATGCTGAGTAGCGTGTAGCTAATGTTGAGTAATGCTGAGTAGCGTGTAGCTAATGCTGAGTAATGCCTTTCCTCCTTCTCCTGTTGCAGTTTGACAGATGTAGTCACTTCTTCCAGATGAAGAACATCTCTTTCTGTGGATGTCATCCAAAAAACAACTGGTAGAAACTCACTGCCTCTTTCAGCAAAATACAGAGTGCAAAATGAAATGTGCATTGCGTATATAGATTCTGCACTGAGGCTCGTGTGTTAATTGAACTGTGACTGTGCTCTCTGTCTCTGCTCTGCAGTTACTTCGGCTTCATAACGAAGCACCCAATGCTGAACAGGTTTGCTTGCCACGTGTTCGTCTCACAGGAGTCTATGCGGCGTGTGGCCGAGTGTGTGGGGTGAGCCAATCACGTCTAACGTCCTCTTGGAACCTGGAATATATTAGACAAGGGAGGAAATGATTGGGCAGGGGCTCCTGTCCAAAAGATGGAGATCCAAAATGAGAGGGCCGAAGGAATAAGAGAGGATGTTTTCAGGGTTTGGAGGGAGGGATGAGAATTAGAGAGATGGAAAAGAGAGGGACAGAGGGCAGGATGGGAGAATGGGAGGATGGGAGGATGCTAATGAGACGATGGCCCTGTGCTCCATCACAGACACATGGAGCAGACTGCAGTGTGAATTATTAAAGATTCCCCCATCTCCCTGAATATGGGGAGCAGACATGGAGGTTGAGTTATAACCCCTTATCATCAGTATGACACGCCCAGTCCTGTCACATTAATATGACCTCATTACTAAAGTGGAGTAATGTTTTTAAGAGAATGCTGATTTTGTCCGTTTAGTAGTCATATACCTATGGAAGTGTTGGCTAATGTATAAAATTACAAATAAAGTACAGAATAAATTTCATACATGCAGGCTAAAGACATTCAAAGTCTATGTAAATAAAAGCCGACAATGACATTTCATGTTATCATACATCTTTGACAAGTCGATTACTGCATCAATTTTTCTCATAGCAGACATCATTTAAGATCAGTTGTTTAGAGGCAGATTTATTCAGCTGTTACTGACTGTGTCCCGTCTGTGTGAGTCAAAGCCAAGTTCACTGTCTCTTTATACAGTCTGGAAGATTCCAGAAATTGACGTAATGCCGTTTAGAAACTTGTGACTGAACGTTTGTTATAATTAGCAGACGGTTGTAATTTCACAGGTGGCAGGGACCACCTGAAAGGCCGTCATTAAGGAAGTGTCCAACACTTCAAGAAGACACGGTTTGCAGGTGGTCCCCAGGACGTAGCCCTTACCCTCCCCCCCCCCCCTCCCATCACAAATGGAACTGTTGGCAATATGTTCACTGCACAGCTTATAGAGGAAAAGGCTTTTAGTCCAAACGGCTCCATGACTGTTGTGCTACATGGGGGGGCAGCAGCGAGCGTTCTGACGTGGTGTTGGGAGGCGTATGCTGCCCTGAGCATGTGACTCAAGTCGAGCAATTAAGAGGAAATGTCACCGTGACAACGTATACATCATCTTTAGACCCACTGTAGTCTGAGGTATTGCAAATAAAGCATTAAGTTAGATAGTAGATAGTAAACATTAGATAGTCGATAGTAAACGTTGGATAGCTATTTTGAACGACCTCTTATGGAACAAAATGCAAACCTTAACCCTTATTGTAAGGTAACATTTAATGTGTGGAACATTAAGTATTCTCCCAAAAAGTTAACACTTCAGAAAAAAAAATGTTAACATTATTTCTTTAAAATAATATATCTTATATGCACTATAGTTATATCAAAAAAGGATGAACCAAAGTGTGTGTGTGTGTGTGTGTGTGTGTGTCGTGTCTTGTAGACGGGCATTTCAAGAGTATTATCAGGAACATCTGGAATACGCCTGTCCCACTGAGGATATCTACCTGGAGTAGAGGTTACCATGGCAACCACTGTCCATAAAGACAGATGTCTGTTTCTGGGTTTGGCCACTTGGGGGCGCCTGATGCCCTCACTGGATGTAAAATAGGCGTCTTATTTATTTCTGTCTGGACATGAACTGAGATGAACGTGTAGGATTGATCTTAGTGATGCCCTTTATTTATTTCTTTCTTTATTCTTTTATTTATTATCTTTGAAGGGGGTCACCTGTTTAACTTTTGTATGATGACATGGTTGAGATTCTTCTGTTTTTCTTCTGGTTTAGAAAAGACAAAATATGACTTCACATATTTTAATGCATGGCTTTGAGGGTTATGCTCACAGATGCATATACACACAGGAAATATCTTAAAATGATTACAAATTTGAAATTAATTTTCAATTATGGTTTTTGTTTGTAAATATGTATTTGTTTCTGAAATGTGCTGAATTTGGTTTGTACTGAAATGGACATCTTGACAGGCAAAGGTACTGAACAGGGATTAGAAATATAATGACTGTCTGCTCATTGTAGTAGAAGGTTCATTGTGCATTCTTACTCTACCATCATGTAAATATTGTATATTTAGAGACAGTAGGTGACTACTACAGATGCTTCATTACATAACTGTATGTAAGTAGCATTCTCCGTCAGCCAATGGGAGTCTGGGGAGGATTGTGGGTAGCCAGGAAGGCCCATGTTTTAGCCTGAGAATGGAGAGCCACGTAGCGTCAGCCATGCACCATCCTGTAGATACTGAACTATACTAAACTACTCCAGCCCTGCTATAGCTTTCCAGGCGTTCCCAGCACAGACAATTCATGTATAATTCTCAGGCTGTGCTTCAGTGATTATTACGAAGTCTCTTAGGCCCCGCCCCCCATGCGTTGAAGGCTGACGGGTAGCTGTGTAGCCAGCCAATGGGGAGCAGCACTTGTAGGCAGGACTTAAACCCCTAACCGTGACCACCAAACACTTTAGCAGCTCATCAAGGGCAAAGGCCCAGTGAGGGGCTACAATCAGGCTAGAGTCTCTGTGAATCTTTGTCCATATTTAAAGGAGAAAAAAAGAGAGAAATACTGGCAAACATTTTATCGAAAACACTGTTGCTCCACTCATGAGCTTTATGAAAATGTGGAGTAATAATATTGTTATTGTAACAGACATGCATCAGGAAGATGGAAACTTTAGGCGTAACTGCTAGTTTGGGCATTTCAGACATTTGTGTTTGTAAGAATGTGTAACATTCTTCTACATTTTTCATGCTAAATGTCAATACCAGTTACAAATCATAAAGTGCTGAGGAATTCCACTTAAGGCCATGAGATTTTACCACTTTAGCTGCTTATGCTGCGCCCTTTAAAACTAAACAATAGAAATAATAATATAAAAAAACACACAAAAACAAAGCAAAACAAACAAAAAAAACATAAAATGTAATAAACCCTCACAAATCACATGGTGGTGAGTAAATGGGCCACACTGCATGTCCAGTAAAGGAGGTTTCTCTTGGTGATGGGCAGAGCCAGGGAAGGGTTCTGCTCTTCACTGTGTTTTGCCCCAACCTTGACCGCCATAACAGCAGACAGCATGCAGCACAATCATTTCTTCCAGCGCAGAGAGCCCCCTGCTGGCCTGATATTATATCATGTCATGTATGCCTGGAATTAACTTTGATGCTGTAGTTTACAAATACTATTATCAAACAATAATGGCATTACAGAACTCCCAGCTGGGTTAAGGAATAGATGACTATATTCTGCAAAACTGAAATCCCCTTAGACGTGCATGGATATATGGAGTCTCTATAAACTATAACCTAGATGATCCTGACACAGTTGAATAGGCCTACAATTAGATCAAAAAGTGCTTCTTATTGTGCGGACAATATATATTTTTTCTGCTTTCTATTTAATAGTAGCCTGTAATGGAGGACTTGGTTGTTTCCTACAACAAAATCATGGCTTCAGTATCTCAGTAGTAGACAATAATAATTATGTAACTTTTAGGCACGATTCTAATGCAGTTCTAGATAAAACACTGAGGCCACGCCCCTCCTGCTCGCCCAAGTCACATGACTATCCTTCAGCAGCCGGCAGTGGGATTCCATGGTTACTTGTTCATTTGTGCTGATGATACATGTAGGGAGGGCTGAGGGTTTAAGAATTTAAATGTGATTTGCTGTCAGTTAGATTGCTGTAAATACTCTAGAGTTGAGATGACCATGCTGTGTCCTTTCTGTTGAATATGTTACCGAGATAAATATGTAAATTTGAAGGAAATAATAAGCGATCTGTCACAACCAAACTACAACTGTAATGGGGGTTACAAAATATTAAATTGGTTTAAATTAGTATTTGTATATTTTCTTTCAACTGCGTCACATCTGTACATCTGTGGTTGGATATGTTGTCACAATGTGCCGAATAACATGAGCGCTCAGACGCCTGTGAATCAGCTGTGTATACCGTCATTCACAACAACGTGCACAGCTCCCGCTTTATGCTACCTGTCCTATCCATAAGCAGGACAGATTCTTCAGGACTCTCAAATTCAACACTTATGACTGTTTTTCTTTCAGACATTACTTCATACATGTTTGTCCAGAGAGTATTTCTCAAAATGTTGTGTCTACATTTGAGCATTTTACAATCAGATTGGCCATTAAACCCCTCTTATGTATTGAAGCAGAGTAACTAATAAACACTGGACTATATAAGCTTGGGTAGCTCAATGAATACAATAAATTCAAACCTCTGGACTTCAAGTATATAATGCAGTCCTGTATAACGAGACCAACAGCAGCAGTATGGCCAACTATTTATCTTGTATCTTTAAAAATTAAACTTGTAAAAACAAAAATCAAAAAAACAAACAAAAAAAATCACTGCCTTGTCATTGGTTTGGTCTTATGAATAAAATACTATATGCTTGATGTCATCAAAGTGTTTGTGTATTTTTATGTAATGTAGCATTTTTAGACAGGAAGTGTTTACCTGAAAAGAATATAAAATATACAATACTAAGGATTTAAATTATGATCCATTTATTTCTTTAATACTGTGATTGTTTCAGGTTAGACTTTTAAATTTAAATTCACAAATGTATATCCCCACACATTTAAATGTACATATCCTGTGAGCATTCTGTTTGTCTGCTAATTTCAAGATGAGATTGCATTATTAATACCCAGTAGTGCTTCTGTTTCATTTCCCTTATAAAGTAACCAAAGTTCTTTTTGTGTATGAAAGATCTTAAATCTCAAATTTCACAGTTCTAAGTTATACGGAAGAGTCTGTAATCTCAGTAATGACCTTACAGGGAGACTGACCCACACCGACAGCACTCCGGTTTGGGAGAGCACTGTGGTGTACAGCAAGGCTCCAGCGCTGGGTCTGTTCCTTTTGCAATCTCACTCTCTCCAAACTGCATTGAGGCCTCAAACTGGTCTTTGAGTGCCTGTATTTTCTGTAGCACACTGATGAGCTCCGGGTGCTCCTTGGTGCTCAGGCTGTAATTCTCAGAGGGGTCTGACTCCAGGTCAAATAACAGAGGAGGATCATGCTGCTTCAGAAAAGAAGTTATATGACAGTCCTGGTCTGGAGTGGTGTCACTGTGTGCAGAACCTAAACCAAAGCAACAGAGTGTTCTTATTTTAAGTGGACATTGAAAAAGGAAAGAAATTATGAAGGTATTTGTTGTTCTAATCATATATCTCTGTATCATGGAAGTAAGCAAGAACTCACCCTGAGTGTAATAGTGAGCTTTGTACTTGTCCATTCTCACTGCAAACACACTGTATTTCTCACTGGGGTTAGTTGGGTAGAAAAACATGGCCTCCCTCTTACCCTAACAACACAAGCCCGGTGTGATGCACCTGTTACTCATAATGCAGATTTAATTCTGAGATCTAATACTTAAGTAGTCTAATACTAATACTTTAAAACATATGGCACAATATCAATTACTTTATTAAGATCAAATAATGGTACTTTTCTGAGTAGATAATAAAGCATTTTTTTGTAACTCGCTATGAATAAGAGAATCTGCTAAATGTCTACACATAAATGCAGGTCTTGCTTCCTTACTGGTCCATGGTTGAGTAATATGTCAGTCATGTCCACCCCATCCAGATGGACGCTGGGTAACTGAGTTCCAGCCAGTCTGGCAAAGGTGGGCAAGATGTCCAGTGTGCTTGACAGACTATGAGTGACTCCTGGAAATTGTGAGCAAACACAAATTGCCATTATGCACCCAAGTATGAACTATATGCCACCTGGTGAAGTGATGTCTGGTTATTCCTGTACCTGGCCGTATTCTTCCAGACCAGTACGCAATGGCAGGTTCTCTCATTCCTCCTTCGTATGTTGTGCCTTTACCGCACTTCAGCAACCCTGCGTTTCCTCCACGAGACATTCGCATAAGCGACGGCCTGGCACATGCACACATGCACACATGTAGACATCAGGCAAGGACAGGGAGAAGCCAAGAAGAAGCTCTGCAGGATGCAAATGCAGCACCAAGCATGAGACACACGGGACAAACAGGCAAACAGGGTCCATGTAACTTCAGATTCAGGAAACCTTACTGTCTATGGCCAAAACAAGATCAGAGATTGTTGTCTAAACTGCAGAGTGGATAGATGACTTAATAAAAATACTTTATTTTTAAATACAAAGGAAATTTATATCACTAAGTAATTATTAATAATCAACACAGATTCAATTAATGACTTTTATACTACTGCTAAGACTCTATGTACATTTAAACTTCTTCACTTTCTTTAAACCTGCTCCTACCCATTGTCACCCGTAAAAAAGACGAGTGTGTTGTTGAGGACGCTTGTTTTCTTCAGAGTTTCCAGTATGTTTCCTACAGTAGAGTCAAACTCCAGCAGGGAATCCCCAAATGGGCCTCTGAGAGACCTGCCCACAGATGCCTTCCCTGCGTACTGGGGGTAGTGCGTGTGCTGCCAGGGGGGCAGAAACAGGGCAGAGGAAAACATGAGCTTAGCAAAAACCTGCAAACAATTCAGGCATTCAGAACCATTTTCCTTGTATGCCATAACCACAGTATAATTTTACATTTCATTACAACAGAACCAATTCTGCTTATGGTGCACTCAAAGGAGAAAGCTGGGATCTTTTTTTAAGGATTAAGCCTTAAAAAATAGACAAACATAAACTGGTTGAATTTTAATTAACATGTGGTTCATGCAATTCTCATAATACAGAGCACTACATAGCACTTTGAATTCCAAATCCTGTCCATGCAAACAAACGAAACATGCTCTGAAATGATGTAATACGTAACCCAGGTATCTAGCAGGCAGGACTCACATGAGAAGGGTAGTAGAGGAAGAAAGGTTGCTCCTTGTTGACTGCTGTCTGGATGAACTCAGTGGCAAAATCACTGTACTTCTCCTCCAGCTCTACAAATTCCACAGGCTGCTGCTTGATTGTTTCGTCGTGCATCAGTGGCACGGTGACCACTCCAGTGTCACAGTGGCCAAAGCACTTCACATCAGGGGGGAAGCATGTCAGATTTTGACAAGGACCCTTTACAGAGAGTACAGCAAACACACATAAAACACACGTGTATTACAGGCAAACACACATATGTAAAGGCAAAGGATTGATACATGTGATACCATAATATGAGTGACAGATGTTACCATGTCATGGGAGTAGGGGATGCCCAGGTAGTGGTCGAAGCCTTGTCGCGTGGGCAGGTAAGAGCCTCCTGCCCCAAGGCCCAGGTGCCATTTCCCCATCATGGCGGTGGCATAGCCCAGTGGTTTGAGCACCTCAGCAATGGTGGTCTCGTTCAGGGGAAGCCCACCCCTCGAGCCCGGGTACAGCACCCCAGGGTAGATCCCAGAGCGTGTCTGATAACGGCCTGTCAGCAGAGATGCTCTAAAAGGAAGCCAGCAATCGTTATAGATGGCTTGGAGTTCAGAGCCACCTTCTGGTTGTTAGACTGCAACAACACAGGAGTATGCAATGATTGGTAAAAGGGATATCAGAACAGTATTTTATTTGAGGGTATAGGTCAGGACGTGAGGATATATCAGTCAGGATGTGAGGATATATCAGTCAGGAAGTGAGGGGAGAGGAGGGATGGGGTTTTTCATTATGATCATACTTGCCCAGGGGAGCAAACACAATGTTTCAGGTCGAACCTATTTCCTAATAAAACCCAATTTAAACATTATAGCATTATTATTTTCCTCTTTTGCTTCCTGAAAGCAAAACTTGCTTCTGAAGTCTAGTTATACTGAATCGATCCTGCCCTTCGGGTGACAATCTAATGAAGTTCCCTCGAGCTCAAAGTGTTGTAAGGAATGCAGATTAAGAGGGCCGAGGACACCGTTACCAGCAGAGCTGTTACAACAGCGCACGCACATCAAACTAGTCCTTGCAGGGCGGAGGACTATACCGTCATAGTTGTGAATATAAACACTGGACACATCAGCTTCGTATATCTCATAGAGCCTTATTAATTTAAAATCAATCACAATGAGAAAATTAGTTAAACTTATATTTTGTTATACTTTCAGAAATATGGATTTACTATAAAATAGTTTAAAATAGTTTAATAGCCTGAGCTTTTCAAATAAGATCATAAAATCCTGGAAATTTCTCGAAATGTTCTATCGCAAACGTGCGCGTCACATGACTCATGCGGCACCTTGAGGGGCTACAAACGGGGCTGGTGACGTAGAAGTCGGTGAAGCGCAACCCGTCCGCCGCCAGCCGGTCCAGGTGTGGCGTCAGCGACGTGGGGTGGCCCAGGCATCCCAAATCCCCGTAGCCCAGGTCATCTGCGAAGAGGAGCACGAAGTTCGGAAGAGGTGCAGCTCGACAGGTTGGGATGAAGACTGTAAACAGAACTATGACGTTTAGTGAGCCCATGTTTTCGCTGAAGATGATTTCCGAGCGTTTGCTGAAGTGATTAAACCACCATTACTGCCTTAGAAAAGAAGAAGTCGTTCATCCAGCTAGCTAGCCAAGTGGGCTTTGTTCGTGTCTTACAAAAACAAAAAGGTCTACAAAGATAAAAACTTTACTCATTCCCAATATATAAAAATAAATGACTGCTTTACTTTACACTTTACAAATTCCCAATGTATAAAAGTAAATATCCAGTGTAATTTCACGTAAAAGGAAAAATCGAGTCCTCGTTCTATAGTTGTCATGTGATTGAACTTCAAACCCGTGCGTCATCTTAATGGTCGATGGGATATGTAGTTTCCTTTCATTACTGTTCGTATCTTGAAATTTGTGGACTCTTGTGACATGTCTTCGTTGAAAGGTTCAAAATACGCCGAATTATTTTTGTAGACCTATTACAATTTGCATCCCGATCCTGCACACGATGTGTCAAATTTAGAACATTGGTGAAAAGCCTACGAAGCTACAATTTGAAAACTTGTATTACTACAGAATAAATGCCAACTGCCCAAGATGCACTTCTGTATCACCACATAAAACCACCACTTGTGATAATTTGATACTGGCCTAATAATGATCGTAATTAGGTTATCAAATTAAATAAGCATAACCAAAGAGCAGCTTTAATATTCTCTTATCAGATTCACACATTGACAAATCTGATACAAAGCTTGGTTAGGTCACACATATTAGTGTGCTCGGCCACTGTGAGTCACTAATGATCTTGACATGGTGTGACACACAGGGCTCTGTGGATGCATGTTCACTGCAGAGGTGAATGATATCAGGTTACATTATTATTATTATTATTCCATTATTGTTCAAGACAGCAGGTGTTTGCTCCTCAGCAGTGGTCTATGGTTTCCTCTGCCCGTGTCTGCCTTGGCAATGACTCTGTCTGACAAGCAGTCAGTTAAACAACCTGATTGGAGAGCGTATCAACCAGTGCAGGGAAGTGAACGTCAGTGAGGATTTTCCACGGCGCCTGTTTCGGAGGACATGAAGTAGAGACAATGAACAGGGGAGAAATGAGGTGATACACTCAGCATTTAAATGAACTTCTGAGTTTCAGAGAGCTGAGCTAGACAGCATCCTGAAGGTAACTTAATCAGAGCAGAGGAGCTTCCCCTGATGTTGAAGCACGGTGTGCTAAGTCTAATCCACACCGTTAAAGTTAAACTTCCATTTCATGCAATAAATATGTTGACCAGGCCAGTGGTAAGGTTTCTTTCTTTGTGTATTTCTTCATATATTTGTGTGTGTGCACGACAGCAGGCTAAGTTCATATCTAGTAGTGCATGCAGGAATGTTGCTTGTTATATAGTCTTAAACCTTTAGGCTCTGTCACATCAGAATATGATTATAATGAATCATGAATGAACCAATAACCGTTGTTATTGTGTGTCTTATGCAGGATACCGTTGTGTGTGTAGGTCTTCATATAATGGCAAAAGTGCAAATATCATCTGCTGTTCTTTCAATATGAAAGATAATTCACCCTCTTGCGTGTCTATGAAGCAAATGCATTGTGCATCACATGAGCAGTCTGCATTTTGTGTAAGCTAAAAGCACAAGATTCCCCCTCCATCACCTACTGGGGTCTGTTGTGCTGCTCCAGGGATCTGCAAGCCGATAGATTGTTTTGATGTGCCATTCACTTTCACATCCCTCTGCAGAGCTGACCTACATTCAGCTGTGTGTGTGCACGTGCGTGCGTATGTATGTGTGTGTTTGTGTGTGTGCATGTGTGTGTGTGTGCATGCAGAGACCCATGTGTTCATGTGTGCATCTAGTAAGAGTAATGAAGGAAGGCAGAGAAAGAATAAGGGAATGGAAAGAGGGAGAGAGAACAGATGAAATATGTTCTAAACATCCCCTCTATGCCCTCTGGTAAAATGTCTTGGCACTCCCCCCCCACACACACACACACACACACACAAGCATACATCCCACATACACTCCACACACACACACACACACACACACACACACACAGCCCAATGTCCTATTCTGGTCCTGTTTCCCCTCTTGCTGCTTTCTCTTTGCAGCTTATTCATCACAACTTGAAAAGACAATTATCTCTGCCCTTGTGCCTGGCGGCCATGTTAGATGGTTTTTGCTGTGGCTGACGAGGCCCCTGTTGGTTCACAATGAGCTCAGGCTGCCTGGACGTCACGTCCGCATGCAGCGACATTTGGCACAACTGCTTAGACACTGCCAAGGCATTTGACTCTCCTCAGAGTCCATTTGAACACCTAAGGGAAAGGACATGAGATTTACTGTTGCTTGCTTTGCCATCACTCTAGACTCCCCAAAAAGTCCATTATGTGCTGAATATTGGCTATTGTGCTGCTTCCTGCTGAGCCTTTGTGGACAGTAGAAACTGAGCTATTAACGCCCTCCCAGACAAGGGCAGTGTGTGTGCGTGTGTGTGTGTGTGCCCTTGAAAATTTTTTAAGCTTCAAGGGATGAAAGTTGCCCTGCAATTCTTTAAGTTACATCACCATGCTAAGTAATGACTTGGTTAAGATCAAAGATTAGATTATGGTAATTTGCTGTAATAAAACTATGCCTGGGAATATTGTGATGTTTTGCTAGTGATTATGAACATCTTAATGTCTCGTACTACTGCTCTAAAGTCCCTTTCAGACAGGTTTTATTTTTCTAAACAGTGTTCTGAATATTTTGAGTGTCCTGGAGTTTTGATCTAGACGTGGATGTGACATGGTTTCCATTGTGTTCTTGATACTCTTTTGTTATCGCTAATCCCTTAGGCTAACTAACAGCAGTTTCCCCATGTAACTTTACAGCTAATTCATCTTAGGGTAGTGCAGCCTACCCAGTTCTATACAGTGATCATAGAGTCAGTTATCACATTTTCCATAAGAGCATGGTGTAGCTATGTATATTTGTGAAGGTCAAAATTGCAGAAAGCTACAGAAAACATCTTCCCTCATATGTTACTCTCATGAATATTTATTCTGAATGGTTTTCAATGGTAATCCTACACTGAACTGCTGATTTTTTAAAAGATTGTATTGTATAGTGTATTAATTATCTGGTTGTATATGTAGCATAACATTATCTGCACATCCACTATGCTTTAATTATATATATTTTTAATATTTATATTAATTGTTGAAATTTCAGTGTCTGTGCATGTATACAAAATGACGTCTACATTCTCATGTGACTCTGTGTATACATGGAAGTTGTAGGCATAGATGTTTGTGCAATTGCAAACTTACGACCAGGGCTCCGGTCACCCCATCACATCGGGGGGCTCCTGCCTACTTGGAGGTCCCACAAGGTCCAGGGACTTCACAGTCAACCGCGGGAGGAACCTGCACACAACACATACGCACACACACGCACACAGACACAACACAAACCCGCACTTACCCTGACCCACTTACACCCTTTACATGGGAGGAGGGAGCTCCGTCTCAGCATGAGGACACCCTACCTGCTCAGGAGACTCCCTCCTGTGGGTCAGGGCCTCCCAATGGAGCTGCGCCTTCCGTGCCACAGGCCGTGGCACGGGACCCTCCATAGCCCCTCCCCCAAACGCCCCCTTGGAGGAGGAGCGTACGGGGAATTACATACAACAATTCACAAGCACGCTAGGACCAACACAAACACTAGGGGGCGTGTGCAGGCTACCTACCTACCATATAGTTGAACGCCTCCTGGACCTACCTCTCGGCTCGGGGCCAATCCCTGCACAGGGCCTGGAGTCACCCTGGGCAACCCTAACCGGCCGGGGAGACCGCCCCTCATGGGGAGGTGCATAGCAGGGTGGACTCCTCCACTCTGCCGGAGGTTCCAGGGGGGAAACACTCCTTCCCCACTAGTGACCGGTCACACCCCAGGACCAACCTCCTAGCCACCCCGAGCACGAGGGGGGGACCTCTGTCTTCAGCAGGAGCTCTTCAGTCCGGAGCCCTCTAGTCACCCACACATCTGGGAAACCCCTTTTTTTTTTTCCCTTCAGGGAGGCCACACTTACCCTTTCACCGGCGGGCCTCCCTCAGGAGCTGCGCCGTCTGTGCCACTCCTCATATAGAGGACGTAGGTGGTGGCACAGAACCCTCACGCGCACATACCCTTCTCACCGGCGGGCCTCCTTCCAGAGCTGCGCACTTCTGTGCCCCAATTGGTAGCACAGGACCCTCCATTGCTCCCCTCCCCCCCAAAACACCATTAACAAAAAAGGGAGGGAGCACACGGGGAATTACATTTAACATAAACATACACACGTAGACAAGACCCAACACGCAAGACAAACGACAGACGCACCTTCCACTCGCTAGCTCAAGCCCGCAGTCTCACACACGCATCCCACACATCTCACACATGCACTTGCACAAACACAGACTGCGGGCGAGCACTTTAGCGCGACGGCGCCGCCTTTAAGGAGGGAGCGCTTTTGGTCTCCAGCCTCATACATCGCCGTGCTTAACAGTGCTTTAAACATACATACAAAGAAGCACGCACGGCGGAACGAGCGATAGATGACCAGGCTCACCTCCACAAACATTCAAACAACAAAATACCACGTAGACAAACACTTACCACGAGACATGACCACAAACGAAGGAGAAAGTAAAGGAGACTGGCGGCTTCCGAAAGGTGGCTGGTTATTCTGTGACGGGCAGGAGGTGCGAACGAAAAGGAAGCGATCACGCCAAGTCTCAGAGAAAAAGAGGGGTTTAATAAATAATGTGCGCTAACCAAAATCCCGTGCACTGATCCAAATTAAGGATACAATAACCAGCAGTCAACTGGAACATAGACAAGGCATTTATAGACAGACAAACGACCATCAGGTGAGGGAGCTAATAAGCCCCACCCACCTGAGGGACGCACACAACGCAACAACAACAAGACAACTGCCGCTGTGCCGGAGGCGACCGGTAGGGGGAGCCTCCCTCACCGTGACATGTGTGTTATCATACTTTACCAATAAAGCCACATTTTAAGTGGCTGAAGGTTAGTTCCATAAAGTGATCCACAATAGACTCTCTGTGGAATTAGTGAGGGTAGCAAAATGCTCTGCATGACCCAGAATAGCCACATTCAGTGTAATGTCTTTAAAAAACATCACAAGAGTTCAAAGAAATGGCTGCATATGAAAGCATGCAGGACTGTACGCTTAGATACTTTGTATTCAGGTTACGTGTCTTGTTGTGGTTGGCTGGTTCATAGATAAATAAGAGACAGATGCAGGAACTGGAGTGCTAACGTAGCGTCTGCAGGGTTGACGCTTGCACAGCTAGAAGCACCACAGCTATATTGTCTATTAATAAATAATAAATCATGAATAATTCAAGGTGAGAACATTGAAATTTACCAAGATATAGTTAAGGGTGGTTGCCATCCTGGTGTTGTGTCGGCTACCGTGCCAGTTTAAAATGTCAGAACCTGATCACTGTTTAAAAAACAACAAAACAACAAAACAGAAGACAGTTGTGTTTTACCTGACCAGGTGTGGTTGAATAATTGAACAAGTGTGTGTGAAAGGAAGGGGAAAGTGAGATTAGGAACAACTTTCCCTCTTCTCTCTCTCTCTCTCTCTCTCTCTCTCCTTGAGTGTTGGCGGCCGGGATGCAAGATAAGCCTACTGAATAATTCCCATGATGCAGTGTGTGCTTCCCATCGGCTGTGTCAGACTGCTGCCGCTTCGTGTGAACGTGGCTATGGTGAGCTGCACACTACACAAACAGTGTGAGGAAGACAGATGACAGAAGAGAAGAGTGGAGCAGGAAAGCATTTTGGAAACATTCAGCTATGTTAGAAACTAAAAGGTGGTCTAGCTACTGGTGCAGGAGGCAACGCAAACATGGCAGACACTTCCTAAAACCGAGCTGTAGAAAACACTTATAATGTAGCGTTTAGTAATTGTATAGGTGCCTAATGGCCAATTTACCAGAGTGCCTGTGGTTTTTCCAGGAATGTGGTGTAAATTAGTCTGAAAAGAAATGAAGTAGCCTCATTTAATATAGATTTACCAACTGTGAACAATGCATAGGAATAAACATTATTATTTTAATTAAGCATTATGCAGTAGAGTCGGAGGTTTTGACTTGACAAATGGACATTCTCCAAGAGGTATATACAATTCACATTTATTATCCCCATAGGGTATAGATATTAAAGCATGTGTTCATTAATAGGTCTTGTACAGTCCTTTATTCAAATAAGAAATGGTCACTTGACATTCAGATAACTGATTGCCCCTCCACTGGTGTCACGGTTCCCACTGAGATGCATCGCCATGTGTTCTTGGTTTGTTTTTGTAACAGTTGGCTCCGCCCCCCGCCCCTGGTTCTGTGTCGTCCTCTTTTCCCCGCCCTGTTTCCATGGCTACCCTGCTGTTTGTCACGCCCTGCCCTGATCCTTCCCAGCTGTCTCTCGTTTTGGTTTGTATTTATATTCCCTGTTTGTCTCTTGTCCCTTGCGGGTTATTGTTGTAGTGTCACTGGTGGTTTCTCTAGCTGTATGTTCCCCTTCTGTTATTGAGAGTTTCATGGTTGTCCGTTTGGTATGGTTATTTCATGTTTAGTACTTACCTTCGCGTTGATATTGCTCCGTGTTTCTGTAACTGTGTTTAGACTGTTTCGTTCCCTTGTGTGCGTTAGTTCATGTTATTTGGTGTTCCCCTGTTCGTATGTTTTACTGTGTCGCTTGTCACGTTGTTCCCATGTCCCATGTCCCGGTGTCTATATATGGTTGTTACGGTGAATACTATGGTTGTGAAATGTTTAAGTTGTTAGTGTCTAGCTCCGTTGTCGTGTTCAAGTGTTTCCTTGGTGGTGTCCCCGTTACGCTTATATGTTGTCGCCGTGCCAATGTTAACCTCCTTGGTCCTCCCTGTGTTTAGTCTTACTGTTGTTCTGTATCCCTGTGTTCGCCTGTGGCTGTATTTAGTAGTTTCATGTTGAGGTACTCGTTTATATGGTTCACCCGTCTGTTTAGTGTTCATAGTTATTGTTCTGTCTTCTTAGTTCTCCTTGTGGTTGTGCGTTGCTTAATTTATGTTACGTTGTTGTATTATTAAATATCCTTCATATACATATCCCCTCACGTCTGTTTAAGTCTCCGTTTCCCCGTTTATGCAAATACCTACGTGCTCCTGCGCCTGCGTCACACCCCGTTCGTGAGAGAGAACCGTGACAGAATAACCCGCCACCTAAAATGACGCAGCAGGAGAATCCCGAGGTCCGTGGTTTGCCCTCACCCACGGACGAGATTAGGGTCAATGAATTGGTGGACATGGTCTCGCCTTTCCTGGTGAGGGATGAAAGTGGAAATCCCAAGGGACTACCGTCCCTCGCATGTTGCCCCGAGGAGTATAATGGTGTGGGGTGTACAGCTGATGGGTTCGCTCTGCAGTGCAGAGCCTACTTGCGTCTTTTGACCATACCTACACCCGCGGACCCTGCACTGGTCTTATTCATGCGGTCTTTACTGGCTGGTAAAGCTCTTGAGTGGGCCGACCTCATTTTGGTCAAGAGGGCGGAGATAGCCTGGACCGTGGACGGCTTCCTCCGCCTGATACAGACCAGGTTTGCAGGAGTGACGCCTAAAACTCCCTGGAAATTTTTGGGGGGGGGTGGTGAGGAGGCCACGGTGCAGCCGACGGCTGGGGAGCCTGCTCACCCGCGTACTACAGCTGCTGCAGTGCTGGCTCAGGAGAGGCCAGCTAGCGCACCGGAGGCCCAGGAGAGGCCAGCTAGCGCACCTGAGGCCCAGGAGAGGCCAGCTAGCGCACCGGAGGCCCAGGAGAGGCCAGCTAGCGCACCGGAGGCCCAGGAGAGGCCAGCTAGCGCACCGGAGGCCCAGGAGAGGCCTGCACGTGTGCATGAGACCCACGGAGGGTCTTCCACGTCTGCTGAGACCCACGGGGGGTCTTCCACGCCTGCTGAGACCCACGGGGGGGTCTTCCACGTCCGCTGAGACCCACGGGGGGTCTTCCACGTCCGCTGAGACCCGGAAGGGGTCTTCCACGTCCGCTGAGACCCGGAAGGGGTCTTCCACGTCCGCTGAGACCCGGAGGGGGTCTTCCACGCCTGCTGAGACCCAGAGGGGGTCTTCCACGCCTGCTGAGACCCACGGGGGGTCTCCCACGCCTGCTGAGACCCACGGGGGGTCTTCCACGCCTGCTGAGACCCACGGGGGGTCTTCCACGTCTGCTGAGACCCACGGGGGGTCTTCCACGTCCGCTGAGACCCACGGGGGGTCTTCCACGTCCGCTGAGACCCGGAAGGGGTCTTCCACGTCCGCTGAGACCCGGAAGGGGTCTTCCACGTCCGCTGAGACCCGGAAGGGGTCTTCCACGTCCGCTGAGACCCGGAAGGGGTCTTCCACGTCCGCTGAGACCCGGAGGGGGGTCTTCCACGTCCGCTGAGACCCGAAGGGGTCTTCCACGCCTGCTGAGACCCAGAGGGGGTCTTCCACGCCTGCTGAGACCCACGGGGGGTCTTCCACGCCTGCTGAGACCCACGGGGGGTCTTCCACGCCTGCTGAGACCCACGGGGGGTCTTCCACGCCTGCTGAGACCCACGGGGGTCTTCCACGCCTGCTGAGACCCAGAGGGGGTCTCCCACGCCCAGTAAGACCCAGAGGGGGTCTTCCACGTCTGCTGAGACCCACGGAGGGTCTTCCACGTCTGCTGAGACCCACGGGGGGTCTTCCACGCCTGCTGAGACCCAGAGGGGGTCTCCCACGCCTGCTGAGACCCAGAGGGGGTCTCCCACGCCTGCTGAGACCCAGAGGGGGTCTCCCACGCCCAGTAAGACCCAGAGGGGGTCTTCCACGTCTACTGAGACCCAGAGGGGGTCTCCCACGCCCGCTGAGACCCAGAGGGGGTCTCCCACGCCCAGTAAGACCCAGAGGGGGTCTTCCACGTCTACACTTCCTGTCCTCGTGACTCGGAAGGGGTCGTCACCGCCCGCATCGTCTGTCCCCGTGACCCCAAGGGGGTCACCAGTGTCTCCTGTTGTACCCAGTTTGCCGTTTGTCCCCTGCTCCGTCCCAGGTTTTGTGTTGGTTCCTGTCCCGGTCGTTGTCTCAGTGCGTGTCTGTATACCCGTCCGTGTGTTTGTGTCGAGTGGTGTGCTTTCCGTCCCTGTCCCCGTGTCAGTTCCCCAGGTCACTTTCCACTTTGTCCCCATGCATATGTCCGTCATCTGTCACATACTCGCCTCTGTTGCACCCTCAGTCCCTAGCCCTGTTCCTGGCCCCAGTCCTGCTCCCCGCCTCCAGTCGGTCCCTAGTCCTGGTCCCGTTTCCCCAGGGTCTCTCCCCTCTGGTGAACCCCTGGTCTCGCGTCCTGTCCTTCCTTCCCTGCTTTTGAGTTCCGCTGCCCCTGGTTCATCTCATAGTCCCGTTTCCCCAGCCTGTCCACTTCTGTCCCGCCCTGTGTCTAAGGTCCCGGTTCCTTTCCCTGCCCCTTTGATTGCTGCCATGTCCTAGTTTTTTTTGTTTTGTTTTCCTTCCTTCGTTTCGGTGTTTCCTTGGGTTATGCGGTTTTGTTTGTTTTGCGTGCCCCGGTGGGCACGCTTTGGGGGGGGGTTTCTGTAACAGTTGGCTCCGCCCCCCGCCCCTGGTTCTGTGTCGTCCTCTTTTCCCCGCCCTGTTTCCATGGCTACCCTGCTGTTTGTCACGCCCTGCCCTGATCCTTCCCAGCTGTCTCTCGTTTTGGTTTGTATTTATATTCCCTGTTTGTCTCTTGTCCCTTGCGGGTTATTGTTGTAGTGTCACTGGTGGTTTCTCTAGCTGTATGTTCCCCTTCTGTTATTGAGAGTTTCATGGTTGTCCGTTTGGTATGGTTATTTCATGTTTAGTACTTACCTTCGCGTTGATATTGCTCCGTGTTTCTGTAACTGTGTTTAGACTGTTTCGTTCCCTTGTGTGCGTTAGTTCATGTTATTTGGTGTTCCCCTGTTCGTATGTTTTACTGTGTCGCTTGTCACGTTGTTCCCATGTCCCATGTCCCGGTGTCTATATATGGTTGTTACGGTGAATACTATGGTTGTGAAATGTTTAAGTTGTTAGTGTCTAGCTCCGTTGTCGTGTTCAAGTGTTTCCTTGGTGGTGTCCCCGTTACGCTTATATGTTGTCGCCGTGCCAATGTTAACCTCCTTGGTCCTCCCTGTGTTTAGTCTTACTGTTGTTCTGTATCCCTGTGTTCGCCTGTGGCTGTATTTAGTAGTTTCATGTTGAGGTACTCGTTTATATGGTTCACCCGTCTGTTTAGTGTTCATAGTTATTGTTCTGTCTTCTTAGTTCTCCTTGTGGTTGTGCGTTGCTTAATTTATGTTACGTTGTTGTATTATTAAATATCCTTCATATACATATCCCCTCACGTCTGTTTAAGTCTCCGTTTCCCCGTTTATGCAAATACCTACGTGCTCCTGCGCCTGCGTCACACCCCGTTCGTGAGAGAACCGTGACAGTTTTGTTCCCTGGTTTCATTCTCCTTCCATCATTTTTCCCCACCTTGATTGTTCTCACTTGTGACTCATTAGTCCTCGTTAGTTTGAGCATTTGATCCCTGTGATTCCTGCTCTATGCTTGTGTTCCGTGTTGGTGTTATGACTCCTTCTTCTCAGTTCCTTTACATGGTTATGCTAATTATTACCCCCTTTGTTACTTACTTATTGTTGCGTGATTAATCTCCTTGTTTCCGTTATTTAATTATGTAGTCCAGTCTTGTTTTGATGTCTGACCCCTCAGTATTTCGACCCTGGACCGTACCTGTGATCGCCATTTGCCCTTAATAAACGCTAAATATCAGAGCCCTTACTTTTAATACTTAAGTACATTTGAAAGCCAATATTTTTGTACTTTTAGTAGAGGACTTACCTTGGGTATCTGTACTTTAACTACAGTACATAGTTTGTGTACTTTGTCCACCACTGCTCGTAAGCCCCACTAGGTCTTTCCCAAACCCTGTGTGTGAAGATCTATGAGAGCCACCCAGGGACCTCTGTCTGCGTCCTATGGCACCCTCCAGTTCCCAGTGCCAACATGTCAACCAGCCTCACCCCTTCTAATCCTCAGAGGGTGCTGAGCCAGTGTGCCAGAGGTCTCCCCTTCACTTCCTGTCTCCCGAAAAAGGCACCGGTTCTGAAAGCACAGCTTCTGCCATCCTGAAGGGTGATATCTCCAGGAAGTGCCATGCGCAGGGGGCACTGCCTCTACCGTGCCCTGTGCCCCAGACAGCACTGTAAGTAAAGTTTATTTATATACCACTTATACTAGATAGACATTCTTTTACAAACTCAGATTACAGAAAGTTAGTAAAACCACAAGCAAGGCAGGAGATACAAAAATAAAACAACAATCCAACTGTAAAACAGCAAATCGTGACCTGTACATGAGGAATAGCTCAGCTGCATATGAATGGGTCTGGTAAGAATCTTAAATTAGAAGTCTGTACAAAACAGGAAGAGATATTTCAGTAAGGAGATTGCATGGGATTGTCTGTTTGATCTAGTGAATAGTCTTTAGCTGAATTCTTTAGAGTAGATCTACTAGGTGAAGAGAACATTACAGTAGACAATGTTAAATAAAATAGTATGTATGAGCATGTCACGTATAGCTCCGCCCTCTGTCCTTGCCTTGTGTTGTTCGTCCTAACCCCGCCCTGTTTTGCCGTCTCCATGGTTTCCCTGCTGTCTGTCACGCCCGTGTTCATGTGTTCCACCTGTGTCTCGTTCCTCCTTCCCCTTCCTTGTGTATTTAGCTTCCCCAGTCGTGTCTTCCAGTGTCGGTCGTTGTCGTAAGTTATCCAAAGTTATATGTTCCCTTCTATGCCCGGTTTCCTAGTTACTCTGTTCTCTGTCTCTGTATTACCCTGCTCATTGTCTCCCGTCGTTATATGTATATACATGTGTTTCTCCGGTTCCCCTAGTTCTGTAATTTGTTCGGTTTGTTCTGTTTCATGCCTTTAGTCGGTTTTCGTTCACTCTGTCGATGTTCTGCCCCTTGGTTTGGTTTGGTTCACTTCCGTGTTGTGTCTGCTCTACCCTGTGTTCATTCCCGTTCTAGTTCTGTGTCTAGTTCAGTCTCATCTTGTTGTTTTCCTCGTCAGTATGTTGTTTAGTTACAGTTTCCTGATTGCCGTTATGTTAGTTGTTTGGTTTCCATGAGTCCCGTAGCGTCCGTCAGTAATCTTTAATGTGTTTAGTTCTCCGTTAAAAGTAGTGTATGTATTTCCCAGTCCCTCTGTGTTTCCCTGCTTTCCGTTTCCTCCTCGCGTTCATCGTCTGTTTGTTTAATTTCATTAAAATATTAATCAAGTCCTGCGTTTGCGTCATGCCTGCCCGCGACAAACGTAACAGAACGACCGACCCAAAGTTGACGCAGCAGGATACTTATGGCGGGTTACCCCAGTGTTGTCAGACCGAATATTTTCAGGAACGTTTAGATAACCTGCAGTCCCTTCTGATAAAGGACAAAATGGGGAGGTCTATTACTCTGCCCTCCTTAGCTCTCTGCCCAGAGGAATATGATGGAGAGGGTCAGTCTGCTGACACCTTTGTTATGCAATGTACCACCTATTTCCGTCTGCTCACGTGCCCTACTCCGCCTGAGAACGCTTTAGTCCTCTTTATGCGAACACACCTTAAGGGAAAGGCACTCCAGTGGGCAGACATTATTCTGGCCACCCGTACAAATGAAGCCTGGACAGTAGAGGGATTTTGCAACCTCTTACGCCTTAGGTTCACTCTAAATACTGTCCCGGCTTCCACATCTCCTGCGACCCAGCGTGGGTCCTCCACGTCCCCAGCAACCCAACGTGGGTCTTCCACGCCCTCCAGCGTCTCTCCACAGGCCGCCGCGCTCCCCAGCGTTTCTCCGCCGGCCGCCACGCTCCCCAGCGTCTCTCCGCCGGCCGCCCACGCTCCCAGCGTCCCGCCGCCCGGCCGCCACGCTCCCAGCGTCTCGCCGCCCGGCCGCCACGCTCCCCAGCGTCTCTCCGCCCGGCCGCCACGCTCCCCAGCGTCTCTCCGCCCGGCCGCCACGCTCCCCAGCGTCTCTCCGCCCGACCGCCACGCTCCCCAGCGTTTCTCCGCCCGACCGCCACGCTCTCCAGCGTCTCTCCGCCGGCCGCCACGCTCCCCAGCGTCTCTCCGCCGGCCGCCACGCTCTCCAGCGTCTCGCCGCCGGCTTCTACGTCTCCTGCGACCCAGAGTGGGTCTTCTACGTCTCCTGCGACCCACAGTGGGTCTTCTGTCGCCACGTCTCCCTGCGACCCAGAGTGGGTCTTCTCGTCTCCCCGCGACCCAGAAGCGGGTCTTCGTCTCCCGCGACCCAGAGCGGGTCTTCTACGTCTCCCGCGACCCAGAGTGGGTCTGCTACGCCCCCGAGCATCCCCCAGGCCTCCACACTCCCGAGCGCCTCTCCGCCGGCTTCCGCATCGCCCCCGAGCTCCTCCTTGCCGGCACCTACGACCACCAAGGCTCCCAAGGCGAGGAAGGCGTCGCTTTCCTGGGCCTTCACGACGACAAAGGCGTCGCTCTCCCGGGCCTCCTCAGCCACGCCGCTTACCCGGTCCTCCACGGCGAGGAAGGAGTCGCTGCCCCGGGCCTCCTCGGCCGCGACGCTGCCCCGGGCCTCCTCGGCCGTGACGCTGACCGGGGCCACACCGCCCCCCCCGGGTTACAACGGCGACCGTCGCCAGTGCCCCGGCCACTCCGGTCCCCGTGACCCAGAAAGGGTCTCCGTCTGCCCGCCAGCGGACTCCTCCAGTCCCCGCTGGCCGCCAGCAGACTCCTCCTGTCCCCGCTGCCCGCCAGCGAACTCCTCCAGTCCCCGCTGCCCGCCAGCAGACTCCTCCAGTCCCCGCTGCCCGCCAGCGAACTCCTCCAGTCCCCGCTGCCCGCCGGCAGACTCCTCCAGTCCCCGCTGCCCGCCGGCAGACTCCTCCAGTCCCCGCTGCCCGCCAGCTTGCTCCTCCTGTCCCCGCTGCCCGCCAGCTTGCTCCTCCCGTCCCCGCTGACGATGCACGGACCTTGCCGTCCCCCACAGAGACTGCTCCGCCCGTCTGTGGGCCGGATGCCCAAATTTTGGACCTCCCCGAGATCCAGTCATTGTTTGGACCTATGTTCCCTATGTTGCCGTGTGCCCTGCCTGGTTTTTTGTTGATCCCGGTCCCTGTGTGTATGCCTACTCGTGTCTACGTATCTGTCCCGGTGTCTGCGTCTGGTGTAGTGTTCTCTGTTCCTGTCCCCGTGTCTGTTCCTCAGGTTGTGTTCCACTTTGTTCCTGTCCATGTGTCACAAATCCTACATATACTTACCTCTGTCTTTGCGTCCGCCCCGGCCCCTACCCCTGGTCCAGCGTTCCCCGTCTCTGTGCCCCCTGGCCCTGTTACTGCCGGTTTTCCCCCGTACCCCTCGTCCCACTGTCCTGTCCCGCCCGGTTTCACGCCTATGTCCCGTCCTGCCGCTGTCCTACCTCCTGTGTCTCCTGGTTGCGTCCAGTCCTCGCCAGTCTCTTCGCCCGCCCTTGCGCCCCTACCCTCTGGTTTATCCCATGTTTCTGGTCCCGCCCGCCCTGCCCTGTCAACCCCTGTCCGTATTTCCCCTCTTATAGGTTTTGGCGTGCCCCGGAGTGGCACGCTTAAGGGGGGGGTACTGTCACGTATAGCTCCGCCCTCTGTCCTTGCCTTGTGTTGTTCGTCCTAACCCCGCCCTGTTTTGCCGTCTCCATGGTTTCCCTGCTGTCTGTCACGCCCCGTGTTCATGTGTTCCACCTGTGTCTCGTTCCTCCTTCCCCTTCCTTGTGTATTTAGCTTCCCCAGTCGTGTCTTCCAGTGTCGGTCGTTGTCGTAAGTTATCCAAAGTTATATGTTCCCTTCTATGCCCGGTTTCCTAGTTACTCTGTTCTCTGTCTCTGTATTACCCTGCTCATTGTCTCCCGTCGTTATATGTATATACATGTGTTTCTCCGGTTCCCCTAGTTCTGTAATTTGTTCGGTTTGTTCTGTTTCATGCCCTTAGTCGGTTTTCGTTCACTCTGTCGATGTTCTGCCCCTTGGTTTGGTTTGGTTCACTTCCGTGTTGTGTCTGCTCTACCCTGTGTTCATTCCCGTTCTAGTTCTGTGTCTAGTTCAGTCTCATCTTGTTGTTTTCCTCGTCAGTATGTTGTTTAGTTACAGTTTCCTGATTGCCGTTATGTTAGTTGTTTGGTTTCCATGAGTCCCGTAGCGTCCGTCAGTAATCTTTAATGTGTTTAGTTCTCCGTTAAAAGTAGTGTATGTATTTCCCAGTCCCTCTGTGTTTCCCTGCTTTCCGTTTCCTCCTCGCGTTCATCGTCTGTTTGTTTAATTTCATTAAAATATTAATCAAGTCCTGCGTTTGCGTCATGCCTGCCCGCGACAAACGTAACAGAGCATCTCCAGATCTTTATTTGAAACTAGATCTCAATTTGCTCAAATTGTTTAATCAAGGGGTTAATTTTATCTAGAGCATCAATTAAAACCTCTGAAAAGATGCAAGACATTATCCACTGTCCAGTCCCTGATAGCAACCAGGCAATGTAAAAGTTCAGCTAGCTTGTGAACCTCATTGGGTTTGAATATATGATAAAGTTGAATATTATCAGCAAATACATAATGTGCAACATTAAACATTTCTATGATCTGTTCCAGATGTATATAATGGTCAACGGTGTCAACATGGTCAATGGTCAGCTGTGTGAAGTGCAGAGCTATGGTTGAGCACATTATTGAACAATCACCCACATTAGAAGACATGAAAGTATCATATGAGACCACTAAAACTGCAGTCTCAGTAGAGTGTTGTCTCTACTGAGTCATGGAATCTAAGATCCTTGGAGCCATCATCATCCTGTTCCATGAGCCACTCATGTGGGAGACATGAGGCAGATTGAAGTTCCAGAGGCAACCATTTTCAGCCAAGTAACTCTCAACTGATGTTTGAAACGATCTTAAACTCCCTAGAAGCACCACCAGATTTGTCCCTCTGTCTGAGCAGATTTATTTTACTGGAGTAGTCTAGGAGTAGTGTAGTCTGCATCTGTGCGTTGCCATATATGTACTTCTTGTGGGTGTGGTTGTTTGTGTACGTGTTCACCTGTTTCACAGTGGATTTGAACTGTAAAAACAGTTTAAGTATGCTGCCTCATATAGGTGCGTGACTTTGTATCCACAACATTAGCTTGACATTTGCAGAAGTTGTCAGTTACATGTCCAAGGTGAGCAGTCACACAATTTAAAGATTTCCATGTGGAATAATAAGCAAAGCTTTGAAGTCCAAGAACCGTTGCAGAAGCCATAGTATTACTTTTGTAAGTCGCTCTGGATAAGAGCGTCTGCTAAATGCCGTAAACGTAAACGTATTAAGTGTTGACAGTGTTGCATCCATATCTTGGTGTACTAGATTGAAATCCATTTATACTGTGGAATACCGATCAATCAGGAATGTAGGAACCCAGAACCAAGCTGTGTTTGAGAGATGAGCGTAATAGACAGACCTGGTGGTATAATCTGCAAGATCTTTCACTGTGAATACATAATGCCATTAGGCATAGGCACGACGATCTCTGTATTCTAATAGCATGATTGCTCACTTAGACATAGAAACATCTGGTCTCATTATAAATATATATAACTGAGCATCACTCTGCTATCAGTTGTAGTGTCAAGTGGCCTGTTGAAGAGGTTATGGAACTCAAAATCCCAGAACCTTTTGTTCTAAATCCCAGAAGCTCTTGCTCCAGAAAGGGGGCGGGACTTAGAGTTTAAAAGAGTAGAGTAGGCCATTTTCTTTAAGCACACCACCATGTAAGAGGGCCGGAGGTTTGATCTCATTTGGATGCGTACTTATGTAAGTTTCTATCTTGTTTATTGCTTGGAGGCTGATGGTAACTGTTTTCCTAAGTAGTTAATTATATTGGCTGTTAATTTCTTCCTTATTCTGTATTTGTAGAGAAAACCATCCGTTTTCCAACATCTATCATCCATGTGTCTCTATTGTTCACACATTGTACTGACCACTGTATATCTATGGTGCATCCTATATTTATAGTAGTAGTGAAAATCATCTTTCCTATGTGTAATAGACCACTTGATTGCTTACCATGTTCATCCTGCATCCTCTAATCCAACTACTGTGAACTGAACTATTGTTCTAACCCTCCTCCTTCATGGCTGGATCTGTTGTTGATGTGTGGCTTCCAATAAAAGAAGCTGGGAATATGTTTTAATGGACATACCATCTTGATAGCAAGCCCCCTAGATCCGCTCTGTTGTTGATCACTGAACTAGATCACTGTCTCATGACAAGCAAGGAATCTGATGAAATCCATCACATTAGTCAGCATGGATTGAATTCTGAAGTTTGTGAACATGGAGATCTGGATCCAAAGAATTGCCATTTTGCTCCCGTGTCAAAGAATGACGTATTTGAAATATGGTGCGGGTTCTGTTGGTGGATTATGATGATCAGTGTCATGAGAACTGACAACAGGAATAACACCATTCTCTGTTTTGAGGTGTGGTATTCATACAGAGTGGGGTTTCGCTGGCTCTACACGCACCCATCTTGATTCAAGCTGAGAGAAAACATGCTTGCTTGTGAGGCTAAGTGCTTGTTTTCATGCTCATTAGCCTGTTTCACAACATAATCTTTTGTGTGTTGTGTAGATGAGGTGTTGCTGAAGCCTCCAAAGTCTCAACTACAGCTGCTTCAGACTCTTCCTGTAATGCGAACATTTCATTTTCACATCTTCCTTTCAGCACAGTACAGTCACACATTGGCAGCCTCTGCCTGAGTACCGCCGGGCTGCCATACGAGTGAACGTCCTGTGAGGCACCAGACCTGATCTTCAGGGTAGAAGTGCTGCTCTTTGCTCATACTGGAACAGTTGCACTTGACTGTACGCACTGCTGTAGTGGTTTATTACGTTTGACACTGTATTGCGATGCCATTTTTGAGCTGTGATTGAAGGACAAACGACCCCTTTGTACTGTACTGTAAGTGGTCATAAGGGTTTGTGATTTGACAGTCAAATAAGTGCCTTTATTTAACCAGGATTCTGAAGACATTTGACCGTGTGTGCATGTTTTTGATGGCATCCTAACATTAGTAGACTATATGTATGCCTTAGATTAGTTTGACTGCCAAAATCCCAAAGTAATCTGTATTACCGAAGTACAATATTTCTCTGCAGCTTCACAAATGATCATGCTAAGAGCTAACATGCTATGAAATTGAATTTTAGCAAGCTAGCATAAGCTGACATAATAAATGTAGAAAACATACATTATGATATACAAACACAGGGAATTCCATGGAAGCACAGGATGAAAGCGGACTCAAGCAGATGAATAACTAAGTGTAAGACTCCAAGTGTTTGAACGTCCTGCATGGCGTCCTTTAATAGGACAACAATAGGCATCAACTATAAGCCACAATAAGACATGTACAACAATTACTTACACAATTACACATTTCATAAACAAATGGTCATGGTTAAGCTAATGATGAAATGGGTCATAACCTATTTAGAGTAAAACTAACTAAAACTTTCCAGTTTCCATAGTGTTTGGGTCTCACGCAGGATGCTCTTTTGGCTCTGTGTTTTCTTGTCCTCTGCACACACTGATTTGCATGTTGCTGTCAGACTGACATGCTGCATGAAGAACCAGCTCTCTGGCATTAAAATGTAGTGCTGCTTGTGACCTGCTCACTGTGACACCAGAACAATACACGGTTTTGGATTAAAATGTCACTGCTTTGTCTGGTCCGCAGCTTCTGTAGAGCAGCTACGTGGTAGAGCTAGTAATGCTAGCAGAGTTCATACTGATAAATATGTAAGTCACTCTGGATAAGAGTCTCTGACAAATTACCTTAATGTAAATGGGAATGAAACTGTCAGGTGATCCAGCGAGGTATGAAAGAACGCTCTCTCATAGACATGGTTGTGACTTCAGCACAAGTTCTGGTGACCATGAAAACATGCCGTGAATATGAAGCCAGTGTCTGTGCCTTATGTCCTCAATGCTGTGCAGAGTTAAGTTCAGCAGAGGGGAGCGACCGGTCAAGCAAGGTCATTCACATCAGCTCGTATAACGAGTTCCATAATGAGGCACTTCTGCTTGTACTTGGACTCTGTGAGTGACGGCGTTTATGGTGATGTAGTGCCATTTTTTTGCACAGGGCTCTGTGGGTTACCTTACCTGAAAGGCATTTTTCACTGCGGTAGAATATTTGTGTTCCCAGTCACTGTGGCAGTGTGTACTTTCTTCTGTCGTTTGACTGTATTGCACTTTATTTACTGTAATGCCTTAAACATAAACACAGACTGCCCAATGGCCAATGTGAGTGTTTCACAGGTGCTGATCTTTAGTTCTTTAACAGGCACTCAGGCGTCCGACGACAAGCAGCTGACTACGCCTGGACATACACACCTCACAAAAGTCACAAACAGAAAACGCTCTTCTTAAAAAGAACAATGACTGGAAAGTCAAAGAGGGTTGAACACTTGTGAACACATTTTATGTTACATCCACTCTAGTTTAAAGGTAAGAGATTAAAGAGGTTTGGCCTGACACAGGACAAATATTGCAAGAGAAACTGACCCCTGCAGACGTGTGAAATAAATAATGAATGTCTATTAAAATGCACACCAACCTCAAGGACACACCTGTGCTATTACCTGAGGACTTCAGCTAGTGTCCCTTAGGGCCTTCATCTGCAGACATTTTCTATTAAGTGCTTTGACAATCTTGCGTCAGTGTGCGCATCAATGTTTGGCTTGTTTGGTTGTGTTTATTGTGAAAAAAAGATGCAAATGTAGAACTTTGTGCTTAACACGTCCTCCTTTTGTCAAGGTAACAACACACTTCCCCAGAGTGTTTTGACAATGTAAGAAGAAACACATTAATTTTAGACTGTTCAACAAGGCTCAGTTTCTCTGTATACCTCCTTGCGAACTCATCTGAGCTTTAAGATTTCATTGGGGGCACTCTGGGAATGGGTGGTCACTGCATTTGATTCTGCAGCTGTTTTCATAAAGACACAGGCACTATTAATTCTTATTAATCTGCATGTATGCTTTCAGGCATGCCTGCTTATGCATGCACTCATCTTTTTGACTCTCAAATCTCAGTAGATGTTGTGTGTCTGTGAGTGGGGGCCCCAATCTGTTCCCTCTGTCCCCAGGGACCCTTCTTCTCTTCCTGTTCTCTTTCTGTGTCTTACAGTCTCACACTCTCCCTTTCTCCTCCTCTAATTCCCAGCAGCGGTGTGTCCATGGTAATGAATGAGTTTACCTGGTCATACACAATCTCACTGCCACATCTGGGAACGTTGCTGTACTCACCAGACCGTAGGACAGAGTGTCAATATCTTAAGAAGAAACTGATTAACACTGATGTGAGTCTAATCTCCTTACCTCTGTTTAGATCTCTGGCTAAAATGCTCACACACAAAATTACCACAAAGTGTATCTCTCTACCTTTTTACATTTTGGGTATATATACGTTAGATGGTTATGTTTGTTACATTATTGGTTTCTACAAGGGTCCACTAGATGGTGCTCAGTGCTCAGATCCAAGCTGTGTTGGACATTTGTCAGATATTGTTGCTTTTATGTAGGTGTAAAAAAATTGGCAACACTGTATGCATAATATCTTATAAATGCATTGCTAACATTACATATGCCATACGCAGTGTGGAATAAACTATTACAGCTGCTCATAAATACTTATAATTACAGTGTGTCACATTTAATGACCTTTTCAAAATAGGTTACTTAAGAATACGTGACATTAAAAAATCTTTTGGGGCACAATATGCCTTTTGTATATTGAATAATCAATTATTCAACACAAACCATGAATTGGCAAGTCCTTTATTTGTGAACCACCAGTTAGATGAGACGATCTGAATCCAGTGTGTCATTTAAAGCTCAAACAGGGCATTTGCAGTGCACTCCAAGGTGCTACAGTACGTACTAATTATACAATGTAGAGTTCAAAGTTCAATCAGCTATTACAATTTACACAGCTGCACTCCACTGAAGATATATGAGGACAAGGCATTATGCTTTATTAGGTGTCCGCAAACGTCTACTAAACACTAACACCACAGACATAACGGAGCAAGAGTTATAGCTGGTGTACTATACTATTAATGTGTATAATATTCTTATGAATATATTATTTGATTTTACAAGGTAACTTTATAAAGTTATGTTATACATGTAACCATATCTACCCACAATCATCTATAAAGTCTTATTTTAGTCATTATATACAGCATAAATATTCCTGTTGTATTACATATTTTCTTTTTTTGTGAGATTTGCTACGGTTCACTGAAATTCACTTCTTTGGTTCACTTCAATTCACTACATCATATTAAGTGCACATGAACGGAATCGTTCCATGCCCCTGTAGCCAATTTTGAACACTGACTACATCTTACTCAAAAAATGTGGTACTTTAATTCCCACTATTCATTCCCAAACCCATGAAGTGTCTCCACACTTGTGCATACACAAGCAAAACGAGGGCTGCCAAAGAACTAAGAGACTCCATTAAAACACAAATGAACATTGTACTTTATCTGACAAAGTGACAAATTTCATAACAGACAGGCAAGAAGGCACTGTGAGTTATGTGTAGGGAGATGTGATTCTCCCTATGGTGTGATGAGCAGTACTAACCTCATGTTGTGACTCTGATCCATTAGGCTAATCTCCTGCTCTAATTGGCTGGTTCTAGCACTACGAGCAGGCTTATGCACCGTCGCCCGGCAGCACTCTCGTTAATGTTTAAAGAGTCGTTTTAGTAACGAGTGCAATTTCATTCAGCTACAGGCTACTTAACACAAGCCATTCATAGGAAAGCACCCTTTCTGACCTGCTTCAGTGTGTGTGTGTGTGGGTGAAGGTGCACGTTTACTTATGCTTTGTGCTCGACTTGCTTGTCATTCAGAAGAATCAGCTAGAGAATCAACTAATTACAAGCTAATAAGCAATAATTACATATGCAACTCAAAGTCTGTTTTGTTTTTAATTGCTTGCTGAAACACATGGTGACGCGACATAACCAGTGTAATCTCTGAACCCAAGTCTGCCAGCCATGCACGGAAACATTCAACAACACAATCAGCCGCACACTCCAAGCTATTACTTAACAGATGCATGTCACACATGTAGACAGTGTTGGCTTTTGTAATGCCAACACGTCAGAAAACACAGGGTAAAATCATGTGGTACATATGGAAGGAGGTTTGGCACACAGGCTTCCGCACATCTGAGCCAATACACCCCTATGACCCCCAACCCCCCCGGATTCTCAGCACCCAATTAGGCACTGTATGGCTGAACACTCTGACCCACTTCACACCATCTGGCTCTGAGCTGCCATTCTGTGCCTGCAGCACACACAGGACATCTAAGAATTGCACTGTGAGAACCAAACCCTTTCTGTTACATACCAAATGGTTCTGTCTCTGCCCTGGGATCTGGACAGGAAATGGTATCTCCACTGAACCTGATTTTGACTTGTGTTTTGACTGAATTGCCTTACTTGCAAATGTTTTCATTATCTTAATGAGATGTTGGTAATGCCTTGTTTATTTGGAGGTTGGACAGCAACAGATAGTGGCTGCTGTGAAACCTTAATAGTAACAAACTCAAAGCCACTTTTCACCAAAAATATAACTAAAAAGAAGTCAAAGAAGTCGAGCGATTGATGACCTACTTCATGAATGCCAGGTGCAATTTGCAAGTGGAAACCCAGTTTAATTCACCAAATATCACAATGTTTACACCCTGACAATTTTGTGAATTCATTACCTAAATTTGACATAAATAATCAAGAGAACCCAATAAAAACAATAACCCCCCAAACAACTTCTACTACTAAACAATATAGTCATTGCTGGTGCTGAGCCTAGAGGCCAGAGCTATATATTAATTTCAGAGCTGCATTTTTATATATTCAAGTACGTCAGTGTTGCCATGTTGAGCATTACTGCAGGGGAGAACCCTACGAGAAATATGGGTCACACGTGAAGTTAAGAATGTGGATGAATTAGAACTCACAGTTAACATTGACAGCAATCCCCTTTCATGTAATCTCAGTTTCCGACATTAAACAGAGCTGTTACAACCACACTGAATGCAAAGAGTAAAGAAAGTAAAGCAGGCGAATCCTTATAATGTCTATTCACCAGACGGGCAAGAGTAATTACAGAGTTTATACCACAAACTGAAGCGATTTTGTCTGTGATGTGCACAGCAAACTTTTGTTGAAAGATTCCATTGTCCTTCAAACGAAGACGACTATGACACATGGAGAACAAATGTTGAACTGTTACTACACAATCCCATCATTTCAGGCTCAGACTGATCCAGGAGACTCGTTGACAGTCTCTCACAACATGCTGCAGCTGTAATTAAGCCACTGGGATTTACAGCTTTAACAAATGCTTATATACAATTGCTTGATTCTGCCTTTGGAGCAGTTGAAGATGATGAACTCCTTCAGCATGTTCCTAAACACGTTCCAGAATGCAGATGAGAAGAAGCCTATTTCTTATCTGCACAGGCTTCAAGTATCAATTGGAAAAAGCCATAAAGATAGGGAGAAGAGCGTGATTCTCAAACATGGATGCCAGAACCACGCAAATCCACCATACCTTCCCAGAATTACTCCTTATGCTATATTCATAAAAAGACAGAAAATCTACCAAAACTATAAGCATCAGACATCTTGGTTTGCCCAAGCAATGAGTTGTGACTAGTGACGGGAGTTCTTGATCCACTTGTGGAAGGTCATACCTGTCCATGCTGAACCTTCTGCAGACACAAAGATGCGTTGAATGAAAGTAGCTTAGCTACAAGCTCTGTTACCCAGAAAGATAAACGCCCCACCAAGAGACAGACGATGTCGGAAGACAAATGTGGCCATCCCAAAGCGCATGGCCAATGTCCTCATGTCTAGTAAGAGCTGTAATTGTCTCTTGGACACAGGTTCACAGTTACAACAACATACTGCGATCCTTCTACCAAACTTGTTTAGCAGAACAGACAATTCAACTTCTGTCAAATGGACCATGATAAAATTCTCTACCTCTTCTTTACCCAGAGGTTTTCTTGTGTCCAGTTATGTCTTGACCTCTCCGTCACACGTTCCCCCAAAACTGCCAGTCATATACAAAATTAGACACCATGATATCACAATATCAACCTTAAGCTACATTATACTACGAGCATAGTTTCTTAAACTAGAACTGCATGAGTCTAGTGCCAGCAAAGGAGGAGGCCAGAATAGTATCATCTCATTTTTGTTTTTGTTGACTTTGCCCATAAAGTGGCAGCAAAGAATCTATAAGGCATTTAACAGCAAGCCTGAGGTGTTTGCCTTGCATGACCTGGATTTTGGATATAGAGAAGCTGTGAAACATCACATTAAACTTCATGATGAAATCCCCTTCAATCACAGCCAGGCAAATTCATCTGCAAGATCTTGAAGCTGTTCATAAACACCTGGGAGAATTAACTGATGCAGAAGTCATCCAAGAGTCAGAATCTACCTACTTGTCACCCACTATAGTGGTGTGCAAAGAGTCATAGCACCTATCGACTACAGGAAGATGAATCTCCAGTTGATTAAGGTTGCATATACACTTCCCATCTTGGGTGGTGGGGGAGTTTTGCCACCCCTACTAGATCAAAGTTGTTTTCCATACTAGATCATACTAGATCACACTAGATCAGGCTACTATCCAATTGAGATAGAAGAATCTGAAAAAGCTAAGACTGCATTGTCTGGGATTTCTGTGATTCTGGGGTGTCAATTGTATGACCCAGGTTGTCACGAATGCACTGAGTACCTTCCCACACCTAATGGAGCACTCCATGGTAGAGCTTAACTTGAAGGATGTATTCACATTAATGCATGATTACGGTTTATTGGATATTAAAGAAGATTTGTTAAAGATTATTCCAAACAGAAAGGCCTTTAAATTTCCTGATTTTTGGATATCCAAGAAAATGAGCCAGGAGACTTTCAAACAAGAAATATCTAAATCCTAAAGAGCCATTTTAAAGTCACTGGACTGCAAACCTTAAAAACCTCCATGGAGAAGCTTCCACAGCCCCAGTCCTGGTTCTGCTAACCCCAAGCTTACATACATCCTCTATACTGATACAAGTAGCACAGGGTTAAGAGCTCCTCTGTATCAGCACCAAAGCAGTGAGAAGGGAGTCATTGCTTCTGTAAGTAGAGGTCTTACGCCGAGTGGAGCCACATATCCTGCACACAAAAAAGAATTTCCTGTGTTAAATTGGAAAATAGTTTATACGTTTAGTGACTATGAGAATACTTTCAGTGTTTTACCTGATAGTAACCCGCTGACATACAGTACGTTCTGACCTCAGCTAATGTGAATGCTACTAGCTTTTTTTTTTTTAAAGATGGCTTTTTATACCCTCAACATTGTCATTCACCCTGCAGGGCAGAGTAGGCATGCAAACTTATGTGCCTGTTGAGGAAACTTCATGGGGAGTTGATTGACAATCCTGCTTCTCAGAAAGAGTGTGAGCACTTCAGACAGTTCAATCACGATCACCAGAAAGAGCTTCCCAATCAGAATTCTTAAAAGAGGCAGTAAAAGCGATTTGTGAGAAGCTTTTGGCCATATGACAGTCTGGCACTGCTTGCTTTACATGCTTGTGCCATTCCTGAGGAGTTTGCAGAGGAACCATGTCCTCCACCACACAGAGATTGATTAAACGCAGAGATCTGATCAGATTCTTAAATCAACTAGAGACAGTCTTTAGTAATAAGTAATATTAAATCAACTAGAGACAAAATACTTCTTCTCCTACCTTGCACTCCCAGATTTATCTATTGTTGAGAGAGTGGAACAAGTTGAGCTAAACGTCTGTGAACTGTGAGACTTGAGTTCTTCTGCATATGTGTAGGCAAGAAGAGAACCAGAATATCATGTGATTCTACCTCCAGAGATAAGGCCCATAATTCCACAGAGTTAGAGGGTGTAGTGTGCACCATACACCTAATCAGTTCCAGATTCTACAGGCACAGGATGGCCACTGATGTTGACAAGAAAATACAGACCTAGGAGGTCTGCAAAGCTTCTCCCCTGCTTAACATTTTAACTTTCAGGCCACTTGAACTGGTTTATATAGATTTCTTTCCATCAAACCTTTTAGCAACAACACAAAATATATGCTTGTAGCATTTGTTTCGGAACACTCGCACTGTGACCACAGTCCTGATTTCAAATCGGGTCTGTCAAGCTGAACATACTTCAAGATCACAGTGGAAATACCATAAAATCTCTAGTTACAATTGAATACATGTGTGCAAGAATGATGAATACAATACGTGTTTGTCAGACAGTCCTGGATACCAGTTGATCTTGGTTTTGGACTTCCTGTAAGAAGCCATCAGAACTCACAGAACATTCACAGTATGCGAAAGCTGTAAAATCACACTTGGAGCAGAGCTACAGACAAGCTACACAAGCATCTGTGAAGTCTGCCCACAAGACCAGAATGAGATTCAACAGATCTGTTACAGAATTGTATTCTCAGTGTAAGCGATAGGCTCGTAGTGAGAAATGTATGGACAAGAGAAAAACACAAGCTGTTTTGACAGATAGGAATCTACTGTTTATGTCATCATTAAACACACTGGTGATATTTCAGCATGTACTGTGTAACCCATGAATGATGATGGTCCCCTTTGCACCTTATACAGAGATTTTCTATTTCCCTGTTAGTTTCTTCCATCCACCAAGTTGAAACCTCCAATCACATCAAGGGAAACCAAAATCTAAAAGAACAAAAGCCAATATAAAATCAAAAATAATTAATATCAGAATAGGTCGGAAAAAAAAAGAATTAAGCTATGAAAGAGCACAAGTAGAATTCAATCACAGAGTAGAAATTTAGTCTTGAATTAAGAGCCACAAAAGGAAAGTTGAAAGCTTGTGTGTCTGTGTCCATTTTATTAACACAATTTTATTTTTACCCAATTTTTTTGCTTTATTTTCCATCTCTCAGTTGAAACAAACTGAAATAAAACAATGTTTCATAAGCTAAATGTGAGTGCAGGAGAGGCGTGTATGTCTTGCAGAAAACTTATTTGAGGGAACTGTTTACTTTGCTATTTGGTACAGAGGGGAAGAAATCCTGGGGTTAATATATGTCATCTAAGCTCTTTTTGGTCAATAATCTGCCAGAGAGGAGATGTGGTATTAGCATACACAGTGAAGGAGTATGAAATGGCATTAGCTAAATCCCACAGCAATCTCTCCTGATGATAAAGGAGATCCTTTAAACCTTTACACACACAGCCTACACATGCACACACATGTTGTCCTGCAGAGTTATGGCTCTTGTTTTGTGCTGGTCTGATTTATTCATGCTTATCTGTAATTGGAGCTCCACCTCACAGAATGAATAACCAGCTCCACCTCACAGAATGAATAACCAAATATTCTGCCTTAAGATCTTTGCCACCATGTGAAATATTATTTGCATATTGAGTTATAATGGAGTTATTGAATCAGATTCGGAACCATCTGATTCAGAACTTCTCAATCATAATGACCACTGTAGACCAATCATTGTAGACCTATTTGTGTGTTTGTAATTCATATTCTCAATATCATCCAAAGAAGCAAATGTCACTCACTTCCTCAATATGAAGCCTCTATAGTGTACGTTTTGAGGGAAACATACCACCAGCTCTTCAAAGTGTACAGACAGAATTGTATTCACAGCAAAAGCAAAATTCAAATTGCACTGAAACAGTGATCTAAAAAACAAATATTTATACCAAATAGCACTTATGACACGAACATGTCTGACCCATCCTCTTCTATCAGGACAGTGGCATCTGTGACCCACCACTGTTTACTTTTTCAGCCAAGAAAATCTCCACGAAACCAAAGCATCTCCACGTGCATGCCATGCATAATATCCGACCCGACATGCACACATTTTCTTCAGTAAGTAGTATTGTCGCGCCTTTACATATGATGGTCGGTATCGCTGACCGACACGGTCCAAACAGCCAGTACGACTAGCAGTCTTTGCTTAGTGAGCACAATAAAAACAAGAAAATCCACGTGCGTCAACACGTTTAGTAAACATCGTTTATGGTACCGGCGTTACTAAGAAGCTAACGCAGCCATAGCAACCACGGTACCTTTATTCACTACTAACAGTGAAGGATTGCAAAGTATCGGCAAGGAAATATTAGGAATCAAGTCGACAATTTAATACACGTTAAATGTAGTACCTCGCCATTGTAGCACAAATTGGAGATTAAATGTTTGGGACTACATCAAACAGATTATTTCTATATCAGGGTAGGATTGTACCCCAGTGCTAACAAATAAAGCCTTAGCTAGAGAACATATCTCCATTCGCCATAACTTTGTTTTTGATCATTTATTCCTCATTTAGTCCTTCGTTTCTATTGCTGTTGTGGTCTGGCGGCTGGACGGAGCCGTACTAGGTGACGTCACCCATATTCTGTCCTATTCTGCTAATCCTGTTGCTGTAAATGTGCGTTTTTGTAGTTTATTAGTACATGTGTGCGTTGGTGACTTCATTGGTGAGATGCGTTTGTGTTTGGAATCAATGAGCAAGCAGGTGTGCGTGTCAGTACTGCCCAGAGTTTACAGTATCCCACCAGACATTCTGTGCCACTGACTGTTTTAAATAAATAAATATTGCTAAAAAAACCTCAATATTTTAGCCAAACTATACGCATATATAATTTCTTGCATGCATGTTTGTAATTCGTAGATGTAGTTTTTGTCAAATTATTGAAATACGTGCATGATCTCTGCATGGTCTGTGAGACACAGTACCAGCCTTTTACATTATAATGATCACCGCACTATTATGTTGAAAGCATTCAATGCAGTTTTATAAGAAAATCAAACATATACTGCATTTCATTTGTCTTTTTGTCAAGAATTTATCATGGCTTTACCACATAACACCATATGAAATTGTGTATCTTTGTGCCATTGGCAAAGCGATTCTCCTTACCTCTCCCTCATTCTGGTAAATAACTCTGCCAGCATTTATTATCTTTAGCTGTTTGTCATTCCAACAGTATAATCACAGAAAAATATTCTCTTTGCTGCATTTCCATGTTTATGGAAATAGCTTTGACATTAATGTAGATACACCATAGTATGGCACTAGAGGAGTTTAAGGGCCAGCTCTGATTGGAGTTGTCACGAGGAGCTTGTTCTTCTCTCTCTCTCTCTCTCTCTCTCTCTCTCTCTCTCTCTCTCTCTCTCTCTCTCTCTCTCCATTGTCAATCTGCTAGGTTGCTTCTCTGCCCCATCTCTCATTGGTATGGGACAGGGCAGAGAGGGAGGGAGGGGCTTTACTCTTTCAAGGATATGCTTTTGACTTCATACGGCCCCTGCATTATTCATCAGGAGGAGGTGTGTGTTGGAGAAGAAGATTTCTGCATCCTCTCACCAGTAAAACTGCACCTCTGATACGATAAAACCACTTGATGCTCTGTGCTTACAGGTCAGCATAGTTTCACTTGCACTGATATACTGGATGAGTGAATGAATCAGACAAACTTCATACTTTCAAAATAGCACAGCCATAACAAGTACTTTCTCAAATGCTTTGTAAGTAATTTGAAGAGATGGTGTTGTAGTTTCCCATAGGACACAGAATTTCCAGTATTCAAACCGATAGCCAGATTTCCAAACACAAATTAATTTTAGGTCATAACTATAACTGTGTAGTCACCATTAATTTAGTCAAGGATTAATCTCTGCACTGAGCTGCCTACTGCCCCACCCACAGACCCACTGTCTGCATGGTGAGGTTCCCCTTAATAGACGTGGAGAATGGACACGTTCCAATCCACTTACTGTGAATGGAGAACTGTGACTGGAGAGAAAACTTCAGAAAGGATGTGGTGTGGCTCTCTGAATAATCTCTTAAATGAACAGACACACTCATCCCCTCTGCAGCTAATTTTTGAATCTGTGTCTCATCCACTCGTGTGTGTGTGTGTTTGTGTGTGTAAGGGAGAGAGAGAGAGAGCACAAAAGAACGAGTGAGAGATGTGAGCAACAGGGCTAAGCTCATTAAGTTCAGTAGAGCAGAACTCTGGGATCTGTCTCTGCTGATCCTTCACAGTCCAAAGGGGGCATGAAGAGCAATAAACACACACACACACACACACACACATTCACACACACCAATAAATTTGTCTGCATTCCTCTAGGTGCTTTAGAGGTTCTGCATATATCCTTATTCTTAGTTTGCCTATTTATGTGCACTTGTGTCTGAAGACTGAGTCACTGTACTGTGTCTAAATAATTTTTACTATTTAGATGAAACATTTATTCCATGTTTATTTCTGTAGGATTAATTTCTTGCACTTAGAGCACTAAATGTATTTCACGAACATATTGAAGTAATAAATACAGCAAACCAGTTCATGGGCCATCATTAGACAGCCTCTTCCATGCTTTCTCTCTCTACCCCTGCGTCTCTCTGAGGTTATGAGAATCAGTTACCCCTGGACTTGTAGGAAGGCTGATAGCATTTCTCCCTGTCTCGCTCAATAAAAGCAATCACCGCCTTTTTCATCTCATACTCCTCACCTTGTCATTCCTCATTTACTCCACCTCTCTCATTTTTTTCTATGTCCTCTCTCTGTCTCTCTCGCTTTCCATGCTGAGATGTGAAGCTAATGGCTCTTAACATTTTAGTGAAATGAAAGGGCTTCTATAAACATTAGCATCATAATGGGACTGGCATTGTGAGGTCATTCAGCTCCCAGGTGTCTGTACTGCAGGTCAGAGCTGGTCAGGATTTCTCTGTGTGTGCAAACACTCACCTAGGGAGTAGATGGCAGTGTGTACATTGTACCTTAGGACAGCTCTTAACAGAAGAATATTAGAGCATGTGCGTCTCCTGAGAATGCAAGTGAAAGACTGACAAGAGGAGAATGAAGTGGAGGCTGTGATTATTTGTGTACCTGTATGTGTGGGGAGGGGTTGTCTGCATCCTTCAGAATCGTATGTTTGCCTGATTTACTCTGAGGACACCATCACTTAGGCATAGATTCTGGGTTCCTGTGTGCTTACACGTGCGAGAAACCCTGGGGATTGGAATATCTGTAACCTAGAGATTACATACTCCTGAGAACACTACACTGTGTGTGTGTGTACATAAGTGTGTAAATAACCATCAGGAAATCAGAATCAGAGGTTGTAATTCTACAGTTAAACGCTTTCCTTATAGTAGTTGGATCTCACTCAGTGTGGTGCTTCATTCGAAGGGCGTGTGCAGACGATTATGGGGAGATGCCTCGCAGGCATGGGGAGAGTGGACCTGAGGGGCTTTGTAGTCGTCATCAGCAGCAAGTACCTGTAGTTCAGCTCTATTGTATGATATGTGATTCGCATCTATAGTGGCAGTATTGTCATCCTAGTTAAACAGTAATAAGTAAGCACGACACCAGGGTAAAAGCCCGAGGGAGGTTGACTTGGTGTAAATAGTGTAGCTTCACTTCTGCAGCCTCCTGACAGTCCGTTTCAACCCGACTGCCATGTTTCAGTACTCATTGCACAGCTGTAGCTTGTCCGCGTTGGGCTGTTGGTGTTGGTGCGTGTGTGGTAAAGGTCTTCTGGTTGGTGTTTGTGCGTGTGGTATAAGTCTTCTGGTTGGTGTTGGGCGCGTGTGGTATAAGTCTTCTGGTTGGTGTTGGTGCGTGTGTCGTATAGGTTTTCTGGTTGGTGTTGGTGCGCGTGTGGTATAGGTCTTCTGGTTGGTGTTGGTGCGCGTGTCGTATAGGTTTTCTGGTTGGTGTTGGTGCGTGTGTCGTATAGGTTTTCTGGTTGGTGTTGGTGCGCGTGTCGTATAGGTTTTCTGGTTGGTGTTGGTGCGCGTGTGGTATAGGTCTTCTGGTTGGTGTTGGTGCGTGTGTGGTATAGGATTTCTGGTTGGTGTTGGTGCGTGTGTGGTATAGGTTTTCTGGTTGGTGTTGGTGCGTGTGTGGTATAGGATTTCTGGTTGGTGTTGGTGCGTGTGTGGTATAGGTTTTCTGGTTGGTGTTGGTGCGTGTGTGGTATAGGTTTTCTGGTTGGTGTTGGTGCGTGTGTGGTATAGGTCTTCTGGTCGTGTTGACCACTGCAGTTCAGGCACACGATTCTGGTAGCTGTGGAGGTCGCACATGGCTTCCACCGGTGGCCTGTTCTCTCCAAGCCTGTCATGGTGCTCCGCTGGGGGACAGGAGGGGCGGGGCACACCCCTGTGTCCTGCCTCTGAAGTGTCTGACGTCTCTGAGGATGGCCATGTCTGTGTCCGTGACATTTCGGCTGGACGAGAGGTCTTACCTCTGAGGATGACAGCCCTCTTTCTCTCCCTCTCTCGTCCTTTTCTTTCTCTTTGTCCTGCTCTCTGACATCATAAATATTTAATTTCCTTTTTTTAATACCTCATTTGGACTAAAATGTGTCGGCCTGTGAAGGGCTTTGACACGCCGCCTATCAGCTGGGTCCAACCTGCCCACGCATGTTCACACATACACAGGGTCATTCACCAGCACAAACTTTCACACGTGTGCAGGATCATTCATGATGCATTAAACACAATTTCTATTGTTAAAACTGAGATTAATATGCAGTACTTATAGCCCGGTTTCCAAACACATATGAATTGTTTTTCACCATAGCCACTGTTATATATGCAAAAGGTCATTTCTGATCACGCATTCACTCAGCATGCACAGAACTACAACACACTGTTACATGCCATAGTACATACAGTGCCTAATGAATCTAAATTAGGACGATGTAAGATTAGAACAAGGGCTTTTTACATTTGCATTTTTGTCCTTTAACTTACTCAATGTAAATTTGCTCTCTGAATGGGAATGCGTTGCACATGTTTCTACATACTACTACCACTGGGATCCCATGAACTGTTACATTTATTTTTGTTGAATTTGATTTACCTTTACTCTGCAGGCATGAAGATACCAATGTACATGAGTGTGTGTCCTCATGCGTTTGTGCATTGCAGTGCTGCAATAATGCTATTAATAACTTGCATCCTTGTGTTTATGCTATGGGGACCTTGCTGTATCCTCTGTGTTCATGCTGACCTAAATCCCACTGAGGGAATTGTTTCACCTTCCAGTGATTTAATTAAAGTTTAACAAGACATTTCCCTGAGTTACGATACTTCATAAACTTATACACACTGTCACACTGCTGGCCGCCACAATGAGTGATCAGCAGCTGGTACCTCTAATGCGCACGCGTTGTACGAAGCTCTGTGTGTGCGGCAGGCATTTGATCTGTTTATCTGAAGAATGTTTTCATATTCTCATATGCAGGTCTCACTTTTCATCATGTGTTTTACTAACAGAATAGAGGGATGGAGGCATATAATGAACACATCTATTATAAATGAAGCCTTTACCATTTTAGCTGCCTGGGAACCCAGATAAGATTCAGGCATAGTAAGTTTTGTTCACTAATCAGTGGACATACAACACAGAGGTTTTTACTACCAAATGAGCTTTCACAAAATTCAGCATAATGACTATTTCTAGTACACATGTGTCTACTGTGTACATCTTTGGGTGTGTGACTGTGTACAATCTACTTCTTATTCCGTTCACCTCTCTGAGGCTCCCCATCTAGAAGAGAACAATTCAATCTAGAGACCAGGCTGGAGTGTGTGTGTGTGTGTGTGTGTGTGAGCGCACGCCCAAATGAATGCCGATCTATATATGTAGGGTCAAAGAGGAAGGCTGCCATGAGATAACGGCCAAGTGCTGACAAGCCTATTCCGCTGAATTCCTCGTCCCCTCCAGCATCTGTCTGCTCATGCTGCTCCACGCTGCTCCGTCAGTCCTGACCACCACCCTCCTCCCTCCAGCATCCGTCTGCCCATACTGCTTCTCGCTGCTCCGTCAGTCCTGACCACCACCCTCCTCCCTCCAGCATCCGTCTGCCCATACTGCTCCTCGCTGCTCCGTCAGTCCTGACCACCACCCTCCTCCCCAGCCGCCTCCACACCACACACACACACCTGAATGAGCCCATATTGTTTTCAGGCCAGGCCCGAAAGCGGATCCTCCTGTGCTGGGTCCTATCAGCTTCACGCTGAGGGCAACATGAGCTTGGCCTGCATTGCTGCTATACCCACTGACCTGGGATCAGATGAAGAGCAGACTACGTTCTGGGTTTCGCTCCATACTTGAGTAACAAACATCCGCCCCAGAACAGCGGAGAGGACAGTGGACATCTTATGTTATCAGATCTGCTCCTCAACAGGTGAATGGCTCGCTCTCTCTCTCTCTCTCTCTCTCTCTCTCTGCCCCTGAAAGGCTATAAGAATAGACAAGTTGCTATCTGAGTAATTTTTAAGCGGTTTGGGGCCAGGAGCATCAGATTGAGTCTGTCATACTGATATATTTTCAGGCAGAGAAAGTTGTGTATTGGACTGAACTGCTGACAGAAAGTTGTGTATTGGACCACTCTGCTGCTTTCTGAACATAAACGAGGTAAAGCTGCATGTCTTACCTAACGTCTTGTATTTTAAATTGTCCCACAGCGACTAGTATTAGCAAATCTGGACTAGTCTAAAGTCTTTATCAGGTACGGTTGGTGTTTGGGAGTTTTTGAGGTTTCCTTCTGTAACTGGATGTGTTGTAACAAATATAGCCTCTTTCTCTGCTTCTCTGTCACCTTCTCTGTTGCATTACTCAGGCAGGTGTTGCTAGCGTGTATTATTATTATTATTGTGAGAACAACAACAGAAATGTTGTTTTTCCTAAACAGGGCATGTAACCAATTCTGAGAGTATGGGGGTCAGGACAAAAGGAAGACAATTAGAGTATCCAGTGTGTGTGTGTGTGTGTGTGTGTGTGTGTGTGTGTGTGCGCGTGTGTTGGGGGGGGGGGGGGGGGTCTGGTGCCGTTACCCTGAGAAAAAGAATAAATAACTAAATTGTTTAATTACATTATATGATGAGCAAACTAGAGAGGAAGCCGTGAGCGACGCTTGGTTGTGATCTTCAGCAGGCTGCAGTAGCATGTGCTGTCTCAGACAGCAGTGTCTGAATGATGGACATTTGTACAATGAACTAGGATGGTGCTGCCTAGCGCAGAACAATGTCTAATCCCAGCATGATTAGCATGATTAGCAGATGCAATGACACACTGGAATGTCATTCATTCACTTTTGAGTGTGTGTGTCCAAAGGAATTTAAACCTTCTGGAATTCCAGTTAAGTAGACTGTCAGATCACCGCATATAATATGATGACCGTGATGTAGCTAGCCCAGTGCCGTCATCTCTATGGAAAGGTAGGATAGCAGGTTCCAGCGTATAGAAATTAATTACAGAACAACTCTTCGATTAGCCTTGTCAGTTTCTGGAATAAGTAGCAACAAATCAGCCATAGCTAGCATGGAACTGCCATAGCTAGCATGGAACTGCCATAGCTAGCCTGGAACTGGCATAGCTAGCCTGGAACTGGCATAGCTAGCTGGCTATCAATAAATGCCACCATGTGAGCTGATAACTTAAATAATCCATGCAGCTTTCAACACAAACAAACTTAACTCTGAAACTAATCAAGACTATTAATATAACTTATCCGAACCAGACTAAGAATCACCGGTACCAGTTTTAATGGATTGCTAAGAGGACAGCAGCTAGCTCTGTACAGTTCTGTAGCAAGTGTGAAGAAGTGTCATATAGTTTGGTGACGACGTAAAGAAGGAATGACTATCACACCTGCAACTTTCAAATGACCCATAGGAAAGACTTTTTTATGATGCCCAGTGACAAAGCTGCAGAGAACTATCAATGCTCAAAAACATTAGCATTGTTGCTGGATGGACAGATGATTCCTCCCACTCAAATACATGTGTTGGTCCCTTAGCAAAAAGTAGTATACGTAAAGTTCATTTTATTAAGTATACTTAAGTATAAGTATAGCAAGTATACTACAGACCATATACTTTAAGTGTACTAGAAAGTATACCAATTTAATACTTCTTCGGACTAAATTGGAACATTTATAGTTCATAAAAGTATACTTTAAAGTTCATTTTAAGTTTTTAAAAGTACACTTTATAGTATAAAACTAGTATACTCATCTATGTACTTGGTATATCCCTCTAGTATGCTTAAAGTATACCACAAGTACACTTATCAATATACTGCCATTGTACTTGTTATATACTTCTAGTCTATTTTTATTGTATATTTTAAGTATACTGTTAAACATTTCGTTATTTCACTAGTTCACTTTAAGTTTGCTTGGCATATTACTTATAGCTTAAAATTTAAGTATTTGGAATACACTCCTTAAAATTTTGTCGTGGCAGCGAAGAAAGGAGTTTCACACGAGAAGTTCATTTCAGCTAGAAAATGAACTTTGATAGATCCACGTAGGTTTTTCAGAATACTTCTTTGCCCTTAATGGCAACTACCTCACCCAGCCGCACCCACATCACAGTGAGGGTGCTCCCGGCTTCCTCACAGCACAAACACATATGCATCCTCCACACACTTATAACTAAAAACAGCAAAATAACTACATGCAAACTCACACATTAAACGGATTATTTATAATTTCCAGTCTCTCTCGACTATATCCCAGCAACCTCTGCTGACGAGTGGGCGGGGCTTGTCAATCTGTATGTCCGGCGCCGTCTCAGTATTCTTAAAGTTTACTGTATGTACACAAGAGTGTGATGCATTTACAAAATCACAAGACAGAATGTTGAAAACAAGTTCGATATATTTTCAAACATTTCACACATTTCAAAAACAAATACATATGATATAAATTCCTTCCTTACTGGAGAAAATGAAAGGAAAAAGTGCACATTTGCATTAAATGTTAAGCATGAGTCATTGACTTGACCTTATTATGCACTTGGAGCAAGATATAGTAAGTATTATACAAGTGTAAGTCTTGGTATTAATGTACTCAGTCTTAGACTTCTGTTTATACTTCTGTGTATAAGCCAAGTATACTTCACTATACTATTCTTAAGTATCTAAAATTTAGTTTATAAATTTAGTTTATATCACCTTCAAGTATACTTCCTCAGTTTTAGTAAAAAATAAGTATACTTATAGTACACTTGAATAAACTTCTTTTTGCTAAGGGGTATCACACGTTTAATATCGCATGTAATTTAAAACTACCATTCTTGTATCTGCCTGTCTATTTGACAGTCTGCCTCTTGTTTTCTGTCTTTTTCCCTTACTTGCTCATACAACTCAACTCAGGCCACAACATGCTTTCTCCTTGCCCAGTATATGTCATCAGTATTTTGGTGCTGAGTGGGTGCTGTCTGATACAGCACTCTTATCTTGGATTTCTCAGCATATTCTGTTACTAAAGTGCTCCTACTTTACTAAGGGCTCTGCACTACTAGCTTGATTCATGAGGAGAGATGTTGTGTGTGTTGTGTGTGTGTTATGTGTGCCAGGTTTGGTGGCAATCACAGGACTTGCACAATAACAGTGTTGCTTGACGTAGCAGCACTGGTGGCAGTGTTGGTGGTGGTAGTGGCAGTGTTGGTGGTGGTAGTGGCAGTGTTGGCAGCAATAGTGCTGATGAAGTGTGGACAGTGTTGATGGCAGCACCAGTGTTGATGGCAGCAGTAGTGTTGATGGCAGTAACAGGGTTGGTAGCAGTGGCATTAACAGTACTGATAGCAGTAGCAGTATGGTGGCAGTAGTAATGTTAGTGGCAGTAAGTGGTAGTATTGGCTCTGTGTATGGGTCCAGTGGCTATGGCCCAGACTCTCCATCTGTTCTAATTAAAGTGAGTGCAGGATTCAGTGCAGGATTCAAGCTGCCTGGCTTAAATGTCACTGCCACGTCAAGAGAGCCCTCACGCACCTCGCAAAAAGACTCCACTAAAGAACTTAACACAATGCTGCCCATGTACAGACACACGCTCAGAGAATCAAATGGCAATCTCTGTCCAATTTCCACATGTGTTGATGCCAACAGGTAACTGGATCTTAAAGATGACAGACTGTTTTATTAGCATAGTCTGATGGTGTTGTATGAGCTCTAGGAGTCTAATGTTTCCCATGCACCATGTTTCCGCTGCGATACCCTGTGGAATGTTGCCTAATATTTGCTTTTGGTTCCCAGTTAATACATGACTAAATCCTCCCACAGTTTAACTAAGAATAATGGCTTTTCCCACCACTAACCATGCCACACTCTCAATCACCGCCTATTAGCTTGTCCATCTCGCTTTCCTCTCCGCCTCTCCCCAAACTGTGTTATTATTACTACACAACCACAGTGATATGCCCGCATGACTGTGATGTCTGTGCACACACATACTCACACATACGTATGCACAGGTGCCTGGGAGAATTTATTGCTGGTACTCTGATGCTGAGAACAGTCGATTAATCTGTGGTAAAGACACAAATGGATAGATTTTTTTGCCTTGATTAAGACCTGGCAACTCACTTGGGCAATAAAAGAGGGCAGAAGGTGGGATACGTGCATGTCGCCTGGTCTATGGCAGAAGGTGAACCAAGCTAATATATGCATACAATAAGTGAATATAAAAGGCTCACTGGCACAGAGCTCCTCTAAAACCCTTGGATAGTATGACTGCTGTGATCTGTCGATAGCTTAGAGTCAAACCCTTATGGGATTATGTTGTTCTCAAAGCTGTTCTAAGCTACCTGAGGTCAATGTCAGGTGTGCAGCCTCTCTCACACACAAGGGTTCAGATCCAAGTGTAAGAGGGTCAAGGTTTTGATGCGTCAAGGTTTTGATGCATATTTGTGGTCCTTGGCAGGGTCTAAACAGCACTGCACATCCCGAAATAATAGAATTTCTAAACACATCTATCCCATTATGTAATTGTATGTTATTAGCCCAGAGATGGCTTTACGTCTGGTTATCAGTACAATTTTTACTTTTCACTAGAGAACAAGCTAGTACAGTCACTGGGTTTTGCTGTTTGTGTTGACAAGAGCATAGAGTCTAAAATCTTCACTACCTTCTTCTTCATCTGAGAACATGGTCCGTCTTCAGGACCCATGGACAGTCCCACGTGCATTGCAACTGTTGCAACTGTGGTTCCACTGGCAGGTCATTTTCACAAGATGCCTCTCAACGTTTAAGTAACACAGTCTGAATTTCAATAAGCCTGGTTAAACATATTTATCAGTCCAAGATTATTTGGACAGCAAGGGCCTCAAGCACAAGGAAACACACGGAGAGACACGTGTTCATAGGCACGAACACACACAATGTGTGATACTGTTGGCTTGTGTTACTGCTGGGTTCATTAGTATTATCTGTCAGTGGTAATGTGCGATAGGTAAATAATTGGTCACAGTACATTGCAGAAGATGACTTCCTTGGCTATTTTGGCTTCCTGATTAGCACACTAATTGCATTTCGGCAGTTTAGAGAGTAATCATAGACATTTCCAAACACTTACGCAACATATGTCACACAGAGCGTTCTAAAATTCCTACAGTAATCACCCCTCCCATACCCCCCTAGAGCGGCCTGATGCTCACCTGCAGTGGGGGACAGTGGGGATGGGGCCGAATATTCATAATGGATTTTAAGCAAACTGTGTGTCCATATTCAATGAGCTTGGAAGAGCTAGTGGTTTTATTTCAGAAAAACCGTTGAACAGCAGTGCTATGAAGTTCTGCAGTTCAAGATTTTGAACTTCTATTTATACTTATGGATATTACTGTATGGCTGTGAAACTGACCTTAGTTACTGGCTGTTATAGTGGTTTAGCTGTTGGGTTGAAATTTAAGATGAACCAAAGAACATTTCAGTGTCCCTTCATCTTCCTATTTTCATTCTTCCATGTTTCAGTCCAGTGAGCATTTCACAATGCGTGGCCTGAAGTTTCATAGCATGACTTCAACTGTTTCTCTCAAAAAGAAAATCACCCATAACATATATCATGTTAGTTTAGACCCAATTTCTGGGAAGGTCAAATCTAAAGTGAGCTCTAGAGCGAAATGTTTTGTTTACATTGCACTGAGTGCTCTGTCACGGGGGAGAGTCTGTCTAGGAACACAAAACAGCAGAAACCGAATAACCTTCAAAAGTGAGAGGTCCTGCTATTGGCAGTGGGATTCCACCACTTGGTTCTTCAGTACAGAGATGTGATTAACTTTACATTTAGGTTGTGTTAGAAGATCTTCAGTGTAGGTGTTGATCAGATCAGAAGATCTTCAGTGTAGCTTGCTGGAGTTAGTAGACTCCAGTGAAATCCGAGCATCTATGTAAATGATTATTGAGCAGTAACAATCTGTGTGTTTTCAATGATTTGTTTGAATCTTACCTTATCTTACTTAATATAGTCTTATCTTATCTTACTTAATATAATCTTTGAATATATATATATATATATCCCTCTGAACCTTGGAGTGTCTTCTGGTTGAGTATATAAGTATAGAGGGTGAGATGAATGAGAGGATGGGATCCCAATGAAGACTGGGGACCAAAGCAAGCAAGAAAGAACATATCCAGAGCAGCGACTGCTGAAAAGAACCAGTGTGTGATATAATAGGCTGGATAGATGGGAACAGTACGTGTATGTGAGTGAGAGAGTGTGTGCTAGACACTGTATGAAACACTCCCACAGACACACACAACTCTATCACCATATTTGTCTTTAGTAATAAAGCTTCAGATCATAAAGAGAGAAAGTGAAGTGCATTCTGGGCCAACGATATCTGGCCCTTTGGAAACTTCGGAAAATACATCTCCAATGATAGTGCCACACGTTGAGACTTTGTTAAACACCCCCAAAACATTTATTTGGACTGTTTACAAATATTTAACCACGTGGAGGTTTCTAGAAAGGTTTGTGTTCAGATGCAAGGTGTGTTGTTCATTCTGCCTTTGTGTAAAATAATTTTAGTTATTTTAGTTTAGTTATTACATCATCAGTAGGTAGTTAACTCACCCCTGGTGCTGAAGGATAGTCCCCTCCCACACAGGTATTCTTCACATGAAAGACTGCTTTACAGTGTAAGAAATGGTCAGTTGGGTTATTAGGCAATTGCATGACAGAAGAGGTTGTAAATGTTTAATCTGGTCTCAGGCGATCTATAACCAAACTGTGTCACTAAGTCTGCCATCATTGTATTTGCAAAAACAGTATAATGGAAGAGATCTGATACATTTGCTTGGCATCTAATGAACGCTCTGGCTTTTACACTACGTCAGGCAGAGGCAGGACTCTGAACTAGCCATGAGATGCCACACTTGACTTTTATATGTTTGACAGCTGTTTCTGCAACAGTGGATTCCAGTAACATGCCTGCTGTTCTTCTGTACAAACCTTTGAAGATTAATGTAGTAATGAGCTGTTTTATTCCTTTTATATTTCTACAACATAAAGGAATTTCTAATAATCAAAGCTATTTACAAAGGATCAAACAGTTTCATGCGGTGTATGAAGTACAGATGCTGACTTATGTATTGACCTGGATTAAAATCTGACACTCATATGAGGTATTTGACCATTAGCACAAGGCAAAATCTCTAGCCAGATCTGCTAGCCAGTGATATGCAGACATATGCAGCCCTGTGATCAGGAAGTGCCCATGACGTGGAGGGGGAGGAGAATACAACAGCTGACTGCACATAACACCAGTTGGTTTCCAGTCTCGAACTGTAGAGCTACGTGACGGTTACCTGACATACTTTATTTTTAAAGAAAGCTTTTCCTTAACCTTACAAATATTTCCCCCTAGGGAACCTATCAGCTGTTTTGATTGAATTGAAGTATTTAACAGAGTTGAATTGCAGTAAAATGCAACTGTGGTACCACAAATATATGGAGCACACAGTTCCACATGTAATCATGAGGCCTTCAGGCACAGGCGTCTGTGGGGAGTCTGGGGCAGTTATTGGCAGTGTTGTACAGATGCAAAGCCTTGCTGGACCTGGGAGAAAATCACTGAAGTCCAGGGATACATACAGCTACACGTAATGCACTGTTTGTAAGTTAATGCACATTTATATATGGACTGCTGAAACAGCCTGAAGTTTTCCTGAACTTTATTTAAATTCAAAGAGCCACAACACCACTGTTGCAAATACATGTCAATTATTGTCATACTGAAGTGTTTTGGTTGGTGATTTGGTTTATCCTCTGTCAGGTGTTTGCATTTAAACCTTAGATGATAAATTATCAACATTACATTAACTCCAACAGAGCCAAATCAGATTTGTTACATTGTTATCATGGTGTGTGCGCGCTCGTGTGTGCGCGCTCGTGTGTGCGTGCGCGTGTGTATGTGTGCGTGTGCGTGTGCACATGCATACACTCTACTACCCCATCCCACTTTTCTGCCATAAACTTGCTATTAATTTAGAGAACACTTGGAAGAGCTACATTACTGTTAAAATCCTTGGCATAAACCCTGCCATAAAGAGTGAGGCCTGTTTGTACAACTACTGCTGAAACACAGAGCACTATTTTGTGAAATAAATTCACTTGGGTGCAATTTGCAAATATAATCTTTTTTACTTTATAAAATATTACTGCAAGTAGTTAAATCTAGGAGATACTTTTTGTTCAAATAAACTTTATCATCTAAATTTAAGATTTGTGCACAAAGAAAAGTAAATTGTTCCTCTTCGCCTGTGATCTATCGTTACTAACAAACATGAAAATGGGAAAATTGTCACATATGAAGATGGTTTTGCCTTCCCAATGATACACATATCACTAACTTAATTGTTAGTTTAAACTTGGCACCCTTGTCCTTTATTCTGCAGTCATGCTAGAACTAAAGCCATTGGCCTTATAAACATACAGCCATGTTGTTGTGCTGTGTGTATGCAGTGCAGTTCTCTCTTGGTTACCCATAGTAGAGCCAAAATAGCAAAGCCCCGCCCACTCTGACATCACACTCGAGCGCTCACGTGAGCACACGTGTAAAAGCATGTGGTCTCCTATTTCTCACAACACACACATTTTCATCATTTGGATTTCATATGGTTAATTAACAAATTATTAATAATTTATTAATTCATTATTCATAAATATTTAATGACTAATTACTGATGCAGAGTAACTATTATGTAATGTACTCTTATAATATAGTGTAAATAGTAAAAAACCCCTTCTGTTGTTACTTTGAAAGTCAAAGGCTCCATTTCGATCTTCCTATTTCAACTATTGTACCTGTGCACCATTTAAATTTGAGTTGAAATCTAAATGTTACAAAGCAATGTTTCTACTGTGCAGCCCGGACAACAGACACGGGTAGGATACGGTGTATGGGAAGGGATGCTACACATGTTGTTACGTTGTTACACTGTAACAGGCTCTACCTAGATATAGGGGTACAGGATGGAGGTCATCACGTAGAGAATATGTGACAGTATTTTCTCATATTTCATCCCTCCCTTGTGCTCGCAAGGATCTGCCATGTAGCAGAAGATCTGTGCACCATGCTGACAAGAGTTGTAAAAGGTGGTGTAAATGTGTCTGTAAAATGCCTCTTATCACTGTCATTACCCAAGTCTCAGTCATCACCCTTTCTCACTGAGTCTGACACACACTGGCAAAGCAACATGGATCATCAAAAGTGGTCCAAACTGAATAGATCTGGCTGAGAGCACTTCAGTGCACAGCGGAGCCACTTCCTCTGATATGGCTATAGAGACAAAGCTGGGTTCTGTTGCCCATGGTAACCCCATGCAAATGCAAACACAATGTACTTCATTAGCAGGGTTTAACTGCCAAACTCTTACCCTGTGCTGAATAGCTTGGTTAGGCTTTTAATCATACACAAGCACTTCCCTTTTCCCTTCAGTTTTCATGTGCTTGACATTTCCATTCTGAGCAGTAAGCAGTAAGTCTGCCTTGGCCATCTCCTGACCTGGGTGGAGCGAATCTGTCTTAAAAGCATCTTTGGTTCATGTATACCTGAATGTTTATGTGGATCTCTACCCAGATATGATCCTGATACTCTAAATGCATGAAACGCCCATGTGTAAACTGAGAGGACTGAATGGTAAAAGCTAATTAAACTAATTACATTTTTTTTTACAAATATAAGAATATTACAAATATATGTACATTTTCTCTTTGGATCGTTTGAATAATGTCACATGGATTCAATTCTTAAAGCCGAAGTCAATGACTTTTTGTAATGGGTTTTTTCAGGACTTCAAATACATAGAAATTGTCTGTGTGTGTGTGTGTGTGTGTGTGTGTGTGTGTGTGTGTGTGTGTGTGTGTGTGTGTGTGTGTGTGTGTGTGTGTGTGTGTGTGTGTGTGTGTGTGTGTGTGTGAGTGAGCGAGAGACTGTGTGTGACTGTGTGTGAGAGAGAGCAAGAGAGAGCAAGAGAGAGCAAGAGAGAGCAAGAGAGAGAGAGAGAGAGAGAGAGAGAGAGAGAGAGAGAGAGAGAGAGAGAGAGAGAGAGAGAGAGAGAGAGAGAGAGAGAGAGAGAGAGAGAGAGAGAGAGAGAGAGAGAGAGAGAGAGAGAGAGAGAGAGAGAGAGAGAGAGAGAGAGAGAGAGAGAGAGAGAGAGAGAGAGAGAGAGAGAGAGAGAGAGAGAGAGAGAGGAGAGAGAGAGAGAGCGAGAGAGGGAGAGAGAGAGAGAGAGAGAGGAGTCATTATTATTATTATTCAAGACATTATCTGCATATTATTAATATTGTCTATTATTATTATTCATTATTATTATTATTATTATATTATTATCTACATTATTGTTATATTATCTTACATTATTGTCTAGAGAGAGAGAGAGAGAGAGAGAGAGAGAGAGAGAGAGAGAGAGAGAGAGAGAGAGAGAGAGAGAGAGAGAGAGAGAGAGAGAGAGAGAGAGAGAGAGAGAGAGAGAGAGAGAGAGAGAGAGAGAGAGAGAGAGAGAGAGAGAGAGAGAGAGAGAGAGAGAGAGAGAGAGAGAGAGAGAGAGAGAGAGAGAGAGAGAGAGAGAGAGAGAGAGAGAGAGAGAGAGAGAGAGAGAGAGAGAGAGAGAGAGAGAGAGAGAGAGAGAGAGAGAGAGAGAGAGAGAGAGAGAGAGAGAGAGAGAGAGAGAGAGAGAGAGAGAGAGAGCGAGAGAGAGAGAGAGAGAGAGAGAGAGACTGTGCGTCACACCCCTTCTGGAAACACTATTTACACTTGGCTTTCCCACCCATCTAATCACTGGCTCCTCCCTCACACACCTGTTACACATGAACGCAATTAAACAGACTACAAGAACATCCTCACTATCCTCCCTCTCAGTTCTATTATTTTAGATTTTTTACCAGTTTTATCAGTTTTTTCTAGTGTTATTTTTTTTTAGATTCTAGTATGTTCATATGTGCTTTTAAACCTAGATACCAAACTGTGCTTTTGGGCAATTTTCATTTACCACACTGTAGTTCTGCCATTTGGTCCACTATAGTTCAGTTGTTTAAAATTATTGTAATTTTGGCTAAAGTTTGCAGGCTATTTGTATTTATTGCCTTCATGTGTGATCAGCTGCGTTGAGAGTGGAACACTTTCCCACTGGGCTAATGGGTTATAATAATGTGTACAAACAACAGGGCATCAGTGTGAACTTCAGCTCCATGATTGTTCCTCACCTTCACCTACAATCAGGCTCGCTGTGCTCTTGCGCAGGGGTGTGCGTGCATTTCACAGTCGCATCCATAATGCGGACTGATCATGATGGTAAGTGAACATGCTTAGGGATCCCGCTGTTTTAGCCGTTAGTCGCTGTAGGATGTTGATTAAAAGGACACTGTGAATTCGTCCCTCGGCATGGTTGAATCAGAAACCAAAGAAACGTGTGTCTTTAACTTGACCTTGATGCCAGTGGCAGTTGTATTATGAGTTAGTTGCAGCAACAGACATCACTTGTGCAGTGTGCACTTGTCCTTGGTTAAATAAAGGGGGCAGGTAGTTCTGCCATGGAGACCCGTGTGTCTATTTCGCTGGCTTTACCACTAGCACTGCAAATGCTATGATGTTAAATCAGCTAAATCAGCCACCCAGTAGCCCCACTTGCCCGCTGTGAAGCGATTAGCATGTTGGGATTGTCAAGCAGCCTGAAGTTGAGTATATAAAGTGCTACCAAAGAACGGCCAGAGGGCAGAGGTCAACCAGGGCAGAGGTCAACCAGGGCAAAGGTCAACCAAACGACTGTGTACTAAACAGTATTAAGTTTAAACGTAATTACAACAGGTTCGACTAATAACAGATTATTTGTAGATTCATATAAAAAAAAAGAAAACAATTCTGTATGCTATTGTGAACATCACAGAAACCAATAGTATGTTACATCATCAGAAGCTTTTCCTTCTATGTTGCAAAGTATGTAACCAATAATGTAACCAACATTCAATAATGTTTGAAGAAAAGGGAAACCATGACAACCCAGTGAACATAACTGGACAGTGTTCACTCCAGACCATGTTGGACTTCTGACAACATGACGTTCTTGTTCATGTTTCTATGAAAACTGAACTTTAGAAGATGGTTCTAGATAAGGGAACATCTAAAGGTGGACCTACACAAACGGAAAATACAAGTGCAGCCTCATGTTGCTGATTGATTACAGCAGAGGATCTTTATTGAACCAGGTCATATATGTAATATGTTATCTGCTATATGCAGTATGAGATATATATTATCTACTATATATGTAATATACGTTATCTGCTATATGCAGTATGATATATATATTATCTACTATATATGTAATATACGTTATCTACACGTCTCTACATTTAGTTCTCATCTTAAACTTTTTTGCTGAAACATAATTTCTAGCTTAATGCCCATAAAATGAGCTTGCACACTTATCATGGTAATCATGGCAATTTTTAAAAGAAAGTGTATGCATATGTGTGTGTGTGCATGTGTGTATTCATGTGTGAGTGAGTGTGCATGTGTGTGTGCATGTGTGCGTGAGTGTGTATGTGTGTGTGAGTGTGCACACACGTTAAGTACGCTTCAGTCATGAAGGGGTCAGACTGCCTCCTCTTGCACAGCATGCTAGAATCAGCCAGATAACTTCAGAATTCCATGTTGGTGCAAAAATATCACAGCCCACCACTTGTCATACAAGGCAGAGGGAGGGAGGGAGAGTGAGAGGGAGAGGAGCAGTGTGCTGTCCTACCAGAGACAGAGAAGAGACAAAGGCAGGAATAGAGAGAGGGGCAGAGACCAGGTAACGTGAGAAGACCACAGTGGCCACTCTGCTATGGGAGGAAAGAGAGAGACGACTCTTCTGCAGATCACAGGTTGAATGGCAGGAGAGGAATGATCAGAGCACTCTTCTCTACCTGCAGGCTTATTCACACACACACACACACTCTAATCAGTGGCAAGGACACACTGTTTCTTTTCCATTCACCCTTGTTTCTACCTCTTACTTTGCTCAATTTCGTTTTCTAAGAGTGACTCACTCACCTCTCACTTGCCTCATTATTGTGACTCTCCCTTTTTCATTCTCATTGTATAAAGTCCCATCTTTTGTCCCATTATAACCTTATCTCAGCCTGTCTGGCTCTTACTGAGGTTCCAGATGGGTGCTGTAATTCCTCTGCAGGGCACAGAGACAGGGGGGATCAGAATAAGACTCAGGCACACTGCTGCTTCAGGATGGGCTGGGTTCTGTTTAGACTTATTTGGCTGTGTAAATACACGCGCACATGCATGCATGCTCAAACACACACACACACACACACACACACACACACCTCCTCAGAGCCGTACAGGTTGTGGTTTCCACCTGCTGTTTACTGAGCTGCTGTTTCTGCTCTTTCTCGCTAGTTCTCTTCTATATCCGCTTTCTCTCCTTCTGCCACATTTCACTCATTCATTTATGCAATTAAATCATTAATTAATTCAACTCTCCCAACTTCAGGCATTCACTTGACCCCCCCCCCCCACTGCAACACACACACACACACACACACACTGCCTGTGTGAGCAGTGAGGTGTATCAGAGGAGCTGTAGAGCTAAGCTGTCTGAGGCAGGCAGGGCTAAAGTCGGAGTTTAAAGCCTTATCCAGGGACATAAATTACCAGTCGAGCAACCTCACACAGTGTTGCCTGTATTAATGAGACCTCCAGTCAGCTAAATGCCACCAGTGCTTCTCTAGATCTCTGCAGGAGCCATGCAGCCCTGCACACCTGAAGATACCTGCACTCATTGTGGAAAACGAATGTAGTAATACACCAGCAATCCCTAATTGCTTTAGTTGGTAAAACTCTGACAGGTGACACCTTCATCATGGTGGGTTCAGACTGCCAGTGCTCCTTTTGGTACTGGTTATTGTAATCTGTTGTCCCTGTTTATTTCTATGCAGTGTGTGTGTAATATTTGTGAGGGAAAATATAATTCAATGTGCCAGCAGAAAGACATAAACACCTCGGCCAGACACCACTAAAGTGCTCTCTGTCCAGTCAGATGATTCACTCACACAGTTTATCTCAGTCCAACACAAACGTTCTTCAAAGCTCTCCTTTCTTTAGTGAAACTTTCCCACACGTTGCTTTGTCCTTTGACGGGTGTGAGAGGGTGATAACCAGGAGTCTGTGTGTTAGCACCTGTCTGTTAAGAATCAAGGTCGAGTTAAAGCCAAGCTAATGTTCCAGTGGTCTGTTTGTTCTCCACCATGGTAAGCAGCATTTGCCTGTGCACATGCCTCTATCTCCCCCTGAGCAAACTGCTGCTAAATGGAAGGTGACCCGTGCTTAGGACCTGCCCAGTGCACTCTCTCCGTCTGCCACTGTTTTATCAGTGAATAAGGGTGATTTCTTTTGCCTACCAATCAGAGGAAGCATACTCATCAGAACCACCAGCGGTCTGGTTCCACTCATGTTGTCTCGTGAGTGTTATATGTAATATTTACCAACTTTGCATGCACCAGAAAATTATATATAATATAATTATAAGGTTATTTATATACTAGTAAATAAATAACCTTTCCACAACAGAGCTTGCTAGCTTCTGAGGTAATGCTAGCCAGGGGGCTAGTTAGTCAGCTCTCACTTAATTGATGTTTAGATTTTGTTTCAGGCCATCATGGTTATCTGTTAAAGTAAGTAAACAACAAACAAAACAAGCAAAGAAACAAAATGGATCAAGCATGTCCTAGTTCCCATCTAAAAACCAGCTAAGCATTCTGGTTCATTCCTCACCAGTGACCAGACAACATCCTAGATTAGCGTCCTAGATTAGCGTCCTGATTCAAACTAAAAGGGAATTGAGTTTTGTTTGCTTTAATGCTGCTAAATACCAAGAAACAAACATTTGAAATACCTAGTACCTAGTCTAGTATTTGGTAATGACTACGACTGGATTTCAGGATTTAAAATAGAACTGAATGTTTGCTAACATTCAGTTTCATTTTAAGTTTTAGCCCAGTGACTGTGAGAATGATCAGTGAAGGGAAACACTGAATATGATGCACTTTCTACTTGTGTAAAAGAGATGACGGGCAGACTGAAGAGACATAGCTGGCCATCTTTTTCATCCAAGGAATGGAAACCAACAAAGACTGTACAGTTGGATAAATATTAATTATCTAATAATAGAAAAAAGAAACAAATAGTTAGCAAAATTCTTAAGAATTGTGTGTGTAATTTTAAAAACAGTCGACCTAATTATATGCATTAACATGTTAACTGAACTGAACTTCATATTTCTACTACTGTCTGTCGATCTTGTGTTTCCCGTGCTCTGACATGGGCATCTAATATGATTTATATATGCTATTATGAACAGAGAATCGTTATATATAATACTTGTGTTGCATCTCAGTTTTTCAATCCTATCAGCTGCAAAAGAGATGAGCTCAAATATGATCTCTGTGTAAACGCTGGGACTCTGTCCAGGTTATCTGCCTCAGATTCAGATTGTGATCCTCCATCTGCGAGCAGTGGAACTGCACAGAACGGAACAGGGAATCCGATCATCTGGAGTTATGAGCCGAGCGTCTCGCCCCCCCGCTCTCTGCATCTTTTATGGGCCTCTGCCGGACCGCTCGATTCTAGCTAGCTAAATACTTAATGCCCGCTCCGTACGCCGGGGTACGGACATTTGCTCTCACGCACCCGCGCTCTCTCCTTCCTTCCCCACGTCACTCAAACGTTGTTGACGGTAAGCGGGAAGCATTTTTCCAGCCAGTTTACGTGGCGACGTGTGCAGGTAATGAGACGGCAGGGCTCCGCTCTCACAGGAAACATAAAAGAATAAAATAAACGAGCAATCTCTGGCTCCCGTCTAGGCATTGCTTGAAAGAAAGTTGCTATAGCAACCTTTGCAAAAAAACAAAAAAACAACAACTCTAAAACAGTGTTTTGTACATAATAGGAGTTTTGCTGGAGTGCTCATGTGCAATATCCAGAGCAAGTCTAACGTGTTTAAATGGATATTTGCATTGTTAAAGGCACTAAAAGCGGAGACAACCAAACATCGTGCTGAATCATTGGCTTAGTCAGATTGCTGAATGATGTGCCTTTGCCAACAGCAAACAGTCATTATCATTGCGTGTGCACATAGTAGAAAAGACCTTAATGACTTGATGACCACCTAAGCTACTATTACTCTCCTGTACTGCATAACCAAAGCTCATGGGGAGAAGTGCAGACATTAGTGCATAAGCTCTGGCACTCGCAGTCTCCCCCATTTGTCTTCTGCTCAACCTTGTGGTTGAGTAAGGGGAATGGGATATGGTAGAGGTTTTTCTTGGTCTGTATGCTGGGTTCACAAATCTCACAGTAAGCATAGCTAATGTGCAGGCCCTCATCAGGATACTAATGAGCTAGACCTGTTCATTAAAAGCAAGAAGATTAATACCAGTGATGAACATACAGTTGTGCAATATAAGATATATTTTATTATATTCTGTGATATGTTAAGATACCTTAGTAAAAGTTCTAGTCCAGATATATTTCAGATAACCAAATGCCCTGTTTCCAAAACAGCAATGCCTATGAAGAAAATCATCTGGGTTGTAGACTAATGCCTATGAATCCTTATATGTGCATTATATCAGCTCCGGACTTGAGCTGTATATTGGAGGATAATTTCCATATTCAGATGATGGACTAACTGATCCTATACATACATTGGGCTAAACCCCTTAACAAGCACCTTAATCAGCAGCCTCAGAATGACTCACTCTGTTAGTGATTCATTCATTCCGTTCATAGAGAACTACACTAAACTGTTTCTACTGAACCTGTACAGTAAAAAAATATGAATGAAACTTTCATGACTATCAATGTTTCAGCGTCTTGTGACTTTTGTGGCTGCGTCTGTAAGTCTTGTTTGGCTAGTAATGCCTTTGTGTAAGTCTTGTTTGGCTACTAATGCCTTTGTGTAAGTCTTGTTTGGCTATTAATGCCTTTGTGTAAGTCTTGTTTGGCTATTAATGCCTTTGTGTAAGTCTTGTTTGGCTAGTAATGCCTTTGTGTAAGTCTTGTTTGGCTAGTAATGCCTTTGTGTAAGTCTTGTTTGGCTACTAATGTCTTTGCGTAAGTCTTGTTTGGCTACTAATGCCTTTGCGTAAGTCTTGTTTGGCTACTAATGCCTTTGCGTAAGTCTTGTTTGGCTACTAATGCCTTTGCGTAAGTCTTGTTTGGCTACTAATGCCTTTGTGTAAGTCTTGTTTGGCTAGTAATGCCTTTGTGTAAGTCTTGTTTGGCTACTAATGCCTTTGCGTAAGTCTTGTTTGGCTACTAATGCCTTTGCGTAAGTCTTGTTTGGCTAGTAATGCCTTTGCGTAAGTCTTGTTTGGCTAGTAATGCCTTTGCGTAAGTCTTGTTTGGCTAGTAATGCCTTTGCGTAAGTCTTGTTTGGCTAGTAATGCCTTTGCGTAAGTCTTGTTTGGCTAGTAATGCCTTTGCGTAAGTCTTGTTTGGCTAGTAATGCCTTTGCGTAAGTCTTGTTGCGCTACCAATGCCTTTGCGTAAGTCTTGTTTGGCTAGTAATGCCTTTGTGTTTCCACTTAAAAGTTTTTTCCCCTTTTTATGTCTCTCCCCATGTGTTTTTTTTTTGTTGCTTGGTGGGCTCTTCCTCAGTAGTTTCCATGGCAACACCAAACTACCGGGACCTCCTATCCCCACCCCTTAGGGTTGTGCTGAGTGTGTGTGTGTGTGTGTGTGTGTGTGAGGCAGAGAGGCCAGGAGCGGAGCAGGAGAGGTTTTCAAAGGTAAGTGGAGCTGCTTGTCTTTTAAATGCTTCACCTTCTTTCACTACCATTCAGAAATGCGCTGCGTCTCTATGGTTACAAGCAGGCCTGTCCATGCTGCTGTTTCGTGCACCTTGCCTCTGCGGTGGTGAGTCGCCTACAGCACACATTAAAATGACACGCCCTCTCGTCCACCACCTCCTGCTGCTTTGAACTGCGCTGTGCCTCTGTACTTGGTGCCCTTATGGTCACATGCACAACATTCTTCTGTTCTTTTGTTCTTAAACCTCTTGTTCATATTGAGTTTTTTTTCTCTGCTGTAGAAAAAGTTGCACCCTGCCTTCTGTCCCTGCCAATGAGTCCTCTCTCTCCTCCTTTGTGCTTTCACTGTCTCTCTCTCCCCTCTTCTCTTCCTCTGCCTTCTGACACGCTTTACTGAATTACCAAATAACAGTAGTTGTGTTTTTGAGAACTGTAGTGCTCTGCAGTCTGGTTAGTACTGCAACTTTCTGCTTCTTACTTGCTTTTCCCATCACAGTTAGAATCATATATGCTCACACTCAGCCGTCTAATGGAACTTGTTAATTAATTCCTCTTAGACAACAGTGCTGTGGGTTTGCTTGGTATTTTCTGTGAGAAATGTGTTTTACATTTGCTGTTCAGATCAGAGGATTTTCTTCACATTTTAGCCAGGGGGTGGTGGTAGGATGTCTCAGTTGAAACTGACATAAAAAGGTCTGAAAGGAATTTGAAAGAAAATTCTAAGAAAGATGTAAGATGGTAAGTATGCACAGAGTAAAACACTGTGTGCACACTAAACAGATGTCAGGTAAATCCAGGCAAGTGTGTTTTGTCTAAGTTCTTAAGTAATGTAAGGAGCGTTATTTGAGAATGTGTTCTTACGTAATATAAGGAGCATTAATTGAGAATGTGTTCTTACGTAATATAAGGAGCATTAATTGAGAATGTGTTCTTACGTAATATAAGGAGCATTATTTGAGAATGTGTTCTTACGTAATGTAAGGAGCATTATTTGAGACTGTGTTCTTAAGTAATGTAAGGAGCATTATTTGAGACTGTGTTCTTAAGTAATATAAGGAGCATTATTTGACGCTATACAACAGGGTTGTACGTGGCAGGCATATTATGAGGATTTAATAAGGATTGGAGGCTATTCCCTTCTTATCTCTTTATTGCATCTATTTTCTCCCAGGGTGCTCAGGAGTGTCCTTTGTGGAAGTGAGGGTGAGATTCATGTTCCAGACATTGTCCCCTGCAGTGTATTTAAAGATGATGTCACATGCAAAAATTGGTTGAATGTCAGGTAGCATGTTTCGTTAGTGAAGCCTAGATTAGCTTGAGTGTGCTCAGTGAGCACTTTAGTAGCCTATTATGTGAGAAGAGTACAATGAAAAACATGATACAATCTGTAGGAATGATCTAAGCTGTGTTTGTCATCACTTCTTGGATCAGGAAATGATCTTCATTGTGTGTCCAACAGTTAGTGCCTTATTCCATAAATCAGACATGGGCACTTGGATTCCTCAGAAACTCCTAAGCTCCTTACATATGTGTGTTTCCCTGAATTAGTAATGTTTATTGAAATAATAATTCATTTATAAGAATTCTTTTATGCTGAGGTGAACGACTTTTTTTTTTGTTCATACTCAAAGAGTTGACCATGACATGTGACATGTACCATAGTCCCAACCTGTGATATTCCCAGTGCCAAATATGGGCAAGAATCCTTTTGACTTACCTTGGTCTTAGTGTTCTTTGAAAGTGTGTTTCATCTTCTGCTGTGTTGGAAGTCTTATTGGTTTGATCTTGCTGATATCATGTGCTCATGCATTCACAAAAGGAGGATAAATACCTTTTGACAACCACCAAGGAAGCCCTAGGTGGCAGCTAATGCTTTAAGGCCTGCGGTTCTGGCACAGCCCCTAGATAAAGAAATGAAAATGGACTTATTTGACTATGGTAATGTACTTATAGTTGTTAAATAGAAGCAGGTCTTTTCACTGACGTTTGAATTATGTTGCGTAGTTCTGTTGACTTTAAAATTAACCGGCGCATTGGCAAAATCACAAACCCAATTTTGGAAATGGCGGTTACAGATAAAATCTTGAGTGCATTTGCCCATTTGAAAGACTATTTTCCTGCTAGTGAGGATGCTAGTCATTCATGATTTAACGTTAGCTTCACAGATCCATGTTTGGCCATGAACGCTTCTCTTGTCTGTTGTGTTGAGAAATTTGCCCCTTGCACCAACCCTGCAGCACCACTAGCGTTAAGCTCACACTGCTACGTGAGCTTGTAGAACTATTTGCTCAGTCTACTCATTGCCAAACACTTCCAGTTCTGCACGTTGATGAAACAGTGTTTACATAAGCATTTTGTTCTCCCTGGAGGTCTTTCTAAATGTGTTTCTAATTCAGTAATTCAACTTACAGCATAGTTTCTTTTAGGTAAATTGGCCTCTTGGACAAATAATTATCAAATATCAAAAAGTCAAAAACTGTACTCACTGTCAAAACTTGTTCCACTCTCTGCTTACAGTAGAATTTTGTAGAGTCTTAGAGTTAACACTGCATGTCTGGAAGGTGGGCTTTTCTAATGTTGGCATATTGGCTAGCAAGGAGAAAGTGAATACATGAGACACAGTGAGTTGGCGTACACTGGAGAGACGGCGAGAGAGACTCTTTCTGCGGCCTGAGGCATATCCCCGTGTTGTGGTCCTCATCCTTCTCTCAATCTCTGTCTCTTTGAATGGAGATCGATCTGAGCAACTTTTTCATCAAGCTCAGTGGTAGTGCTGTCATTTCACTGTTGTTTTCCACCAAGGATCTGTGCTGCAAGACAAATGTAAATGAAACATTTCACATACTTCTAAAACATTAAATCAGTTGAATATTTACATGTACAAAAAAGTAACATGCAAGAATGCATAGCTTTTGTCTAAAGTATTGTAAATAAATTGTCATCAGTACACTTATCTGCGGTTAATAGTAAATACCAGGAGAAGTAGTAAGAACAGAACTGATGGTAAATGCCACCAGTTTAATGTCGCTCACTAACAAAAAATACCACATGATTTGAGCCATAATATTGCATTTCTGTTACTGATGATAGATGGTAACACTTTGTGGATGAAATGACAAGAGTGAATAACTGGCTTCCCAAATGCCAACCACCATCATGGCTTTAGTAATTTGATCATAAACTCTTTGTCACTCGTTCTGCATCTTTCTCTGTGTGTCGAGCTCTGGCTTCCTCAGACTCTTGTGCATGCCTGGTACACAACAGAACACTCCAAACAGCTCAGAACATTCATTTGTCAAAAAGGTTAGTTTATTTGTCCTACAGTCAGGCTGTTTTCTAACTACAGAGGTAAAATTTGGTACAATCCACAGAGTACAAGGTGAATTACGAAGACAGAAGGGTTTACAGGCTCTGTAAAGGTATACAAAAAGCTGTACATTTAGCAGCCACTGAATCGATCAGAGAATCATTCACGGAATGAATCAGAATCAGCCTCTGAATGAATCAGGAAACCAACAACTGAATAATATAGGTGTTTGTAAACACCTACATATTTTTCTAATTTCTACCCAAAACGTACAAGTTCAACAACGTACAAGTTCAACGTACAACAGATTGGCATTTGGCTTCTGTATTACAGAATGTGATAGACAGGGAACCAGCCCAGGGAATTATCCCAATATGAAATTCTTCTGTTTTTCTTCTGAAATTCGGTAACATGTTTAAAATGTAGTTTACAGTTAGTGAGCCATGAGTTCTTATGTCTGTGTCTCTTGGTCGTTTTTTTTTACTTTTTAAGCAGGCAAACATGATTACAGGTCTACACATGGGATATATTTCAGGCCCAAATAGATAACTTTATCAGATCTCTATATAAAAAAAGTAATATTGCTTTGGGGAACCCCTGTAGCAGAACGATTTAGAGTCATAATTACACTTTTGCTTAGGTTATCCTGTAGTCCTGTAAGAACGTGGCTAAGGCTAGTACAGATTCGTTTAGTTCACCGAGGTATAGCATTTAATCATCAGCAAATAATGTTTACGGCTGTTAAATAACACACTAATGGAATTATGCCGTCTAATAGCTATTTAATCAATAGCCAGTGCATATAAAAGGGGGGCAGTGACCAACCTTGCTTTATGTTTCATGTTAAGGAGAATTCATTTGAACAGTAGCAGCGTTTATTCGTTGAAGGACCAAGAAAAAGTAGAGGGTCAATCAACAGAGGCAAAAGCTTTTTCTCCATCCAAGGATATTGCTGCTGTGGGAAACTCACAATAGTTAGTGGACTACTTAATATTAAAAATATTTGTACATTATCATAATGTATAAAACTCTGGATAGGACTTGTTCAGTCCACAGCTATCAACTACTGTATGAGCTGATTAAGCACTGAGGCAGGAATTTTGGCAAAGGGTTTATAGACTGAGGAAAACAAATTAAATCTTTTCTTGGCTTCAGGGGGCTCTGCTCAGACTTCATGCTTGCTGGTGGCTAACAAGGCCAGTCTGACACAGGCAAATCCAGCCTTGGTAGATTCATGGGAAAGTTTGGTGCTGCAACATCATGGTTCTTTCTCCATCTCATTTTGTTCTCAAGACCATCATGAACCCTCAAACAAAGAGACTGAACAATAACGTGTCTCTAGGCATCCCGATCAGAAGCTAGAATATACCACTGGAGGTGGCAAGTGTGACGGGCATCAAAGAATTTCTTCAGAGAGTCCATGTACTTCCTGGTGAGTGGTGAATTTGCCACAAAACACTTTGGCAGGTGACAATCCTCAGTAATAGAGATGTAAATCCTTAAGAGAAGGATCTCAATGCCTGTTTGAGAACTTCGGTGCTAGTGGTGAAGGCATTGCAGTGGATGTTGAAGATGGTGTGGAGTCTCAACTTGGCATGAAGAAGGATAGTCATATAGAATGGTAGTCCATAGTGGTTTTGTACAAACCAATCATCTTTTTTTCAGATGCTTCTTGTTCCAGACAATTTTGTACAGTCTCCTGAATATGCTGTTTGCCTTTGCCACTCTTTTGCTTATGGATGTGATCATGCCCTTTGACCTTTAAGCTTGCGCAAAAGTGGAGAACAATGTATGGAATATTGGCCCCACTTTTTACACCCGAGGTTAATCTGCCATGGCCTAGTAAGATGGAGCGGTGGCAGCTAGATGCTCAGGTCATTGGTGTTATATCAGAATGTCCTTCTTCTATATGGATGACCTAACAAAGGTAAATGAGCTCCATCTGTCTGGGGTTTGAAGTCAGAGCTGTCTTCTCTCAGGCTGGCCGCCAAGGCTAATGAGCTCCGTCTATCCAAGGAGCAATGAAATGGACCTATGAGAACCACTCATGCAGGAGGGTGATTAGTGGCTGATCTAATTGTAGCAGTTTCTGTTACAGTATATTGCAAATATATACGCATTCATTAATGGGTCAGTCAGCTTGGGTAGAACGATTTGAAAAAGACAACTGAAAAATTGTCAAGAACTGGTGATTTTCCAGTAGAAAGCCTAGAAACTGTATCAGTACATTTCTGCTTAGAAATGTCATCTTCCAAGCTGTCTATACTTTTACAAGTTAATGATGTAATATATAATCTATCCAAAAATACAGGTTTTGTTATATCATGTTATATGTGTACAATACGTTCTACAATTCCAAACATTGCAAGATGAGAAGAATGTGATCTTCGATCATTTTGTTATGAGGTAGCTTTACTGTGTTGATTATCTGGTTCAATTATCTTTTGAATTTGCCATGCTAGCAGTTTTCTAATTTTATTAGTTTTTAGCTCTAAGGTTTGAATGTTCTGTCTCTTTTGTACTTTTTGGAGTTTGGAGTCATCTTTGGATCAATTTTATTTAATGTGGTCAGAGTGTTACTGTTTCCTGGAGAAGTTACTGGTTGTTTTGTGTCTTATTTAGAGGTAAACAGATCAGAAACATTTCTAGCCAAGTACTTGAGTAAAGCTCAATATGGATTTGAAAGCTCAATATGGATTTGTGTACAACAATACAAATGTCTACCAAATCTCAGTATCAAGTTTTTAAGCTATAGACCCTTTAGGTTGCAGACTTGGAATATAACCTAACCATAGATTGGAGACCAAACTGAAGTCACCACCTATGATTAAACCAGTTAAAAGGTTCTTAAAGAGGGTCATCCTGGGTCAACATTGTAACATCTACTGATATTCACTTTCATTATACCATACCTCATCAACTTTCAGTTCACCAGAACCCCCCCGCCCCATCAACAAAACTCTATCAAACTGACACGATGCATGCTCTTTCATCTAGATTGATTTTCAAGCTCATTAATCTTGTCTCAGCATGTCTGTTTGCTTCTCCACCTGTCTTTTAGCATCAGCACACTCTTTGTGAGTATCCTTTGTGGTATTTTCAAAGTGACTATGGCACATTTCAAACTTAACTGTTATCTCATTACTCAACAGTGAAAACTTTGACCACGCCTGGGGAGGTTTCTGATCTTAGTAAGCTGTTGTTCTGTCATTTGCTTTGGTGACATCATGACATTTGCTTGTTAAAGGACACGATATAGTTTAAAAACCTAAATAACTTGTAAGTAGCTTGTTTCTATGGCTGTTTAGGATAAGAGCACGCCCCTGAGAGAGCCTTTCATGCTGATATTTCACATTGCCATAATAATAAAGACAATGCAGTGCTATACATAAATAATTGGACAGGGTCAGAGGTTTTGTTGTTTTGACTCTGTACTCAAGATGGCTCCATGATCACCATTGTGCCTGTACCTGCTTCAGAAGGCTTTTGATTTGCAGTTTTCCCTTAATAGCTAATTGTATTCATCACTTGCAGAGTTGTTTGTATTCAGCGGTGTATTCTGGCTTCTTAACAGTGTACCAAACACTTCACACACCTACACTTTTTGGCCTTATAATTTGCATTGGTTCATTTATATTTATTGGCCTCATAATAAATAGTTTTACTGGCATTGACAGAAGCAACAGACTGCTGAGATACAAAAGCAACAGACTCCACAAAAAATCTAGAATAAATCCTAGACCTTTTGTTAGCTCTTTTGTGCATGACCTAATCATGCAACGACAGACAACAGGCCAAGAAAGAACCATTTATCCAATTACCCGCGGTCCCTTGGAATGGGTGTGGGGGGTTGTGAGGGTGAAGGCATGTGATTCCTTCATGTGCTTACTACATGGTCCTCCTTTATACATGTAAATATCCTTGAATTGAAGCTTAGATTCTGCATCATAACCTCAAAGTCATGGATTCCATTAAAATTCTGTATGCAAAAATATCGACACAATATAAACAAGCCGCTGTCCAATTATAGTCACTAATTCTATTTGTGTGGTAATTGCTGTATAGTTGCTGGTTGGTTTATGTTGTATCTGCTGCCTGCACTGGCCTTCCTACAGGAACTAATGTAACGGAGAATCCATGTGAGACACATGCACAGGTGTGACTGAAGGGGGGAAAAGCCATATGTGTTAAAAGCTTGTTTAGTGGTGTCCAGCATCCATATCACAGTGTAACGTTGTAAACGTTGCGCAATCAATAGGCAGACACATACGCTGAGGGGACGGATCTAACAATACGAGACTGACTGATCAAAGAAAAAGCAAAATTCACCAGACAAACAGTAAAATGGAATATACACGTAACTCCAAAAACAAGACCAAATAACTAACATGTAAATACATTTAACAACTAACATGACAAGAAACTAAACACTAGAACAAGCAAACAGCTCTACACTTGAAACCTAATGAACATGTACAAACATTATCAAACTACACATGAAACAATATGAAACCAAACAAGGCAAACCAAGAACTTAACAGGAAACGTACTAGAACACAGAACAAACCAGGAGAACCAGACAAACAGCAGGACTCACGTTTACATGAAACTGCAAACGCAGACACACCAAACGGAACAATCATAAGAAATAAATGCAACATGCAATACATACAAAGGTAACCTGACTAAGATCACTAGACACTCGATACTCCAACTACAAACCAAAATGAACCCACACCTATAACAGGACACACAGGATATAAATACATGAACTAACGAGCAAACCAAATGAGACACAGCTGAAGAGGATACAACCAGGGGAGTGATGAAACAGAACGAATAACGATGACACACAACATGATTGACAGAAGAGGCGGGGCTAGTCGTGACACTCAGCAGGTTGCTTTCCTGGTTTTTGTTTATTACTTAGCTTTTCCCGCTAGGGGAGATGGCTGCTTTACCTCTTCATCTCAAAGAAACTACTGAATATTTTGAGACTCCTTATTTTGTCTGTTATCCGAGCCAACATTCGCATTTGCTGTTACCATTAGATTCATTGCGTCACTGATTGTGTGTCACTGATTGTGTGTCACTGATTGTGTGTCACTGATTGTGTTCTATAGTATGATCTTAAGTACATTTTCATTCTAAAACAGATTAAGATTCTCTTACAGGGGCTTCAGTAGAGACTAACACATCCTAAAATATTAAGTATTATTAATGAGCTTCACACTTCACAGTGTTTGGGAATAACAAAAACATGTTCTACTTGCATATTAAAACTGCTCTTACTTTTTGGTGTATCACCAGTGTTTCTAAGATTGATTGCAGTTTGTATGGTACTTAATGGTGAATGCACATCAGAAATGAGGTTAGAATATACTCAGATAATTGCTTTGAAATAATGGCCTTATTGGTAAATGAAACTGATTTAAATTTTCTTTATGAAAACAAAAGTTATGTTGATACAAATTTTGCTCACGTGAAGATGTTGGGGTAAACGTTCTCTGGACCTTATAGCTGTTTAGCATGTTTAGCCATTTTTTAAAGATTTGGCCCACTCCTTTTGAAAATGGTGTTTTTTAAGTTTCTTTAAAGGCCAGCATTAATATTTTATTTTAGCCGTTAGATTTTTAGTATTTGATTTTGCTTTGAGATGCTTGGCATCTTTTCTGTGTAGTTCTTTAAGGCTATTTTTGAAATATTCTTTGCCTTATGTATTTGTGTTTGAGAAATGTTAAGGTTTTAAGATGCTTAATCCATCTTGTATTCCAGAGCTGCTTCACTATTCATGTTTGTTAGTGTCCTGACCAACATCAGACACAGACCTGTTGTTTTTTAGAAGAAACGTTTTTATCCACACTGCACAAGAGCTGTGATCTTAAAACTGTGTATCATACAGCATTTTTGATCGCAGGTTAGAAGGAGTCAAATGATTTGGAAGACCATTTTTTGAACAAAAAGATCTTTGAGAGTTTTTGTTCTTCTGCCAGCTAGAAGTAGTGATGGCTAGATCGCAAGTTTCATTTCTTGTTAATGTATTAATAGTTTGTTAGATGTCATTAATGTTTGGCAATGTTGCACTTTATAAAGTCATTCCAATAAATCCACCTTGACTTGGCTTGGCAGACAGAGAGGGAGAGAGGGAGAGAGAGACAGGGAGAGGGGGAGAGAGAGAGAGGGAGAGAGGGAGAGGGGGAGATTTTGTTTTGTATGTTAATTGTCAGAAATAACTACTTGTGTTGTATGATGAGTAAATGTACCAAGGGTTTTCAAATGCATGGAAATGACAAAAGTGATCGTCATTCTGATCAACTGCAGTTAGTCTAAATTAGTAATTTTGTGTTGGATCACGCATGTGTGTGTGTGTGTGTGTGTGTGTGTGTGTGTGTGTGTGTGTGTGCACTATATACTCCTAGTTTATTTGCTGTACTCGTTATTTCAATTCAATCATAAATCATGGTAAAGTATATAAAGAAATAAACTACAAGTCGTGTCTAGCTAGATCAAGGATATGTTTTCCAGTTAGATTCCAGTTAGAAAGTTTTAATAAGTTGCTGAAGGTCAAAGTTTTGTTCTCTGTCCTGATCAAATGTTTACCTCTGGTGACAATATGTTCAAAACAAACCATAATTCCCTATGAAAAGTAACTGGGATGGTTTGAGACTTGGAACTATCCACTATGCACATCATGTTTTAATCCTCTCTGTATTCTGGTAACAACATAAATAGCCAATAATATTATCACAGCTTTCTTTGTTAATATTGAATATTGATATTTGACAGACCTCTCTGGACATCCAATCCAGAGCTGCATCAGAGGTTTATATATTAATCTAATTTACTGTTTATTCTAGATAACATTGCAAGGTAAAGTTTGCTGTTGCTTACTGAGGTCAACCAGTGCTGATTGTGGGTGTGAATCAGATCCAGCAGAAAAGTTCTCACAACTGCAAACTGAGTATAGTGAAGCAGCGACCTGGTGCATAATTCCTATAACCTTGTACTGGGGCTTTGGGTTTGGAGGGCAGGGCCTGCAGTTGTTTTTAACGCAGTGCTGCTGGATTTGATGGATTAAAATAGTTATTTAGTAGCTCTCTATGAAAAGGTCTACTGTGGCTAGAGCTTAAGGATGCATTTTTAAAATTGTTTTCAAAAGGTAACTAGATCTGTAGAACTAGTCTGAGTCCCACGTCTGCCTCTGTCTGTTGCTGAACACCAGCGTTGCCCCACGTCTGCCTCTGTGTCTGTTGCTGAACACCAGCGTTGGCCCACGTCTGCCTGTATGTCTGTTGCTGAACACTAGCGTTGGCCCACGTCTGCCTGTATGTCTGTTGCTGAACACTAGCGTTGGCCCACGTCTGGCTCTGTGTCTGTTGCTGAACACCAGCGTTGGCCCACGTCTGGCTCTGTGTCTGTGGCTGAACACCAGCATTGGCCCACGTGTCTGCTGCCACCAGCGTGTATGTCTGTTGCTGAACACCAGCGTTGGCCCACGTCTGCCTCTGTGTCTGTTGCTGAACACCAGCGTTGTCCCACGTCTGCCTCTGTGTCTGTTGCTGAACACCAGCGTTGTCCCACGTCATGTCTGTTGCTGAACACCAGCGTTGGCCCACGCCTGCCTGTGTCTGTTGCTGAACACCAGCGTGTCTGTTGCTGAACACCAGCGTTGGCCCACGTCTGCCTGTATGTCTGTTGCTGAACACCAGCGTTGGCCCACGTCTGCCTCTGTGTCTGTTGCTGAACACCAGCGTTGGCCCACGTCTGCCTCTGTGTCTGTTGCTGAACACCAGCGTTGGCCCACGTCTGCCTCTGTGTCTGTTGCTGAACACCAGCGTTGGCCCATGTCTGCCTCTGTGTCTGTTGCTGAACACCAGCGTTGGCCCACGTCTGCCTCTGTGTCTGTTGCTGAACACCAGCGTTGGCCACGGTGTGCGTCTGTGTCTGTTGCTGAACACCAGCGTTGGCCCACTGCCTCTCTGTCCTGAACACCAGCGTTGTGTCTGTTGCTGTTGCTGAACACCAGCGTTGCCCCACGTCTGCCTCTGTGTCTGTTGCTGAACACCAGCGTTGCCCCACGTCTGCCTGTATGTCTGTTGCTGAACACCAGCGTGCCTCTGTGTCTGTTGCTGAACACCAGCGTTGGCCCACGTCTGCCTCTGTGTCTGTTGCTGAACACCAGCGTTGGCCCACGTCTGCCTGTATGTCTGTTGCTGAACACCAGCGTTGGCCCACGTCTGCCTCTGTGTCTGTTGCTGAACACCAGCGTCTGTTGCTGAACACCAGCGTTGGCCCACGTCTGCCTGCCTCTGTGTCTGTTGCTGAACACCAGCGTTGGCCCACGTCTGCCTCTGTGTCTGTGGCTGAACACCAGCGTTGGCCCACGTCTGCCTCTGTGTCTGTTGCTGAACACCAGCGTTGGCCCGCGTCTGCCTCTGTGTCTGTTGCTGAACACCAGCGTTGGCCCACGTCTGCCTCTGTGTCTGTTGCTGAACACCAGCGTTGGCCCACGTCTGCCTCTGTGTCTGTTGCTGAACACCAGCGTTGGCCCACGTCTGCCTCTGTGTCTGTTGCTGAACACCAGCGTTGGCCCACGTGTGCCTCTGTGTCTGTTGCTGAACACCAGCGTTGGCCCACGTCTGCCTCTGTGTCTGTTGCTGAACACCAGCGTTGGCCCATGTCTGCCTCTGTGTCTGTGGCTGAACACCAGCGTTGGCCCATGTCTGCCTCTGTGTCTGTTGCTGAACACCAGCGTTGGCCACGTCTGCCTCTGTGTCTGTTGCTGAACACCAGCGTTGGCCCACGTCTGCCTGTATGTCTGTTGCTGAACACCAGCGTTGGCCCACGTCTGCCTCTGTGTCTGTTGCTGAACACCAGCGTTGGCCCATGTCTGCCTCTGTGTCTGTGGCTGAACACCAGCGTTGGCCCACGTCTGCCTCTGTGTCTGTTGCTGAACACCAGCGTTGGCCCACGTCTGCCTCTGTGTCTGTTGCTGAACACCAGCGTTGGCCCACGTCTGCCTCTGTGTCTGTTGCTGAACACCAGCGTTGGCCCACGTCTGCCTCTGTGTCTGTTGCTGAACACCAGCGTTGGCCCACGTCTGCCTCTGTGTCTGTTGCTGAACACCAGCGTTGGCCCACGTCTGCCTCTGTGTCTGTTGCTGAACACCAGCGTTGGCCCCACGTCTGCCTCTGTGTCTGTTGCTGAACCCCAGCGTTGGCCCGTCTGCCTCTGCCTCTGTGTCTGTTGCTGAACACCAGCGTTGGCCCACGTCTGCCTCTATGTCTGTTGCTGAACACCAGCGTTGGCCCACGTCTGCCTCTGTGTCTGTTGCTGAACACCAGCGTTGGCCCACGTCTGCCTCTGCCTGTGTCTGTTGCTGAACGCCAGCGTTGACCCACACCTGCCTCTGTGTCTGTGGCTGAACACCAGCGTTGGCCCACGCCTGCCTCTGTGTCTGTTGCTGAACACCAGCGTTGGCCCACGTCTGCCTCTGTGTCTGTTGCTGAACACCAGCGTTGGCCCACGTCTGCCTCTGTGTCTGTTGCTGAACACCAGCGTTGGCCCACGCTAACACCAGCGTTGGCCCACGTCTGCCTCTGTGTCTGTTGCTGAACACCAGCACCAGCGTTGTTGCTGAACACCAGCGTTGGCCCACGTGCCTCTGTGTCTGTTGCTGAACACCAGCGTTGGCCCACGTCTGCCTCTGTGTCTGTTGCTGAACACCAGCGTTGGCCCACGTCTGCCTCTGTGTCTGTTGCTGAACACCAGCGTTGGCCCACGTCTGCCTCTGTGTCTGTTGCTGAACACCAGCGTTGGCCCCTCTGTGTCGTCTGCCTCTGTGTCTGTTGCTGAACACCAGCGTTGGCCCACGTCTGCCTCTGTGTCTGTTGCTGAACACCAGCGTTGGCCCACGTCTGCCTCTGTGTCTGTTGCTGAACACCAGCGTTGGCCCATGTGCCTCTGTGTCTGTTGCTGAACACCAGCGTTGGCCCACGTCTGCCTCTGTGTCTGTTGCTGAACACCAGCGTTGGCCCACGTCTGCCTCTGTGTCTGTGGCTGAACACCAGCGTTGGCCCACGTCTGCCTCTGTGTCTGTTGCTGAACACCAGCGTTGCCCCATGTCTGCCTCTGTGTCTGTGGCTGAACACCAGCGTTGGCCCATGTCTGCCTCTGTGTCTGTTGCTGAACACCCGCGTTGGCCCACGCCTCTGCCTCTGTGTCTGTTGCTGATCACCAGCGTTGGCCCACGTCTGCCTCTGTGTCTGTTGCTGAACACCAGCGTTGGCCCACGTCTGCCTCTGTGTCTGTTGCTGAACACCAGCGTTGGCCCACGTCTGCCTGTATGTGGCTGAACACCAGCGTTGGCCCACGTCTGGCTGGCTGAACACCAGCGTTGGCCCACGTCTGCCTCTGTGTCTGTTGCTGAACACCAGCGTTGGCCCACGTCTGCCTCTGTGTCTGTTGCTGAACACCAGCGTTGGCCCACGTCTGCCTCTGTGTCTGTTGCTGAACACCAGCGTTGGCCCTGCGGTCTGCCTCTGCGTCTGTGGCTGAACAGCAGCGGTGGCCCCAGCGTTGGCCCACGTCTGCCTCTGTGTCTGTTGCTGCCTCTGTGTCTGTGTTGCTGAACACCAGCGTTGGCCCACGTCTGCCTCTGTGTCTGTTGCTGAACACCAGCGTTGGCCCACGTCTGCTCTGTGTCTGTTGCTGAACACCAGCGTTGGCCCACTGTGTCTGAACTCTGTGTGTCTGTTGTCTGCCTCTGAACACCAGCGTTGGCCCACGTCTGCCTCTGTGTCTGTTGCTGAACACCAGCGTTGGCCCACGTCTGCCTCTGTGTCTGTTGCTGAACACCAGCGTTGGCCCATGTCTGCCTCTGTGTCTGTGGCTGAACACCAGCGTTGGCCCACGTCTGCCTCTGTGTCTGTTGCTGAACACCAGCGTTGGCCCACGTCTGCCTCTGTGTCTGTTGCTGAACACCAGCGTTGGCCCACGCCTCTGCCTCTGCCTCTGTGCCTCTGTTGCTGAACACCAGCGTTGGCTCACGTCTGGCTCTGTGTCTGTTGCTGAACACCAGCGTTGGCCTACGTCTGCCTCTGTGTCTGTTGCTGAACACCAGCGTTGGCCCACGTCTGCCTCTGTGTCTGTTGCTGAACACCAGCGTTTGGCCCACGCCTGCCTCTGTGTCTGTTGCTGAACACCAGCGTTGGCCCACGTCTGCCTCTGTGTCTGTTGCTGAACACCAGCGTTGGCCCACGTCTGCCTCTGTGTCTGTTGCTGAACACCAGCGTTGGCCCACGTCCCGCCTCTGTGTCTGTTGCTGAACACCAGCGTTGGCCCACGTCTGCCTCTGTGTCTGTTGCTGAACACCAGCGTTGGCCCACGTCTGCCTCTGTGTCTGTTGCTGAACACCAGCGTTGGCCCACGACCGGCGTTGCCCCACTTCTGCCTCTGTGTCTGTTGCTGAACACCAGCGTTGGCCCACGTCTGCCTCTGTGTCTGTTGCTGAACACCAGCGTTGGCCCACGTCTGCCTCTGTGTCTGTTGCTGAACACCAGCTTGGCCCACGTCTGCCTCTGTGTCTGTTGCTGAACACCAGCGTTGGCCCACGTCTGCCTCTGTGTCTGTTGCTGAACACCAGCGTTGGCCCACGTCTGCCTCTGTGTCTGTTGCTGAACACCAGCGTTGGCCCACGTCTGGCTCTGTGTCTGTTGCTGAACACCAGCGTTGGCCCACGTTTGTCTGTTGCTCTGTGTCTGTTGCTGAACACCAGCGTTGGCCCACGTGTGGCTCTGTGTCTGTTGCTGAACACCAGCGTTGGCCCACGTCTGCCTCTGTGTCTGTGGCTGAACACCAGCGTTGGCCCACGTGTGCCTCTGTGTCTGTGGCTGAACACCCGCGTTGGCCCACGTGTGCCTCTGTGTCTGTTGCTGAACACCAGCGTTGGCCCACGTGTGCCTCTGTGTCTGTTGCTGAACACCAGCGTTGGCCCACGTGTGCCTCTGTGTCTGTGGCTGAACACCAGCGTTGGCCCACGTCTGCCTCTGTGTCTGTGGCTGAACACCCGCGTTGGCCCACGTGTGCCTCTGTGTCTGTGGCTGAACACCCGCGTTGGCCTATGCGTTCACATTTTTCCATCACGCACCCTAACGTCACAGGCAGCTCTCAGCCCTGACGCTGCATACCAAAGCCATTTGGAACAAGAGACAACGGCTGCGTGTGAGAGAGACAAGACGTTAGCGTGCGTGTCTTTCACAGTGCCCCTAGGATGTGTCACACACGTCTGTTGCCGTTGCTCCTCCCATGTTTGATCAGTCATTTGGTATTCAGTGTGTGTGTGTGTGTGTGTGTGTGTGAGCAGTGTGTATACTAACACATTATCACAGGCCTTGGTTGAATCACACATCGAGCCACGTCTACGGAAGCACATAAGCATGAAGTGATGGGGAGATCAGTCTTAGCTCCACTCCCTCTGCATTATTCTGTCCATCCGTTTCCATCTCCGTGTCATTTCCTTACTCTCTGTCTCGCTGTCCTGCTCCCAAATGATCTTTTTCTCTCTGTCTTGTCCACAAGTCCCAGAATGAGGTATGAAAATGTACTCTGATAGTTATGGAGTTCCAATGTAATTGGATAAACCATATTATATATATTTATATATATATTATATATATATATATATATATATATATATATATATATATATATATATATATATATATATATATATATATCAGCAAGCCTTCTCTTGGTTTCAGATAAGACAGTAGATGTCTCATGCAGTAGTGCATGAGGAAGCATAGGTGATGACAATTGATCATTTTGTGACAGTTATTTTAGTGTATGTGTTAATTAATGTACATGTAGAATAATTGTAGGCTGCTGTTATTATCTGATCATACTGCACACGTAGGAACTGTGGACGAGATGACCATCACACTTGCTCAAGTACTTACCCAGCAAATGGCATCTGATGCGTCCTATGACAACTGGAACTGCACGAAATAAAGGGGACATGTCCTCACACAAATACAACTGCTGCTTTTGCACCCAAGACAGAAATGCCAGAATTCAAAAGAAATGCAGGAATACCAAAGTACAGAGTGGGCACATAGTGAGACTCCGCTGTGGAAGCATTGCAGACAGCCACTCGACACTGTACAGTCAGCCACCACTGTAGGCTCTCCCAAGCTATCAGACAGGGTGTTAGCAGAGAATAAGCCAGCAATAAACAGAAATCCATTCATCAATGTAACTGAAACCAACAAGCTGGTATCTACTGGTGTATGCCAGTAATAGTCGTGGTTAAAACCCTAGACTACAAAATACACAAACCATCCTTGTCCCCCGTGGAAAAAAGTCTGGAAACCAAAATAAAGACAACTCAGACGGAAGTTGGCAAACTTGTGACAGCGCTCCAGAAAGTTTTAAAGATTCAACATGGTGCCTGAGTATAGAATAACTAAATTGGCCAGCACACTAATGAGGCCCTGCTAAATAGGGTTAACAGGCCCGGCAGCCAAACTGCAGAGGTATATGAAATAATCAACAGCCCTCAGTAAACAGTAAATGCCCTCTTCATCCACAATAACATCTAACGTATGTTCTGTTGCATGGTAACAGGGCCACTAATGTAGACCCACCCATACCTGAAACTAAAGCAAATGGGGAAATTAATTACCACTTAACATCAGTGTTCAGTGATTAAATGATGTCAAAGCAGAGCACCACATAACAGGAACAAGACAGCAAGAGGAGGTCAAAATATGAAGAACCGGGCAGCACCTGGTCCTGATGAGGTCCGTGCCCACTGGCTAAACAAACTCACAGTTTTGTATGGTTGTCTAGCAAAACAAAGTACCAGCTGCTAGCTACTGGCTCCCATCCAGGCTAACACAAGGCAGGAAGCTACTAATTATGAAGAACTCCAATAAGGGATAAATATAATCTAACCATAAACCAATAACCTGCCAGTGCACAACATGGACTTTTTGTCAGGAATACTAGCTACCAAGGTGAGTGAGCATATGTACATGCATATTGCTACTGCACTGAAGGCTCAAGACTCCAGGATTCAAACACCTGCAAATCAACCGAAGTATTGCGTAAATCAATCAAAGTATTGCGTAAATCAGTCGAAGTTTTGGTTTAATGATAAGAAAGAATACGACTCCGTGCAACACACCTAGATATTTAAATACAAAATCCTATATAAAATCACTCAGACCATAAGAGACTTCCTCCAGAATCAAGGGAGCACTAGAATATAGTAGGGGTACAAATACAAAACTACTATCACTCATATCCTATACATGAATGGCACAAAGCTGTATGCCAAGGTGGCAAGAGACATCGATTCATTGATTCATTTGACCAGGGTCTCCATTATTATTTTGGCTGGCGTGTTAATAGAAGTAAAAATCAGGACTGAGGGACCTGATGTAGCACAAGGCCACACCTGGAGGTTACCTATAAATGTCTGAGAACCATGAGGCAGACAAAAGGTCAGCGACCTCTATGCTCCTCCACTGGTTAATAAGATCAAAGTCATAATCTTGTATCCCATCAGATTATCATTGGGCACAATAGCCTGACCAAGAGAATCGCTGAAAGTGCTGATATCAAGACCAGAAAACTCTTCACAATGCATGGAGCATTCCACCCCCTAAACATTCAGTGGCGCATTCCACCCCCTAAACATCCAGTGGCGCATTCCACCACCTAAACATCCAGTGGCGCATTCCACCCCCTAAACATCCAGTGGCGCATTCCACCCCCTAAACATCCAGTGGCTGCATGCCTCTCAGAAGGATGGGTAAGGGGTCTACGGTCCCGTCCAGGACGAGACTTGAACGTCCATGAACGCATCCAAGAAATGACGGCCAAGGATGAGCTCATGAGGCGAGTGCTTCAGACAGATAGAGGACATGGTCACTATGGAAACAGAAGAGGTGCCATGACAGGATAAGGTTCTCCATGAAATGTACCACCAGATAGCAGACGTAGCTGACGATAGATCATTCTACCCTTGGCTGGAAAAGGCAAGACTGATGGGCAACAGAGAGGTCTTGATAATGGCAGCACAAGAAGAAGCACTAAGCGCTAAGGCATCTGAAGCAGGTGCACAACACCTGACACAACCCTAGTTGGGGACAAAGGAGACAATACAGCAGCAGGGTACAGGCTAGTATCAGGGAAAGCTGACAGGGGACATCTGGGACATATTCAAGCGACATGAGCTGGACGCTTCTCATGTTCAAATGCAAAAGAGCATCTCCAGCAGAGTGGTGCAGAACATAATGCTGGGGTCTTCTGGGAGCTCCAGGTCCAGACAAATAAGGAAGCAGTGGTGACTCCTACAGAAATTGCGACAGTACATAGGATGCAGAAAATAGCTGTGGTAATAGTTGTGGCAATCCGAAGTGATGGAAACATCCAAAGAATGAAGGTTGTTCAACCTGGAGAAATACCAGACACTGAAAGAGGAAACGGAATGAATGGTTAACATCAAGGTTGTCGTAGTGGTACTGGAGCATTTGGGACTTTCACTCCTAAGCTAGAGGAGTTGCCAACATATCCCAGGAATTTTAACATCAATCTAGAACCAAAGAATAATGAAAATGGGGAGTCTTGCCTTGAAACTCAGGCCTTTGAAAGTGTGAGGGGGAAAAAACAGGTATTTATATATATATGTGTCTGTGTGTGTATTTGTATTTGTGTATGTATGAAGTATATATACTGTATATACAGGTGTATATATATATATATATATATATATATATATATATATATATATATATATGATATATATATATATATATGTAATATTTTGTTAATTGTGAATTTGTGCTGCAATATGTATAAATCTTTAAATAGTGGTCATGACTCAACACCCATCACAGCCCTGCATGTCTACTAATCACTGGCGCCTGTTCCCAGTCTGTTAAACTCCATATATGCCGTTTAATCCTTTTACATATTGTGTTCTTTCTCCTGTGTACATACCAAGCCTCATTATCTCTGATTATCTTTGTTTTCTCACATCTGTGCTTGTGCTGTGATTATGATTCTTGTATTTCTTTTGCATTTTTTTTTATCTGATGATTGACTTTGGTTTGTTAAAATGACGGACTGGATTACAGATGTAATGCTGTTTTCTGCACTAGTGTTTTGGATTAATGCTTATTTTCTGTAAACAGTATGGTGAATATTTTCACCTGAGGCCAGTTTAGCAGGGCAAAACCACCATGCATAGGTAATGACAAGCTTGCGCTATGAGTTGAGCGCTGATGATGGTTTGAGCTTCAGTTATGGGTGGTATAAGTGTGCAGGTAACATTTCTAATCCTGACTGTGATGAGTAATGGTGTTCTGTGTTCTGTGTCGTGGGTTTATCAGGCAACAGCTTTACATGCTTGTGTGCATGTACATTTTTGTCTAGTTCTCAAAGCCTCGAATGTCAGAAGTGAGCAAAAGTGATTTTGAATGTGTGCATGTGTCACCCTGGATTATAGACCCTCTTTTTTTGACCCCTACCCTGCCTGTCTGATTTCTACATTTGTAAATGGCTGTGATGGGTGCAAGATGATATGGATCTTACTGACTGTTGTTGAATGGAGTTGAATGTAACTCTGCAGAGATAATGACAGTCCGTAGCTCCTTGATGCTGTGTTGCCCATAGCTAGACACGCCCCTTCAGCCATGTCCTCTGATGCTGATGTGCACCAGGACTGTGTCCCCATGGCCTTGCTGCAAACAAGACTTCATTGCTAAAATTATCAATCTATTCTACACTATGTGCTGGAATTACATAATCAGCTAGTTGCACCTAATCTGGCCCCTTCTGGTGGCCTCAGAATTGGATTGTGGGCCGGACTGTACCTGGGCGGCTGTGGGTGCGCTGCTGCCGTCTTCTGTGTATTTATAGTGTACATTATGCTGAGTGGGACACATGGCTAGGCACGATCCTATTAGCTCCATTAATGCACTCAGTGCATGTGGACACTGTGTAGCTCTCACCTGTGAGCCTTTCTGTCTCTCTACTGTCCTCACTCTCATTATCCTCCACTCTCCCTTTGGACACGTCGAGTACACCTGCCCCCATTTACACGTCCAGAGAGAAACTCTCAGACGGGCTGGTGCACATGCAGACATGCCCAGTTCTGTTCTCTCTTCCTACTGGTGACGCTGTGTGCACGAAGCACATGGTACTCTGACTGCTAGCTTCAAGGATATTGGTGAGATTTCCCTTGACTGTACATATATCTTTGTTTGCAACTGTATCTCTTGTCATTGCTTTTTGCACAGAACCAATACAAACAAATTGCCTGAGATCACACACTGTACTAATGTGTGCTGTAACTGTCTTATCGCTTCATGTGTGATATATTTGTGCTTTAATCACATGACTAAAACACAGTCCAGCTTAGGTTAACATCAGAAAATGTGATGTCTGGGCAGCATTGGTGTTTTTGCCCTGGAACTGACACGATGAGCCACAATGCAATTGGATTTTCACACACCAATCACAACCCATTAGTAGTCTGAAGTCATTTACAGTGAAAAGCATTATCAGTGATGGACACACCAAATAATCAGTGTCTCTAGATTTTGATGTTCTGTGAGAGATTGACACATTACCAGTCAAATGTGAAAACATGCTTAAGGTGAGATTCCTATAGGTGTGAACAGAAATACAGCAAGATCCTGAATCAGATAGTAGGTCTTATAGGCAGCAGATGACACTAAAAGCTAATTTAACTTCCTGCTCTGTTTCAGACAGTGACACTAACTGTTCAGATTCAAGTATCTCGTAGCTGGATCCTTATTAGCGTGTTATGCCATGCTGTGCATATCTGGTCCTTTATTATTACCTTCAATAATTTGTGCATAAATCCATTACACCCACATCAGAGCCAGGATGTTTACTGGTGTTGGCAGGAAGGAGCGTAAGCGAAGCTTGCCTTGACTACTGCATGAGTCTGAAACACAAATTTTACTCCTGGTCTTAAAATTCCATGTCTGTCTGTGAGCCACAGTCACAGTAGGTTTGCAGTTTGAGGAGTTTGTGGAGAATGTCCACTAGCTAATTAAACTCAGAAAAGTCAACGGTGCTCTGAAGATACTAGAGAATGGCATTGTTGATGGTAACCTAAAGTTCAGCATTCATCTCTTATGAGTACTTATGACTGGCAAGGTTCACTAAGTCTGAAGTGATGCACATATACAGTTCAGTGCTCTTCAATTTTAAAATATAGAATATTTCTGGTTGTTTCATTAATCTCAAATTGTATTTTTTCCTTGAAGTGGTTGATTGATTAATTGGCAAATGGAAGGTTGTGTTTCTGTTAATGGGATTATCTTTCATGATCAGCTGACTTGTCTCAAAGTCTGTGTCATACATCACTGTTAGTGAGGGAATACAGTAAATGGAATGGGACACCTGTGTCTGTGGGGACGGGACACCTGTGTCTGTGGGGACGGGACACCTGTGTCTGTGGGGACGGGACACCTGTGTCTGTGTTTTGGCCATGACAGCCATATCACTCAAACCACTGACACTCATTTTAACAAGCTATCTCCATGGTGACACTGTGACTGCAAATCAGCTAAACATGACCCACATCGTAACCTATGACCCCTTTTTGATAGAGGTCATGTGAGACTGAAATACACTAGTCCACTCCCTGTTACAATGAAGCTATAATTTCTTACTTAATCTCGAGTTTTGAATTACATGCTAAAGGAAAGTGCTTAATCTATAGCAGTAGGCATTGCATTTAAAGAGAAATATATAAATATAATGTTTCTCATGTATTTATATTGATTGAACAGTTAAGCAATATTGCCTTGTTAGAAGGCGTCTGCATAGTTTGCACAATTGCATCTTTTGTCTGCATATTCAAACTCTAAGAGGGCATTGCTTTGTTTCCTGAGTTCAGTTAGGAAATTAATACCTTTGGAATTAATACATTTACATATAGATATAAATTTACATATTTATATACATTTACATATTCCAATAGCTTTTATGCTAAATATATTTTAATTGTGCGTGTGTGTGCAAAATTGTGTACACAAGCAGAAACCACACAGTGAACCCAACTTACATTCTCTCTCTTTTTTCCCTCCCTCTCTGTTACTATGTATCTATCTCTCTCTCTCTCTCTCTCTCTCTCTCTCTCTCTCTCTCTCACACACACACACACACATATGCACATATGTTGATTTTTTTCTGATTAGGACCTGGCTAATTTTCAAAGCCATTATCAATAACATTACTTAGATCCATCTCATGACCACATGCCATTTAGATTCAATACGTTTCTCAGTGTCATAGTAGTGTAGCCAGATGAGAGAGATACAGATAGTGTATTCAAGGATTTCAAGGACGTCTGTTATTATAGATGTTCATTTTGACATTAAAACTTTAATATTACATGTAAAAGGGGGCAGACTGGACTGGACTGGACTGTGCAGTTTAATATCTTATCTGAGGTAAAGAGCAGGCAGATAACGTCCTGGACATGCCAACCTTTGAAACACTCATTGTGTAATACTATGGTGTTTTCCTCGACAAGCCTAGATAACACCTCAGGCTAGCACGTATTGAAAATAACTTTAACTGTCGATATCTTCAACTGCCAATAACAGTGTGTGTGTTTGTGTACATGTGTGTGAGTATGCATGTGTGTGAGTATGCATGTGTGTTTGTGTGCATGTGTGTGAGTATGCATGTGTGTGAGTATGCATGTGTGTTTGTGTGCATGTGTGTGAGTATGCATGTGTGTGAGTATGCATGTGTGTGTTTGTGTGTGTGTGTGTGTTTGTGTGTGTGTGTGTGTGTGTCAGAATGCCTTGCTTACCTGAGAAGCTAAATGCTGTTTATCTGAGACCAGCTTTGCCCTCTTGTCCCAGGTCTCCTGCCCCAGGGCATTCAGGAGCCACCTTGGACATCAGCCTGCAGAGGACATGACTGCAGTAGAAGCTTCAGTGCAGCTCATTTGCAAAATGTTGCTGTGTTGTTTTTGTTGCCATCAAATATATGAACCTTAAACAGTTTCTACTGGCAGGCGGGACAGAAAGATCTCAGGTAGTTCAGGCTTTGCAGCAGGAACTGAAAACTGGTTGATTACCAACTTTTCTCGTTAGCAGGATCGTTTTTTTTCTATGTGCAATTCTGGCTATCTAACTACTGGCTGAGATGATACATGTTACCATCATATACTGACTCAGTTATGTGGTTTTCCCACCTGTATAGTGGTGGACCAGTTGAAATTGCATTAGTGAAACAGAGCTTGATCGAGGGTTTCTCCTCTCTCTATCTCCCCCCCACACACACACACACACATGCCCAAGGTTACGAAACAGAAAAACACATTTTTTCCTTTACTCATATAATCTCACTACAGCATATGGAGATACCACGGTACGGTAAGTGAAAGGGGACACAAGTAAATCTGAACGTGAGCTTCCACCGCAGTGTTAACTTTAGATTCTGTATATTGTTTAGCCTCATTTTGTACGCATGTGTGCTTCACTGTTTTAGACGTGGGCTGTGGTGATTTAGGTAGTTTGTCCAAAGTGAGACCACAGATTATCTTTGAGCAGAGCGTCTGATGGGAGAAAAGGAGAGGGATAGAGGAGAGAGGATGGAGGACAGAGGAGAGAGAGAAAGAGAGAGAGATGATTCAGAATAATTCTCTATAATTAGCTAGTGCTCGGCACCAGTGGGACATGGGGTACACTGCTGCGTTCTCACTGGCATCAGTTCTTGTGTCTGTGCGTGTGACTGTTTTACTCTATATGCCACTTGGACAGCTGTTACTAGTAAGACTCAGAAATGCACTATAAAAATATTGAATTTGTCTATTTAGTTGCAGTTGTACCTCACCACATAAGTAATACCAAAGTGTTTTATTAAAGTGAGGTTTTACCCATTAACCCATTAACAATGGTGTTAAGTATAGTTGCCTGATGAAGACTGCAGGGATGAACCTACAAATCTGGTGGTTTTCTATTATACATACAGTATCTGGCTCTTCCTTTTGTTTAAAAATATTATTAAGATGAACATATAAAGCATAAGTATCTGCAATATTTTCAAAGTACTCTCTTATCTTACACTTTTGAATATATGCCATCTGAGTCTTCATTCAGAGATTAGAAGATGCTTACTGTGTCTTTGTGATGCTACTCAAGAAAGCAGAAAGCACATGTCAGATAAAAAGCTGTTTAAATGAGCACGACACGAGCAGGGAGAGAATGTTGCACTGGCATCTGTATTGGAGATGGGTGGGAAAATGCCATCAGGAATATTTTTATTGTCTTAAAAACAATAAAACAAAGTGTCCTGCAGTGAAAGCAGATGTATCCCTCATCGAATGAGGTTCATAGCGATCCACTAAGATGGTTTTTGTGTTTTAGTGTGGAACAATATAATGCCATACATTTTTGTTTATTTAAATTAAGGCCAATCTGTAAATATACAGACAGGAGGAGTAATTTTATAATTTAATTTTGCTTCTTGTCCAGATTTGTTCCTCATGCCATCTGATGCCACCTGAAGGAGTGTTGCCATCAGTTACCCTGGCGTACTCCTCAGAGCACTGGGCCCAAATCTATGCAAAGCTGCACCAGCTGCCTATTGTGAAAAGCAATATATAAATGACAGGAAGTGAATTAAGAACTTTTCTAGCACAAAACGAGCTTTCATAGCAGCATAGAGCAACCAGTTCCATAATGGATGCAGGAAAACTGATTCATAATCAAGGTTAATAGCACCAATATTAGCTTGACCCCTGCTTTTACACGGTGCTCTGAACTCTTTACAGTGTGTTACCAGCTACTGCCCCCAAACCCCCACCCCCCTCAACCCCCCCCATATCCTGCACCACTGCTTTCTATTCGCATGCACGATAAGCAGGGGCACCACCTCCATAAGGAGAGCTGGGACTCTCGTTAGGGGCTCCTCTGCTAATTAATGTCTGATTAAAGCAGCATGCCTGCAAGGTCAGAGCTGAGCTGCCTGAACCACGTGCATACATACTAATCATCACGGTCAGCTTTGCTTTCTCTCTGCTGCTCTAATGAGGCACGCTAAAAGGCATTTCAACTACACCCAGAGCCCTACTGCACCCAGAGCCCTACTGCACAACAGTGTCCTACTGCACAACAGTGTCCTACTGTACCCATGGAGCCCTACTGTAGCCATGGAGCCCTACTGTACCTATAGAGCCCTACTGTACCTAGAGCCCTACTGCACCCAGAGCCCTACTGTAGCCATAGAGCCCTACTGTACCTATAGAGCCTTACTGTACCCATAGAACCCTACTGTAGCCATAGAACCCTACTATACCCAGAGTCCTACTGCACAACAGAGTCCTACTGCACAACAGAGCCCTACTGTACCCATAGAGCCCTACTGTGCCCATAGAGCCCTACTGTACCCATAGAACCCTACTGTAGCCATAGAAACCTATAAACATAGAGCCCTACTGTACCCATAGAGCCCTGCTGTATCCATAGAACCCTGCTGTAGCCATAGAGCCCTACTGTACCCATAGAGCCCTACTGTAGCCATAGAGCCCTACTGTATCCATAGAACCCTGCTGTACCCATAGAACGCTACCATGCCTCGAAGCCCTACTGCCAGAGTGACACACAGAAAAACACTGAGCTATTGAATGCTATTAGGTTAGATAAAGTTGCGTTCAATTAAGTTTTATCTTTATTGTTTTATACATGCCAACGTTACTACTATAATAGAACATAGCCAGGCCTCCTTATAGGCATGGTTACATAAATGTCATTAAGTAGTGTGTGTACGGACTAAAAATGAGTGTGTTTGTGCGTGTATGGATGTTTAAACACATTTTTCCCAATGATCTTGTGGTGCTTTGTGACTATACTTTTTTTTTCCTAAGTGCCTTTAGTGCCTCTTCAAGTATTAAGCAGTTTATTTTGTTTCTGCCTCCTTTATGAAATAGAGTTGCACTGGTAACAATAGCATTTCAAATCCTATAGCTTTGTCGTTCTATTTCCTCCTGTGGGACTGCACATGGTGGGGAGGAGGGCTTCTCATTTTTCTCTCCCACCTCTCTGTTCAGACCCAGCCGGGTGTTGGGTCATTACGTGAGTGTAAGAATGAGAGCGTGTCCAGCTGAGCTCTGTGCTCTGTTGATCATCACACATGGCAGAGGACAGTGACTCCGCCCTGCTGCATGTTGTCTTGAGGGAGCAGTGGCATCTCCTGGCAGCTGTGCATACTGAAGTCTGCTGGAGAGGTTGCACACCAGGATCATGGTTTAAATTAGCCGGCCACAGTAATAGCTTTGTCAAGGTACAGCTCACATCCAGTTTCCTCAGTCATGTAGAATCATAGCTTTTACGTTTTACTTGTCCTGTCCTGCCTCATGGATTTACTTGAGCAGAGTTTGACTTGCTGTTGAATTGTGTACAGACACACAAACACAGTACAGTACAGTGAAAAGTCTCAGAAGGCTAAAGCATCACTGCAGCTGGAGATCACAGCACAAACACCATTACGGAGGAGATGTATTTAAACACCATTACGGAGGAGATGTATTTAAAAGCCACTAGCATCACACTCTGGATCCCAACACTCCAAATACACTCAGTCAGCTAAATCATCAGCTGCTGTACGAGCAGTATGTGCACAAGCCACAACAGAAGACCAGCCGTGTGATGGAGAAACGGCACTAAAACATGAAGCTGGATTGGAAGCAAACGTGGACGCGCTACACCTAGAAAAGAGGGCAGGTGCTCGGGCAGAGAAGGCAGAGTCAGGCTGGAAGAAACTTGAATACAAGGGGCTCTATGCTGAGATGAGCCTGACCTGCCATTGAACAAAGCACAGGAAAAGGCATAAGTGATTTCAGTCAGGGGCCATATGGTTAACTCAATCCATGATCATAACACATAACTCATCACTCAGTTCATCTTTCTTGCAACTCTTTCTTGCAATTTGAGAATTTGTATACAGTATGTCACATTCTCCCAAGCATGTAGCCCACTGCAGGTTAACTAATAAGAAACACTTTCTGAATGCACTTCTCTTTATCAGAGACATACAGAATGCCATATTCGTAGTAAGAGTGATAAGTCAAAGCCAAAACTAGTTGCTAGCAATTGGCACCTGTCCTGCCCCAGCCTACACTGAGCACACACACACACACACACACACATAAGCTTGGTCTCCATCTAAACATTTCACAAATGTTATGTGCATTTACAAAATTTCGGCTGAAAAAAAAATGTGAGTTAAGTCATGTTTCAGTCAGTAGAGAGAGGGAGAGATTTGACTGGCTCTACAGCTTGATACATTATCATTTATTTGAAAAAACATTTTTTCCTTTTTCACATTCTGACTTTAGCAATATTCTGGCTTTTCAACCCTGTCCTAGTGTAAAAATCTTTTGCGATATTTGGGTGTTTTTAATATTTTGGGCTTTTTCCATTTTTCTGTTTTCTTTTTCAAAATTCACAAAAGCCTTGGTGGATGGAACACGTTATAGCTTATCAGGGCCCTATTTAAGCCCCGTTCTCCAGCCAATCAAACACCTCCAGCACGACACTCACCAGTCACTCCACCAATCACGACACACACCCACTTCCACATTCACAATCACCTATTTATTTTCACTTGCACCTGCACCTCATTACAGCCTCCATATTTAAGCCCACGTGCTCATCCAGTTAGTCCTTTGCACTAACCTTCTCTGTTAAACAACAACAACACACACATCTTGTGAGCCTTGAATGCTAAATCTACCCAGTCTTTTGTTTAAGCACTTGTTTTTCTGTTACATATATGCCCCTCAGTTCACTTTGTTTGTACTTTATTGCATTATTCATTAAAATGCATTTTTGTTTAATCTCACTCGTGCCTTGATCCTTAGCGCCAAAATGTCACAACAGCCACATCTTAAAACCGCAGCATAAGCTCATTCGAAGTCCCATTAATTATGTTTTTGGATAAACATCTAGCATGACTAGAGCTTGTAAGTCCTGGCCCCTCACACTTCAACGACTGTCCTGCAGAGTACAGGATATTGTACAGGACCTGTTATCTAAAGGACTGTAAAGGAGTCTTCAGGAAATGTGAGGTGGAACAACAGAGCAGCTCACATAAACAACCATGAGGCTGCTGTGAAAATGATCTGAGACAGGTTGACTGAATTCTATAGTTCTCCTGAAGTCACTTACAGTATACCTTAAGCATGGGTTTCCTAAGATTTCCTAAGATTTGAAGTATCGAGAGTTTGAAGATGAGAGAACTTTTGAGACCTCTTGATGGAGTTATTCTCTGTAAAGGAAGCTATTATTTACCTGCCCTGGTGTATTTGGACACTGCCCTCAGCAATGGCCCTAAAGTGGAGAAACGTCCTTATGGTTTACAGGAGAAATGGATTTCTCATGACTCAAAATGTAAATAAGGGTACAAGGTCTCCTACCCACCTTTCCCCATTTTCACTGGGTACCTCTGCCATCAAGCTAAGATAACGAATGATCCAGCTAAACATGGTCCCACTTGTGACAAATCACATATTTTGAGGAAGAGTAAGTGTGGAGTTTAAGACCTACCTTAAGGAGAGAGGAATACTCCTTAGATACGGTGCATCATCACATCTCTCTGGTGATTATAAACTTGAAATGCATTGAGGTAACAGTGAGAGTCATAGTACAGTATAACCCTGCATCCTGGTACACATCAGTGGAGCCCAAAACCTTTTACCCCTCGTTAGAGCATTGTGGACAAGAAGATGAGCACACTGCATGAGTTCAACTTTGCCCTGTTTGCAGCAAAGGTCTGTCCACAAGGTACTGCTTCAAAACATGCCTCGCCAAAGTTCTTCCAAAAGTCCACCTCAAACAGACCATTAAAATGCTCAATGACCAGAGCACTTGGTCTTTTGCCAGATCCTAATGTTTTTGATCTTTTTGTGATCACCTTCCTCACTACTACTTACACTGACATTAAATGACAGTACGATGACACAACTTTATGTAAGGTGAGGCATTTCTAAAGCTTATGGATGATAAAGATGTGACTCCCACGACTGGATGCTCCTCTTCCTCTCAGGAGCCCCAGGTAACCTCTTCCTAACAATACTGAACACGCCCTAATATGAAAGAGCAGTTTGACCTTTGAGAATATGGAGAAAATATTGATCTTGAAATATTGAAAAACATTGTCATCACACTGAGCCAGTATCCCCCAGTGAAAGAAGTGCTGGTACCTGCCAATGATTTGAGTCTATCATCTCGACTAAATCCGAGTTGGGTTTGATTGTAGTATACCATACAATGTAATCTCCCTCAGCATCATCCTGAGTGGGCCGCACTTGAAGGAAAGTCTCGTAGATGTTCTCATCCACTTTAGAAAACTGTGTGTGGCAGTGGCAGTTGACAATGATTTCATGAAATCTTGGATGGAGGTCCGTGTATTTAGAAACGGCCCATCTAAAGCACTTAGAGCAACAAATGGATGCCTTGCTGGGACAAACTTCAGTTCGCAAGTTTGCATTGAACAGTTCAGAAGTTCTGAATGCATTTTCATCCATTGACTATACAAGGATGTAGCACTTCAGTAGTTACTCTCACGCCATGAAGCCTTGGTTTAATCTGGGAAGTTGCAGATTAATTCAAATTCCAAGTGTCAGTCAGTAACGAGCCTTTTACACATCATGGAATCCTGTCCAGTATTAACCGTCTCTTTGATCCTCTCAGTCTTGCAGCTTGTTACTATACAAGAGGAATTTTTAGACCTCTCTACAGAGACCACAGGGAGCTGCTCTTACCTCAAGAGACATCTAGTTGGTGGGAAGCATGAGGTGGCTCTCTGGAAGACACCAAGCAGCTTCATATTCACCAATCATACATAGCAATTTCTTCAGTCAAAGCAAAGAGAAGAGAAATCAGTGCCTTCTCAGATGCTCCAAGAAGTCGATAGGTACAGTTGCATATACCTCAACACCACAAATTAAGTTAATGTCAGCTGCACTCTAGGAAAAGTAAAATTGGCATCTCAAATGGGCACGATAACCAGACTCCAGCTGTGTGCATCTGTACTAGCAGGAGAAGTAGAAACGCTCACAAGACAAGAGATTGACTTGATTTTAGATGCTGTGAAATTGGATACATGCACAAGGAGTCAAAACACATCTATGTATATGTCTATGTAAATGTCTATTTAAATGTCCATATGTCTATGTAAATGTCCATATGTCTATTTAAATGTCCATATGTATATGTAAATGTCCATATGTCTATGTAAATGTCTATGTAAATGTCTATGTAAATGTCCATATGTCTATGTATATGTCCATATGTCTATGTATATGTGTATGTATATGTCCATATGTCTATGTATATGTCTATGTATATGTCCATAACCGAGTTCAGTGAATCAAACAGCATAATAAGGTACTGGTGCTTAGTGGCTTCCCATGTTTTAATTTGAGTGGAGTTTGGCTTGTGTTGACTTGTGTATGATCACACACAAGGAGAACAGTGTAGGATCAAAGCCATACTACATGGTCCTGCTCTTTGAGGATATCCACTCCTAATTGCTCAGTCACTTTAAAAAATCAATTTGTTTTAATTGAATCTATATACAGTATGATTAGACGGTACCACATGCTCTATAGCTTATTGACTTTTCACTCAACACGGTATTTAAGAATGGGACACTGGCCGTGCTGGCTGTATGCACATGTGATTGGGGTTCTGTGGAACAAATGCAAGAAGAGAGACATAGGATAGGAAAGCACCTCATTATGTATTCGACATCTCATTATGTATTTCTCTCACGAGTGCTTGTATTTGATTAGACGTTGCACTTCCTATTTTATCCATCAAGGAAGCACAGATGTGCTGGAGTGTAAATCCCATTCTTCTCATTTCACAAGTAAAGAGAAAATGGAAGCAAAGACATGACGAAGGAAAAAGATTTCTAACATCAGTGTTGAATGCATTCATTTAGTATGAGTCAGCTCCCCAGAGAATAGATGTACTCTTACTATGAAGCACATTATGTTTGGACATGTATTCGTAAATAAATGACTAATTAAAAGTATGGGTTTATAGTAATATTATTATTAAATCTTATGCTACTGTGGAGTGCTTTGTATTTGATTAGTAAGTATTCCACCTTAAATTATAGAAAGAGCACCAAGTTGAAAGTGGACAGATGCTCAGTATCGAATAGCATTTCCCGCTTCTGTTAATCCTGACAAGTATGTGACAAACAAGCTGAGCAGATCAGGGATGTGAATGATTTCATTCCACCTTTATCGGCATCCTTATATTTAATATCTTCACAGATTTGTCCTCTGTCCATATATCCAATTATACTTTTGTTGTGTGTGTTTTCATGGTTGCACTATGGTTGCCTATGGTCACAGTGAGTTGTTTATGAAAAAAAATAAAATAAAAATATCAATAATTAAAATAAATACATATGATAGATAGATAGATAGATAGATCAAGTCACAGATCAGCCAAATGTTTGTGGTTTAATGTTCAGATTCAGTGGACGCATCATGTAAGGCTGTGGTGAACAAGTCTAATAAGTAGCAGTGTGTAAGTCTTTGGGCTCTGTGGCCCTACTGGGCCAGGAAAATATGGATTAGCCTGGGAAGCTCTGGGAAGTGCTATCACACGCTCTGATTGGATTGGAAATTATCTCCAGTAATAAGTCTCATTAATTTTGATGCAGAATGAACTGGTTTCCCTCTCCTCCTTCTTCCTCTCTGTCTTAATCTCTCCCTGGCAGTTGCTGAGTAGCAAGAGTATATCAATGAGTTTTAATAATACTTTTAATTTGTATTGCGCCTTTCACTCAGTTGTGGAACAGGTAGCCAGTGCAACTGATGCAGAATTGGAGTGATGCCAACTTACAGGCCAACTTTCTAGCATGTCAGAATTGTGGTACTGGGACTGAAATGAGTGGATGCTTTAACTTGGGATGCCAACGAGGAGAGAGTTGCATTAATCAAGACGGGACATTGTGAGGTTTTGAGGATCAAAGGAAATTGAGGAGTAAAAGAATACATGAAGGTTCTGCACTACCGATGAGGGTTTGGAAATGGCACCATCAAGGTTGAGAGTAAATCAGAAGGTCTAAAAATTATGGATTTTGGACCAGTGAGTAGAATGTCAGCCTTGCCATGATTTAATTTTATGAAATGTATCCTCATCCACTGTGTAAGATCTTGAATACAGGGCAGTAGAGTAGGGGCTATTAGGGCAGTAGTAGCTTTGTTGCTAATATAGAAAGCAGAAAAGTGTAATTTATTTGAAAAAAAAAAAATGTGAAGTACAGTGTTAATAATTCCAGTGGCTTAGAGGTGGGTGATAAATATGTCATGGTTAATTGTGTCAAATGCAGCACTTAAATCTAGAAGAAGAAGAGTGCTAAAGATGCCAGAATCAGTAGAGGCGGAGATCATTGAAGAAACGTAACAGCACGTAACGTGCTGCGCATGGTACAGAAGACAGATTGGAAGGGTTCAAAAAGGTCCTGAATATTTAAGAAAGACTGTAAATAGTCTGGCAATGAGTGTAAGGTTTTGAAGGCCGTGGGAACAGATCCTGCATTAATAAGGTGACACACAGGAATAGTGATAACAGAAGAAACTTAAGGAGAGAAATGGGGGGGAGGGTCAAGCTGGTAGGTAGAAGAATTGGATTTGGCAATGAATTCAGAAACGAGAGAAGGTAGAAAGAGAAAACAGAAGGCGAAAGAGAAAACAGAAAACGGTGAAGCAGCTGGAATGTGAAGGGTGTTACAGTAATCAGGTGAGTTCAGGGGGGAAATGCTGGGGGGGTGAAGGGAAACATATTTTGTGCTTATCTAGAACCACTGTCTAGAACCCTGATGGAACTACTGCAGAACCAGAGACAGAAGTGATATCCAGATTAGACCACAGATTAGATCCAGTGTGTAGCAATGAGAGTGAGTGGAAAAATCGCCATGCTATGTCAAACTTAATTAAGCACAGACAAAAGCTGAAAATGACCAATCAGTGTTCACATGGATATCACAGTACCCAGGCATAACCACTGTTGGACATTTAGAGGCGCCCAGAGTGAGAAGCTCACCGAGTTCTGACAGGAATTCTAAGGAGGTTTTCCGTTGTTTTTCCACTGTAGTTAATGCACTGCTGGACTCAGTTTGTGCTGACACATCAGCATACTGCCATTCAGACAACCTCATGTGAGCCACATTCATGTGCTTTGAGCAAGAAAATGTTAAGAGTTCATGTTTCAATTGTAAAATATTTATTTATTTATTCATGTGGACAAGTTTGAAGAAAAACAACATGCATAAGACTACAGATAAAAGTTGGAAATGATCATGAGACAGACCCATTCACTGAGAAGAGCAAGATTTTTAGGGGCAAATCCATAGTGAGAGTCGTTAGGACAGTCCAAGGTCAGACAACGAGGGCAATTCGAGACGGAAATAACCAACACGAATAGACATAATGGAACAAGTCAAGCTACAGCAGCAAACCATTTCTTTGTGTATGGTAAAAAAAAAGTCTGACATTTATCATTGTATACATGGTTAGTTAGCTAGCTAGCTAAATAGGCTATTGCTAGTACACAACCGAAAACTGCCTTAGCATGCCACATGCCACTCGGCATGTAGCTAGCTAAGTTAGCTAAGTTAGCTAGCTAGTTATTTGTTTGACCATAGTTCATAGTTTATTGTGAAATAATAAACATTTGAACATAGCACTTTATGTTAGAAAACAAATTCTATTTGGTAGGTTTTACATGCAGAGCATGGTGCTAAAACAGTTAGCAGGTAGCTGCTAGTTGATATTTTATCTTAACGTTTTGCTTTGGCCTATGCTAAAACTATCTAAAGTATTCTGCAATAACTAAATTATTCTGTATCCTATTTGTATGGTGCAGTAAACACAGGAAATCATTATTTTATTCATCAAATAGAAGGAGGATTGATATCTGGATTTGCAATTGCAACTAAATATTGCTTAAAAAATATTGCAAAAAGTTACTTCATAGCCACTTGGTGCTACCAAATGGAAATTACATTATGAGTGTGTCTGTCTGTCTGCCACCTTTGGTTTATACATTAAGATTCAATATGTTTTTCTGAAAGGCAAGATACCCAAAATGAAGAATCATTTAGCATGAAATGCACCTTTCTAAATCACTCTGTGTCTCACTTATGTACTCACCTTTTCTCTATTTGAATGCTCGCTAGCTAGCTAGCTCTGTTTTCTGCCTTTAAACATCTCCAAAGCTGAAGGCCTTTAGGAAATCATTTCAGAATTTTAATATTTCTCTATGCACTTCAGAACCTCATTCTATATCTCTCATACACTCTTCTCCCACTCTCAAGCTAATTTTGTTAAATGTCATATTTTCACCTGTAATCGTGCCTTAGATACTATGAACAAAAATGCTTTGAAGAGTACCACCCCTGAAATCACAATTTTACATCCACAAATACCATCGTTCAACACACAACAACACACCCACATGACAATCCAAACTCGCACATGCAAGTAAATGCAAACACATTCATGTTCCAATCTGAACACAACTAATCCTTTGTCATTAATTAAATAATAGTTTTCTCAAATATATGAATAGCTAAGAGAACAAAAATCATCCATCACTTAAATTACTTACTCTCTTGTCTCTTGCAAGAAACTCATCTCCCCCAATCAGACCGTGAAAAATTGGATTGCCTCAAGTCAGTCAAATATTTTCCTTGACGTTTAATACAACACAAAGAGGTGACTCAATATTAATACCCTTGGTTCATACGACTGTGATCACTAAACTGGATGATGTATCCTTCATTTTCACCACTGCAAATGTATATGGCTCAAATAGTTGCACCTCCACTCTTACAGTTCATTCTGTTGAGCACTAACTTTGACTTGACTGATTTTGGTATAGTCAGTCCCTGGAGTTAAAATAACTCACTAAGAAGAAAATATTCATATCATCAATTCATAAGAGATGTACCATTTGACTTTTTCTTATCAAGTAACTCAGCAGTATCTGACATCTCAGATAACAAAAGGTACCCAGCTGTATTCAGTGACCATAGGCCATAGGTCTTTACTTTAACTACAAGCGATCTATGCTGTTTGTCCTCAGATTGTTCTGACTTTGATGAAAGGGAATAAGTGTTCTTTGCTGAAAAAATAACCTGAAATAAAGATCACAATACCTTGGGAGACAGGTAGAGTAGTTATGAGAGAGAACATTTCATAGAGATACAATTTCAAAAAAGAAATGGCATTTGGAAGATTTGGAACAAAAAATCAAATATCTTGCTGATAAATACCCTAAAAATAAACATATCCAATAAAAACATTTACAATTTTAACTAGATTATATACTTTTTAAATTAAAAATCTCAGACTTTGACTCAAAGACAGATATGAACTCTGCAGACACAAATCAGAGAAACGTATGGCAAATCAAATAAAAAGGACTAAAGAAAAGTCTGTCATAACAGCTCTGAATAATTCTGCTGGGGGAACCGTGTTCATGCCACAGGATGTTTCAAGCATTTTACAAGGAACTTTACCCTTTAGATGACATGAACCATTTTCTAAACGACAATTTCTAAGCTGACCTTAGAAAATGCAAAAACGTTTGACAAACCAGAAGCTGAATAAGACTTTTATGATGCTTTTGCAATGACTCAGCCCAGGGTTGTGCTGTCTTCTAGGCTGCCTGCAGCCACCAGAGGGCAGCACAGGGTGGCTCCAGGGTATTCAGGGGCAATTAGCCACACCTGTCCTCCTGCCCACTTAGGAGGAACTCGGAAGCTCTCTGGCACTCAGTCTTTGTTCTTGTGAAAGACACGGCTGGTGTTGGAGACCTGGGGGACTGTCTCTTGGGGTTTGTTTTCTCACCCCGTGAGCTTCTACAGTTGAGTTGTACATATCCCTCTTGAATTCCTTCTATCCCTTGCCAGAATTATGTCATTCCTTGGGATCCTTCTAGCTTTCTCTTTTCCTCATTCTTTCACCTTCAACCTCCGTGGTTTGGAAAGCCAGGTTTTCAACAGTTTAGTTTTCCTTTTGCTCTCCATTTTTTTTAAACGTCAAACTACCTTCCCCTGACAGCCTTTCCACTGAGCGTTTTTGTGCTAGTAATGTGCTGGCTAGGCACCCACAAGAGTGGTGGTTCAAGACCTGCCCTGAATTATTAGGGTGTCTCACTGGTGAGATGCTCTGCACTGGGTATTTTATATTGGTTGGTGGTTCATTCAGTTTATACTGGTCTCCTGCCTTTTGGAACTGGTGTTTTGAATCCAGCTTGGGATGAGTCACCCTGACACAGTGTTAGATCTCCTCAATCTTAAAACTTAGCAAGAAATGTGCAGCACGAGTGTTATATGAACACATGAGCACCGCTCTCATCTCCAAACTGCTGAAGCCAGTCAAACACCCAGCCCTTGCCCCTGGTTATCATCCTATACAACGTATTAACATGGGTCTGAAAACAATCATTGGCCCATCAAATCAAAACTGTCACTTCACTGATTATTCACCCAGATCACACAGGATTCATTATAGGATGCCAGCCTTCTGATAACCTGTGCAGACTATTCAATTTGATTGTCCTAACCCAATAAAACAATCTAGATATGATAATTACCCCCTTAAATGCCAAAAAGCATTTGACAGTCAACTGGAATTTTTTTCATAACACTGCAGACATTTGGCTTTAGAAAATTCATTGGATATTGTATATTTAGTATTCATGGGATAATGGTATCGCTTTTACCACTAATGGGATCATCTACCAGAGTTTTACACTACACGGGCACCAGGCAAGGATGCCCACTGTCATTTGTAGTTTATTTGTATAATACTTTTCATACACAGTGGCAGTTCAGAGTGCTCTAAATAGATATAGATGAATAATGAAGCTTGTTCCATCCTGAGATCTATCACCTTGGGAAGGTTTTGGCCAAAAATAACTGAAATAAATTACAAAATATTAAATATTTAATATACAGTTAGCTGGTTTAAAAAGACAACAAATTCATGAAAAATATAAAAAACAAAATACTACAGTTCATTTAAATAAATAGCTGGATAAAATAGTTTAATAAGAATAAATATGTTTAATAAGGGATATTAAAGATATAAAATATAAATAAATGTTTAAAAACCAATATTTGAAAACATATTTCTGTGACACTAGGAGATGTTGACGAGGAACACGGTAACAGTTAATACCAAAACAAGTGAACGCCAAACAACAATAAACACAACAGCCCAAGTGTGGGAACGCAAACAAGACCTGACAAACAGCGGCTCAAACATGAGGGTTTCAAAACATGTAACAAACGAGGGGAGAACAAGAAACAGGTGGGGCAGGCTCACAAGGGGGCAGCTCATGAGCTATGTGGGGGTGTGGAGTCACATGACAATATACACACAAGCATATGGTGAGAACAATAAACACACACACGTACATACACATAAATACATACACGTACATTTCATGCTGCACCTAGTGAATGGAGCAATGCATTCAATGCTGTTACAATTCCAAAGGTCAACATAGAAATAAAGAAAATGAATTAAGAATGAATAGAAATAAACATGCACTGTAGGGCTAAACTGGGCTGACAGTTTGCCCCAAAATAAAGGTTTTAGTTTCAATTGAAAAGCTTCTAGTGTTCTCTAATATTCTGACAACTGGTTCCATTTACAAACAGCATAATAGTTGAACGCTTCATGCTTAGTGTTTACTATGGGCAGGACGGACTAGTTCCTAATGATCCGAGACGTCTGATGTTTCATGTTTCATAATGCTGCTCCTAGTGAGAACTCTGCCAGCTACAACTGCAGCTGAATCTATTTGTTTTTTGGGGGAGTCCCATTATGAGACAAATACAGTAATCAACTCTGTTAGAAATAAAAGCATGAATGAGTTTCTCTGGCTCTGTCAGGAAATCGCTGATCTTGTTGATGTTCTTAATTTGATGTGACTACCAAAAGAGTCTATAGGATGACAAGGTTCCAAGTTAACTTTAGAAGGTAGAACGTTTGAGTCCAAATGGGCAGTTGGTCTTTAGCTGTAGATACTGTTGCCAAATCTCTATTTAATCTGTATTCAACTGCAGAAAGTTTAAGAATATCCAGTTGTGATCTACTCAAGACACTTGAGGTGAGCTGAGGGGACCATAGTTGTTTGGAGAGAGAGAGTGTTGTCTACATCGCTGTGACAAGATCTTTATCATCTTGGCCAAGATGAAGCATATATATGAGTGGCCCAAGAATCACAACTTGAGGGACACACACAGGTCACTGGCATTCTTTCAGAAACATTATTTTTATATTTTGAAAATACATTTTCAAAGTAATTTCTGCCTTCAGTGGGTATGAACTGAACCATTTTAGGGCTGTTTCTGAGGGTCCAACACAATTTTCAAATCTATCTATAAGAAGTTTATGGTCAGTGGTATAAAAAGCTGCACTGACATCGGGCAATAGTGAAACCGATACCTTACCAGAGCCTGTAAATAAATGTCATTAGTCACCTGCTATAAGTGCATCAGTGCTATGAGATGCATATTATTGTCGGTTTTTGAAGATTGGTGGATATCATGTGGCTTTTTGCGTATACACATGGGTCTGCCTTGACCTTCACTGGATCATGTGATGCAAGACATAAACTACCAGCACATCTGCTTTGCCCATTTAACTACCACAAGTCATTTCACAAATATGATGTTTACTCTTATTGGTGGCACAGGTGACTTTTGCAAAAACATATCAATTTCGAGGTCCTTAATGCTTCTTAGGTGAAGGTCTGGCTGATGGAAGTGGTGATGAGAACAGAAACATCAAAAGTATAATTTGGCAAAACATACAACAGAGGGTCTACCTCTATGCAGAAGACATTATTATACATTCCATCCAGATCCATCCAGTAATGCTGAAAGACTCCACATTTTACAAATGATCTTGCAAGTTATTCAGTTATATGGAATATGAATACCGTAATTCTCCCTGTTAATGAGGGAGGTTATAATAATGTACCTCAAAACCCATAACATCCTTTCCCTGTGCCTACACACCGCATCAAAATGAAATAGCTTCATCAAACAAATTAAAAAAGGCAACATATTCACATGACTAACGGTATGATTTCCAAGGCTATCATATTTTTTTAAAGTATGAATTCAAATTCTAGTGTAAATCATAGAATATTTAAACTGTAGTTAAAGCTTTTGAAAATCACAAAGTGTCTATATCTAGTATAGTTTATTGGTATGAGCATGTATAGCAGAGACAAGAATGCTTATGGAGATCTGCAGGTCTCGCATTCAAGATCTATTCAGCACATAGTGACTGGAATGTGAGTTATTTCAGATACATTCCTTTTAAATTGAATCTGTGATATGTGATATGTTGATTAAGTTTACTTTGAAAGGTTTAGTGTTGCATCTATTAGGGTTTAGGTGACACAAGAACATTAGTCGCCCAAGTAGAGTGCACTGTGCACATTTCTGCACATGCCTTCTGCTCTATCAATTTATTGTGTGAGAAAACAATCACTACATTTCCCTAAAGTCGAAATCCTTTGTCTCTGGTTGAAATAAATAAGTAAGTAAAAATAAACTCAATGTAGTTGCAAAACATGTTTGTTAACCTGTCCCAAAATATCTTACCTGCATCTTCAGTATGCTCAGTATTTTGAGAGATCAGATAATCCGATGGTAGTGAATTGATTAATAGCTCCTATATACTGATTTAATGAGTATTCAGTTCATTTGCATTTTCTCTTTCCTTTTCAGTGATTCAAGTGCCGTCTTCAATGTTTTAAACAGGCCACTATCCACAATTATGTGACACATACATATTTAATCAATCAAATATTTGCCCTATTCGATCATCTAATTTAATAGAATTTGAAATATTTATTATTGGTGGAGCTAATAGCAGCTCTCTGCTCAACATTAATGGTAATTGCGGTGGGCAGTTGGCAGGAGCTCCACACTCATTGGTATGTGTGGGGTATAGGGCTGGTATCTGGGCCTGTGTGTGGGCTATAGGGCCGGTGTGTTGGGTATAGGTCTGGTGTGTGGGCTGGTGTGTGGGGTATAGGGCTGGTGTCTGGGCCGGTGTGTGGGTTATAGGGCCAGTGTGTGGGTTATAGGGCCGGTATGTGGGGTATAGGGCCGGTGTGGGGTATAGGGCTGGTGTGTGGGCTGTAGTGTGGGGTATAGGGCTGGTGTGTGCAGCATCTGAAGTAGGACATAAAGTTTGTCGGTCTAGGATTAACCTGGATGTCACTCTGGTCCAGGTGAGCTTTGCCTCATCCAGGAGGGAAACAGGGATGTATGTTTCAGCCTTAACACTGTCCATGCACGCTGGTGGTTTCTGAAATAACTGTTGCCTTAAAAATGCGCATACATTGGGCAGTTTATGTGCAAGGCAAAGTGCAGTGTGGAAACATGAATAATTCACTTTGCTTGACAGAGCGAAAAGAGAAGCACTCCAAAGGAAAGACAGAGGATGCTTTGGGATTCCACTACACGCTCCTGCTATACAGTATTATGATGGGGAATTCTGATGCAGCTGTGTAGTAGGGGGCGTGGTCTATAAAGGCAAAACCTCACTCATACAGACATCAAAGCGTAGACTCATGCACTGCTTTAAACACAGTACACGCCCTGTACCCAGTTAGTGTATCACACACTTATACACAAAAGACTCCCTGTTAGAAGTGTACGTGCATATGCATTTTGTATGCGTGTGCCTGCTTGTGTGAGTGTATGTGCGTTTTGCATGCAGTCCAGCTCAGTCACAAGTGTATGATGTAAGGGAGCTGAAATATGTTTCTCGTATGGCTGGAGATGTTCCATGATCACAAGAGGAAACTTCCACATAATCTATTGCTCTTTCATCTGGTATCACTAGATTTGAGATTTGTCTGTGACAAGGTTTTATTACACGTTATGCTTATTGTGCAGTAGACAGAGATTAGTAATGTTAAGACTGATGCACAGTTTCTGTTCCTCAGACAATGAAGAGCTGCAAGTGCACATCCTGATGTAGTTACAGTGTTTGATCTTAATCTGTATACTGACTTTGTAGTATTGTCCTATAAGTGTAAGTAGTTCTGCTTTAAGCTTCCCATGCAGGAGTTTGCAATGCTGTGACTGCTGATTTACAGGCTACAGTGCTGTGAACAGATGGCTGAGGTGAATTTCTGTCAGCAGCTGTGTTTAGGTCAGCTGCCATCAGTCTATTTCACGTTTACGCCACTTTCTTAGTCTCTTATCTGAATAGTAAATGCTTGGACATTCTGGATGAAGATAAAGCAGGCTGACATGCATGAGACTGATGCGCTTACTCCTGTGCCTTTGTGGGGATTTTCTCTGGGTGATTTTCTAAGTTACATTTTTAAATAGACATGGTTTAAGGTAAATCGTATAGGTGGCGTTTCATTTGCGACGAGTCCTTCTGTGTTATGATCCTCTCAAAAATCGCCTTAAATATTTTCAAGTTTGATTAAGCTAAATAATAATAATGAACGAAGAAATCAATTATAAACCAATAAATAAAAAATAGATTATAAATAGCCAACAGATGTCAAGCCTAGTTTGTACATTAGCGTAGCCTGTTGACTGGCACGCTGCTGTTTAGCGCTCGGTCTTTCTGAGTAAACAGTAGTAACGGTAATAGAGGAGCGCGTTAGCTTCAACTCTGCTCTGGTGCCTGGCTGCTTCGCCATTTAACCTCCCAGAGAGACCAGACTGCACCATGGAGATGCTCACTGTGTGCGGGTTTAGCCTGAAATGACAGTTTAGGAAAATTCTAAGCTCATGTAAACGAGGGTAAAAGAGAGAGTGAGACGCACAGTGAGTGGAAAGACACACGGGCAGAGAGAGAGAGAGAGAGAGAGAGAGCAAGACAGAAGGAGAGAGGAAGAGATGACCATTATAGTGATAGGACGAGAAGACAGAAAGTGGAAAAGAAAGTGAATTAGGCAGAGGGAGAAAGGTAATGAAAGTGAGAGCAGGTTGGAGTGGCTGCCCTAGATGCTTGATGGAGGGAGCTGAGGGAGGAGGAGATGGGGAAACCGATTTTGCCCAACAGAGAGGCACACAGGGCACAGAGATGAGTCCCTCGGGGGATTCGGGGGATTCCTATCGACCCAGCCTGGAGTGAGGGGCATAACATTGTGTTGATCACACCAATGGGCCAGGGCCAATCTGGCAACCTGTGGTCCACTTCAGTTTCACCCAGCATGTGTGCATGTGAGCTGCAAGCGTCACCTTCTGGGATACAGTCCCACCCAGGACCGGTTTGGTTGGGCTTGTTTGTCTGTAAACAATGTGTGTCTTCATTCTTGTCACTTGATGCAACATATATAATATGGTCAACATGGGAGTTTTGTAGTACTGATATTGGTGTTAATAATATAAAAATTACATCAATGACAGACTGTGAAAATAATATTTGCATGAAATCAGTTCATTCTGCGTTCTAATTGGTTTGAGTAATTTTATTCAGGTCAGTTTCCTTACCTTCATTTCAGTGCTGTATGCAGTGCTTTTCAGCTGTTTTTGTGTCCTGTACAGTAAAAACCAAGAAGTAGCAGCTAGCACACAGCCTTAGTATGCTGTTACTGCATCCCTGGATGGTGATTGTCCTGTATTGTCCTGTATTGTCCTGTTGTATTGATTATCGTTCTTCACAACTTGCAGTTTTCCTTCCTTTGTTGGAACCTTATCACAGCAGACATCTAACCTCTCTCTCTCTCCCTCTCTCTCCCTCTCTCTCTCTCCCTCTCTCTCTCTCTCTCTCTCTCCCTCTCTCTCTCTCCCCTCTCTCCCTCAATCTCTCTCTCTCTCTCTCCTCTCTCTCTCCCTCTCTCCCTCTCCCCCTCTCTCTCCCCCCTCTCTCCCTCAATCTATCTCTCTCTCCCTCTCTCCCTCTCTCTCTCCCTCTCTCCCTCTCTCCCCCTCTCTCCCCCTCTCTCCCTCAATCTATCTCTCTCTCCCTCTCTCCCTCTCTCTCCATTGCTGTTTATTTTCCCTCTATAACCCCCCCCCCCCCCCCCCCGTTCGTGCGTGTGTGCGTGCGTGAACAGCAGCACGGTGAGCATGAGCGTGTGCATGTGTGTGTGCGGGCTATGCAGCTGGAGCGCCACACACACGGAGCATGCCTGTGAGCGGGGACGCCGGTAACCATGAGCCCCCCGCGCCCAGAGACGCTCCCCAGCCGCTGCCGCTCCAGTCCCAGCCTGTGTGCCTCCTCCCCCTCGCTCTCCCCCTCCAGCTCCCCCTCACGCTCCCTCTCCTCATCCACTCTCGCCCCGCGCCACCGCTGCCAGCGCACCGCCTCTCCCGCGCCAGCCAGGGGGACAGCTACCACAGTTCCCGCGGTGACGGTTGCCGAGCGCCGGACAACCCCATGGAGGAACCCCAGGGCAACACGCTGGTCGTCCGCATTGGCATTCCCGACCTACAGCAGACGGTGAGTCCTGTCATCTCTCCATACTTTCTCTCTCACTCTCTCTCCTGCTCTATCGCTCTGTCTCACTCTTTTGCTCGGTTGTTTTCGTTCCTTCTGTCCCGTTCCATCTCCGCTGCCGGCCGACGTGCTTGTGTTTTATTTCCTTTCTTTTTTTCTCTCTCCCTCCCTCTCTCTCTCTCTCTCTCTCTCTGTCTTTCGTCTGGATAAATGTAATAAGACCTCTCCGTTAAGATGACTGCGGCTGACTTTGTCAGCTGAACGCCTGACAGAGGGACCTGAGAACTGTAGGAGCGTTTACAGTCGGGACCGGCAGGTTCTTGCCCAGTTGTTTTTTCCGCCCTCCTGAGCTGTCAAACTTGACAAGTGTTGCTCTGTAGTGTACAGTGTCCCTGAGGTCTATTCAACACATGTGGCTGAGACGGATACGGTGCAGAGACAGAAAGAGGGAATGAGAGAAAGGAAGCAAAAGAAGGAGGGAGGGAGAGAGGGAGGGAGGGAGGTAGCTTGCAGAAGTGTAGTTACTCACCCGTTCAATTGTTGCAGACGGGTCGTCGTGTCTAGGTCGGGGCTTAATTAATTCTAAGTACAGTAGCGATTGAGATGGGCTGGTGTAGATCTGGTCCGCTGGTGTCGGATCTACAGGCACTGGAGCACGAGTGTGAAGAGCCTTTGGTGCAAGGTGAATTGGGGATGGGGGGGGTGGTCTGTCTGGCATGCATGACCATATCAAGTTGATGTTCATATCCATATGTAATAAATATAACAACAAAGGGTCTCCACGTTTTCTTGCATCGTTCCTCTTTCGTTAAGATTGTTGTGGAACTAAGTGGATGCTGTCCAAGTTTCATCCAGGCTTGTCCTCACATGCAGTGTGTGGTTTGGGTAGCTGCTAGCTGCAGGAAGCCCGTTTGGATGAGACTTGTCGCTGTCCAGGAGAAGGTGCAGTGTGATTCCTGTTGGTTGCTCTTCTGGAGAAAGTATGTTGTAATTTTCCCTACTTGATCCACTGCCGTTTTTCTTTGACTTTGTAAGCTGCCATGGAAGATGGTGTGTTGTGGGTTTGTAAGTGTGTGGTTAGGGGAGAGAGAGTACAAACGCAAGAAGCCAGAGAGATCAGCATGATTGGCGACTGATCTTCTGATCTTTGGTCCTTCTCCATCTCAGCTCTCTGCTTCCTTTCACTTACAGCTGTGTGTGTTTGGACGTATGTGGTAGAGGCCTGCAGGGTGTTGCTAACACACATGATAATCCTGTGATCCAAATGGAGTTGATCTAAATGATACCGAAATGCCAAGTAGCTGATCAGATCTTCATACGTACAATAATCAGGGTTTTCCTTGGGGTAGGGTGGCAGTTTGTATGAGGAGATGTTCAAATTTGTATCTCAGATCTTAAGTGCAAAGAATTAGATACATAATTCATATAATTAAGAATTAATTACATAATTATTATTAGTTACAGTAATAGGTTAGTGAACATTCACCATGATGAAAGTAATACAAGGCAAGTGTGTCTGTGCTGGGGGCTAGTGCCTCCTGTGTCTGTGCTGGGGGGTCAGTTCCTCCTGTGTCTGTGCTGGGGGCCAGTGCCTCCTGTGTCTGTGCTGAGGGCCAGTGCCTCCTGTGTCTGTGCTGGGGGGTCAGTTCCTCCTGTGTCTGTGCTGGGGGGTCAGTTCCTCCTGTGTCTGTGCTGGGGGCCAGTGCCTCCTGTGTCTGTGCTGAGGGCCAGTGCCTCCTGTGTCTGTGCTGGGGGGTCAGTTCCTCCTGTGTCTGTGCTGGGGGGTCAGTTCCTCCTGTGTCTGTGCTAGGGGGCCAGTGCCTCCTGTGTCTGTGCTGGGGGGCCAGGGTCTTCTGTGTCTGTGCTGGGGGGCCAGGGTCTCCTGTGCTAATAGAACTGGGTGAATAAGAGCAGGAAAAAAAACTCTGTAATTGTCACAGTTTCACAAGTATGTTTCTGCTCCATGCTGCTTCCAAATCTTCATGCACACATACTAAATCTGAACACATATCCATATATTATTCCACACAGCAGGCACACTATGATCTAAGGTTATTTATTATTCAGGTTTGTTTCACGTATCAGTCTAATGGGCAGTGATGTGTAGAGTGTCTCTCCTCTAGCTTTGATGTGCACAGTGTTTACATAGATAATGTTGGTTTCGGGCTGTACTCTCTTCTCTAGCACCACTGATTCTAAATTCTGTTCCAAATCCAAGTGACATTACTTTATCAAAATGTGAAATTAATTAGAGCTTGGCCTAATATTCAAAAACAAACCTGACATGGTTGAATGTGGGGCAAATAAGACCACCTTTGATAGATTGTGATTTTCTTATTTGTTTTAACTGTTTCCTGTGACATGTTGGGATATGCAGTCGTTGTTTCTTATTGTTTCTCGTTAAAAATCACTCATTACCATAAGCAGGATTTTGTATTTTTTCCAGTAACCAGGATAAAATGTTATTAGTGATTATTAATATTTACTTTTTATTCTATAATTTCATTTTATATGTCCTCCTCTTGGATTAATAACATTATCTGTTCATCTATCGATCTATCTGTTTATCCACTTTTCCCATTTTGTATATTACCTGAATAAACAGCTGTGGTCTTTAATTCACACTTGGCACAGCTATTGCTGAACAGTTCCGCTGTCCCCCCCCCCTTAAAAAAAAGAGTAATTGAATGCAAAAAAGTGAAACAGTGAGAAATCTCACTTAAGGTTTTTGGTAAGAATATCTCACCAAGAACAAAGCTTTATTCCCCAATACTGAACTCTGAAGCACTCCTGTAGACGTCTGCACACTCTGAGCTGAACCTCCACTGAGCAGCAGGAATCATGAATAATATGGAAATTTCAGCACCGCGTATATAAGAAGCAGTCCTCTGTATATGCATATTTAGTGTGGAAGGTAGAACTAAGTTAATGGATAATTGAAAGAACACCATTAGGAATACTACACACAAAGCATGTCTTGATGAGAATCACCATCAAAACAATGGTGAGTTTGAGTGATACTTTGGCTTCAGTTATTGTGTAGTGGTTAAAATCAAGGAGTAGACTAATATACAAATACATACAAGTATTTGTTGTGTTTTGGGTTTGCTATCCAATACTTTGGATTTAAAAATAAACAATGGCTGCAAAATTAAGGCATGAAATCTCATTTACTTCTATACATAATCCCCCATATTTAGTGAAGGCATTGAACAAATAAACATTTATTAGAATATGTAGAATTTATTGCATTTTCATGCCTACTTTGACAATCCCTGCAAACATGTTCCTTGATAACCATGACTGACGATCTCTTGACCTTCCTATCTGATGACCTATGAACTCATGCAAACACGCGAATGATAATTGGTCTGCGTCAAACGTGTAGTGTTCCACGTCGGACCAAGTATTTATGGCACTGCCATTGATTAATCTGACATAGTAGCCATTGTGACAAATATAACATTTATAAAGACACAAATAGTGTTTAATCTGATCCCAGCATTAGGCCAAGACAAGATAATTATGTTTAGGGATATTGATTAGATCAGCAAGTATGATGTTTAGGTATATAAGCAGGAGGTGTTTCACTTAGCCAAATAAAATTGGACAAATGAAAATGGCTAAATTAAATGCCTAAAAAATGCTTCCTTCTTTTCTACTGTTTGATCCCAAATGGCTTCAGTTGTGTTGAGGTTGGATATTTGATCTACCCAGTCTGCTCCTGTTGCAATAGTAATTGTAGACAAGGAGAGGTTATTTCTTCTATCAATAACGTTATGAAAATGTTAAAACATTTTTTACTTCTAATTGTTTTTTATTTGGATTAATATTTCATTATTTTTATATGTTGAATATTTTACATGCAAATAAACAAATTGTGTCCTAATAAATAACATTTGAGTCTTGGGTGTCTGAAGACTCTGGCATTCTGCTGTAGTGTAATGTTTAGGACTCACTGGATCACTTCCTAAAGTCTGCAACCAATAAACATCACTTCTGTTCTTCCTGGATGATGTTTTGCCAGGACTGTAATGCAATTATTTTTAGTACTGTTTGTTTTAGGCTCTTGTTGCCTTTATTATTGTCTGCAGTAAGTGAAATATTTTCTAAATATCATATCAAAACATGTGTGTTTGCTTAGTTGGCGTTGGTGGTGTAGTGGTGAGCATAGATGCCTTCCAAGCAGTTTACCCAGGTTTGATTCCTGGCCAACGCATCTCTTGAGGGGCAGTCATGGTCTGGTGGTTAGGGACCTGATCTTGTGACTAGAGGATCGTGTGTTCGATGCCCTTGAGCAACTTAAATAAAAATGGTGAACATAGACACAATTTTGAACCGATAAGCATTAGCTCTATCTGATGTGACACCATCAAATTAAGTAGAAACATTTTCAGAAAGATGTTTCCAATTTGAAGAGATCCTTGTACGCAGCTAAGCTTTCCAGTACGCTTTGAGGCATTTACTTAGATAATAACAGTTGAGCTGCATCTGTACACCTGGTACACCTGTGAATCCTGCTGGCACCGTTGGCAATCACATCAACAGGGAAGTTGGCCAGTTCCTCTTGCAGCCATAAAAGTCCTTCCCTCTCTGTTTTACAGAAGAGGTAAAGGGGGCATGAGCAGGTCCCCCCGCACTCGTCTTCCCATTTGTCCATCATTTTCTCCTTTGAATCTAAATGGAATATAGATTCAGTGACTTTGTAATGTGCTTTTTCAGCTATGTTTATTAATGGATATTCTTTTCTTTATGAGTTTGACATAAAACAATTATTTTGATCCATAAAATGGATTTTGTTAATGATTAAAAATATTATTTAGTGTAGTGAATAATATTTTTAATCTTCCCAGTGAAATAAATATGTAATGTTTATGTCCATTTGACTGAATTTTCAACCTCGTGGAATAGATTCACTTCTGTGTCTTACGTTAAGAGAAGAGCAGCAACGATATTTACCAGCAGCTCCTTTTGTTAGCTCACTTGTGCAATAACTCACAACAACAGAATGACTTTAAGCCATTAGGTGGCTCAGAAACAACTCCGTAGTCAATCATGCATTACTGGTCACCTGAGTGACAGACGCCAATTACATTCTCTGAATTACAGCCCAGCAGCAACGGAAGTGCCCACCTCTGAGAGGCCACGACCTCAGATCTGCCTCTCACACAGAGGTCATCAGATTACTTCAGGTTGAAATGAAAGTCTCACTACCTGATGTCCAGGGTTGGCTCATCAGCACAGCTAGAATCATCTTTTACACAAATCCATCTTTGTTTCATCCCTTTTTGTTTGTTTGTTTGTTTTGGCCCTACGCTCTTGGGTACTAGTGTGTACTAATGTGTACTAGTGTGTACTAGTGTGTTGCCAAGCAGCCCAGTGCTTTATAAATGAACCAAAATGCTAAACTTCCAGTCACATTTCAAATTTTCTTCATCGCACCCTTCTGAGTCATTTCGTCATTTCTGTATTATGTGAAGTAGGTCTGTGGAAGCAGAAAGGGTGTTGAGATGCATTTGACTCTGGCTTGCTGCTTTGGGCTAGACTGGTGAAGTTGAAGAGGACCTATACATTTGCAGTACAGTAGAAGCCACAAGTCTGCACAAGTCAAATTTTCTTGCGTTGTTGTTGCAATTATACACACTATTTTATGCAAATTAATTTCATTTCCTATGCCTATTTTGGTGTGACCTTTTTCTCTCTCTCTCTATCTCTCTCTTCCTCTCTCATGGCATGATGAAAAAGTCTAATGTTGATAGATTCATTTTATCATGACAGAACCTTTGTAGTGATGTCGATAATAAGACCTCCTACATTAGCCTCTCTTCACTCTCCCACTGTAAAAGGCCTTCATGTTCTTCCTCCTCCTGCTCCCCTCTTATTCTCTTCTTCTGACTGCATGTTCCTCCTTCCGTCCATCTGCTCTCACCTGCTTTGGTGACCTCGTGGTTTGATGGTTGCCCTTAGATTCTTTGTAGATCATTATTTTCAATTAAAATACTCCTGAAATCTAAATGGATTATAATCTATTATAATAAGTGTAATGCTAAACCTAGCCTTAACTTCAATCCAAAACCCAAACCTAATTCAATCCAAACTCTAATCTTATTGTCACGGTACGGAGACCCCCTGCTGGCCGCCTCCCCGTCAGCAGCGGCAGTAGCTCGTTGCCCTGTTGACGTGTGTTCGTCCCTCAGGTGGGCGGGGCCCATCAGGAAACCCAACACCTGAGGGTCGTTTGTCTGTCTATATATGTTGTGTCTTTGTACCAGTTGACTGCTGGTTATTGTTTCCTTGATTTGGATTAGTTCACGGGTTTGAGTTTGTGCACTTTATCCATTAAATCCCCCCTTTTCCCTGAGACTGGTGTGATCACTTCCTTTTTTATTTGCACTCCTCACCCTCACTGTTTTGAGAAGCAGGCAAGTTTCAATCAATTGTTAACATTTTGTGCATCTGTTGATAATCTATGGGTGCCATCAAAACAAAATGTAAGCCATAGTTTTACCCCGTATCTCTTTCCTGCTTCCCTCCTTTTCCTCTCGTATGGATTTGTTGTTCTATGGCATCTTGCATCTTCTGGCCTGCGTGTTTGGTTGGCGGGTTGATGCCATCCATCACTGTAGTGAGGCAGATGTGGTGTTTGGTTGACGGGTTGATGCCATCCATCACTGTAGTGAGGCAGATGTGGTGTTTGGTTGGCGGGTTGATGCCATCCATCACTGTAGTGAGGCAGATGTGGTGTTTGGTTGGCGGGTTGATGCCATCCATCACTGTAGTGAGGCAGATGTGGTGTGTGGAGGAGGGTTGATGCCATCCATCACTGTAGTGAGGGAGATGTGGTGTGTGGAGGAGGGTTGATGCCATCCATCACTGTAGTGAGAGAGATGTGGTGTGTGGAGGAGGGTTGATGCCATCCATCACTGTAGTGAGGGAGATGTGGTGTTTGGAGGCGTCTCACGTTCCCCTGCTGCTATTTTTAGCTCATTCAACACCAACCTGCATGAACGTGTTTGCTGAGCCATCCAGCCAGATCACCATCTAACCACCCTGCACTCTCTCTCTCTCTCTCTTCTCTTCTCTTCCTCTACTTCCTTCAGTTCTTATTTTTTTCTCTTGCTTTCTTTGTTAGTCTACAGTCAAGCTACAAAAGCACAAAATATGCAAAATAAATATTTATCTTTAAATATTATTTATTTATCAAAATATTTATCTTTAAATCTATCCATCTATCACATCAGAAGAATCATTTATAGAATTACTTGACAAGAGCAAAACCAGATGTAGCCCACCTGTGTAGCTCACACCTCTCACGTTCCACTGGAGCACAGGGGACTCTTCCCAGGTGGCTTTGAGCTGTGCTGTACACACCATATCAAACAATGGGGCAAATGCTTTTCTACTTTTCATAGACCACACACCATAAGTGTATACTACAACCACACACCATAAGTGTACACTACAACCACACACCATAAGTGTATACTACAACCACACACCATAAGTGTACACTACAACCACACACCATAAATGTATACTACAACCACACACCATAAGTGTATACTACAACCACACACCACAAGTGTACACTACAACCACACACCATAAGTGTATACTACAACCACACACCATAAGTGTACACTACAACCACACACCATAAGTGTATACTACAACCACACACCACAAGTGTATACTACAACCACACACCACAAGTGTACACTACAACCACACACCATAAGTGTATACTACAACCACACACCACAAGTGTACACTACAACCACACACCATAAATGTATACTACAGCCACACACCATAAGTGTACACTACAACAGTCCACAGAAACTGTTTGTGTGTGTGTGTGTGTGTGTGGTGCACTCCACTTTAGTTTAATAGCTGTACATTGAAGAGTTTCTCTCTGTATTACTCCTTAGAGCTGTCGGAGCTTCTGTCTCTTTAAACGATTGGTTTACACAAACTTTGTGATGTTGATTTTTTGGTGATAAACTTTCATTAGACAGCTACATAATTCCAGAACAAAAAGTAATGAAGTACAATTTGGACAAATGGAAAGACTGTTAGATTTTGTTAGAAGTCATTTGAAGAGTTTGAAGTGAGTTATCTATTCTCTTCTGTGGTCACAGAACTTAAAAACAACAACTTGGGTAACTGGTTCCTATGGAATATACACACAGGTATTATAGTAGTTGGTTATTCAAAAAAGGTCATTTAAACCCCAGGCTAATTTACTGGTGCACATTTGACAATAAAGAAGTAGTGGAGTCATTTTTTAATGCTTATTCGGGGCTGGTGTTGAAAAGGAAGAAGTGAAATTAATTCAGCCAACGATCAACCACATTTACATTTCCCACCCATCCAAAGTGCAGTTGGTCAAAAGAGTGAACAGCCACCAAACAGGTATTTAATTTGGCCAAATAGTTTCTTTGCTGTACCTTAAAGTAAACCCTTGTGAATATGCTACTGTTATTAATTATCATTACACTGGGGCTCTCACTGCAATTTATATGTATTAAGATGTCAAATGTGCTTGTTTTAAAAAAAAAATAAAGACAGAACAACTTTCCACTGTTATTCACTGAGTTATTCACGTTGTCTGCATGTTGTCTGCACGTTGTCTGCATGTTGTCTGCACGTTGTCTGCTTGTGTGGCTTAGACAGAAAAATGCTGTTAGCTTGCTGAGCTGTGGACTTTCGAGTTGGCAACTGATAGGACATGGAAAAGCAAATCAAGAACTTAACGTATGATTGTGATACATCTGCAAATAGTCACTATTAAACTACTGGCATCCAATTCTTTTTGTTATCGATTTATACAAGGGGAAGGGAGTGTGTGTTTTGAGGTGTTTTCAGTTTGATTTGTAGAATCTGTATTTCTTGATGAGGGTAAAGGTGTAGGCAAGCTTTTGTGCCTTTTACGGTTATCTAATGACATTTTTAATGAAACCGCTACATCACTATTCAGTATAAAATACCCAAGTGTGTGATTAATTTCCATTTTATTTTTACATATTCATGGATCCTGTCTAGTGTCATTGCAATATATATTGCTTTGTTTGACTAACTTTGAGGTAACCTGACAGAAAAAAAGACACTATCCTGAGATCACCCTTAGACAGAATATCACGATTAAGCATTAAAAATGATGGCAATCATTATTTATTATGAATCTCTGTATTCTGAAGCTGGGCTGTATTATATTTCTCTTGTCATTTGTGTCTTTTCATGTCGTGTTCCCTCGTCCCCTGTCTATTACAGAAGCAACATTTGTGCTGTGGTTAGTGTTTTTTACTGCCTAACAGCCAATGGGAGTTGAAGCCCACTTAGCAATTCACACCCTAACACACACACACACACACACACACACACACACACACACACACACACACACTGAGTTATTGAGAGAGCAGTGAATGATTCATTTTTCTCTTACACAGTTTGCACTGTGTGAGCTTGTGTGTGTGTGTGTGTGTGGTGCACTCCACTTTAGTTTAATAGCTGTACATTGAAGAGTTTCTCTCTGTATTACTCCTTAGAGCTGTCGGAGCTTCTGTCTCTTTAAACGATTGGTTTACACAAACTTTGTGATGTTGATTTTTTGGTGATAAACTTTCATTAGACAGCTACATAATTCCAGAACAAAAAGTAATGAAGTACAATTTGGACAAATGGAAAGACTGTTAGATTTTGTTAGAAGTCATTTGAAGAGTTTGAAGTGAGTTATCTATTCTCTTCTGTGGTCACAGAACTTAAAAACAACAACTTGGGTAACTGGTTCCTATGGAATATACACACAGGTATTATAGTAGTTGGTTATTCAAAAAGGTCATTTAAACCCCAGGCTAATTTACTGGTGCACATTTGACAATAAAGAAGTAGTGGAGTCATTTTTTAATGCTTATTCGGGGCTGGTGTTGAAAAGGAAGAAGTGAAATTAATTCAGCCAACGATCAACCACATTTACATTTCCCACCCATCCAAAGTGCAGTTGGTCAAAAGAGTGAACAGCCACCAAACAGGTATTTAATTTGGCCAAATAGTTTCTTTGCTGTACCTTAAAGTAAACCCTTGTGAATATGCTACTGTTATTAATTATCATTACACTGGGGCTCTCACTGCAATTTATATGTATTAAGATGTCAAATGTGCTTGTTTTAAAAAAAAATAAAGACAGAACAACTTTCCACTGTTATTCACTGAGTTATTCACGTTGTCTGCATGTTGTCTGCACGTTGTCTGCTTGTGTGGCTTAGACAGAAAAATGCTGTTAGCTTGCTGAGCTGTGGACTTTCGAGTTGGCAACTGATAGGACATGGAAAAGCAAATCAAGAACTTAACGTATGATTGTGATACATCTGCAAATAGTCACTATTAAACTACTGGCATCCAATTCTTTTTGTTATCGATTTATACAAGGGGAAGGGAGTGTGTGTTTTGAGGTGTTTTCAGTTTGATTTGTAGAATCTGTATTTCTTGATGAGGGTAAAGGTGTAGGCAAGCTTTTGTGCCTTTTACGGTTATCTAATGACATTTTTAATGAAACCGCTACATCACTATTCAGTATAAAATACCCAAGTGTGTGATTAATTTCCATTTTATTTTTACATATTCATGGATCCTGTCTAGTGTCATTGCAATATATATTGCTTTGTTTGACTAACTTTGAGGTAACCTGACAGAAAAAAAGACACTATCCTGAGATCACCCTTAGACAGAATATCACGATTAAGCATTAAAAATGATGGCAATCATTATTTATTATGAATCTCTGTATTCTGAAGCTGGGCTGTATTATATTTCTCTTGTCATTTGTGTCTTTTCATGTCGTGTTCCCTCGTCCCCTGTCTATTACAGAAGCAACATTTGTGCTGTGGTTAGTGTTTTTACTGCCTAACAGCCAATGGGAGTTGAAGCCCACTTAGCAATTCACACCCTAACACACACACACACACACACACACACACACACACACACACACACACACACTGAGTTATTGAGAGAGCAGTGAATGATTCATTTTTCTCTTACACAGTTTGCACTGTGTGAGCTTGTGTGTGTGTGTGTGTGTGTGGTGCACTCCACTTTAGTTTAATAGCTGTACATTGAAGAGTTTCTCTCTGTATTACTCCTTAGAGCTGTCGGAGCTTCTGTCTCTTTAAACGATTGGTTTACACAAACTTTGTGATGTTGATTTTTGGTGATAAACTTTCATTAGACAGCTACATAATTCCAGAACAAAAAGTAATGAAGTACAATTTGGACAAATGGAAAGACTGTTAGATTTTGTTAGAAGTCATTTGAAGAGTTTGAAGTGAGTTATCTATTCTCTTCTGTGGTCACAGAACTTAAAAACAACAACTTGGGTAACTGGTTCCTATGGAATATACACACAGGTATTATAGTAGTTGGTTATTCAAAAGGTCATTTAAACCCCAGGCTAATTTACTGGTGCACATTTGACAATAAAGAAGTAGTGGAGTCATTTTTTAATGCTTATTCGGGGCTGGTGTTGAAAAGGAAGAAGTGAAATTAATTCAGCCAACGATCAACCACATTTACATTTCCCACCCATCCAAAGTGCAGTTGGTCAAAAGAGTGAACAGCCACCAAACAGGTATTTAATTTGGCCAAATAGTTTCTTTGCTGTACCTTAAAGTAAACCCTTGTGAATATGCTACTGTTATTAATTATCATTACACTGGGGCTCTCACTGCAATTTATATGTATTAAGATGTCAAATGTGCTTGTTTTAAAAAAAAATAAAGACAGAACAACTTTCCACTGTTATTCACTGAGTTATTCACGTTGTCTGCATGTTGTCTGCACGTTGTCTGCATGTTGTCTGCACGTTGTCTGCACGTTGTCTGCTTGTGTGGCTTAGACAGAAAAATGCTGTTAGCTTGCTGAGCTGTGGACTTTCGAGTTGGCAACTGATAGGACATGGAAAAGCAAATCAAGAACTTAACGTATGATTGTGATACATCTGCAAATAGTCACTATTAAACTACTGGCATCCAATTCTTTTTGTTATCGATTTATACAAGGGGAAGGGAGTGTGTGTTTTGAGGTGTTTTCAGTTTGATTTGTAGAATCTGTATTTCTTGATGAGGGTAAAGGTGTAGGCAAGCTTTTGTGCCTTTTACGGTTATCTAATGACATTTTTAATGAAACCGCTACATCACTATTCAGTATAAAATACCCAAGTGTGTGATTAATTTCCATTTTATTTTTACATATTCATGGATCCTGTCTAGTGTCATTGCAATATATATTGCTTTGTTTGACTAACTTTGAGGTAACCTGACAGAAAAAAGACACTATCCTGAGATCACCCTTAGACAGAATATCACGATTAAGCATTAAAAATGATGGCAATCATTATTTATTATGAATCTCTGTATTCTGAAGCTGGGCTGTATTATATTTCTCTTGTCATTTGTGTCTTTTTCATGTCGTGTCCCCTCGTCCCCTGTCTATTACAGAAGCAACATTTGTGCTGTGGTTAGTGTTTTTACTGCCTAACAGCCAATGGGAGTTGAAGCCCACTTAGCAATTCACACCCTAACACACACACACACACACACACACACACACACACACTGAGTTATTGAGAGAGCAGTGAATGATTCATTTTTCTCTTACACAGTTTGCACTGTGTGAGCTTGTGTGTGTGTCTGTGTGTGTGTTACAAGATTCTCTTTTCATCAGTGTTGACAATACCCTTACCTGCTGGTGATGAATGAACTTGTTGCTGTTTACCTACCTGGTTTATATTATTTTAGAGATGGTTTCTGTTGCTTTAGTAAAATGCTATGGTTCTGCATAATGTTCTAATGTTCAGTGCTGTGGTGAGGTGTCTACTGGGCCACTGACATGGCTTCACAGGTTATGACAATGCTAAGCTTTAATAGTGGATCAGACAGGAATGACCAGATTCTTTCACTCTTGGTTTATTGCTGTTATTTTTGTGTGCAAAATGTGCATTTTAACCTACACTGTAAATGTTGACTGACTCCTACATCATCAATAAGGACATTACTGCAGCTCTTTATGGTTATATATTGAGCTTTGTTTAGGCTGCCGCACATATGTGATCATGGTATTAGTTTTACATCGGATGTGTTATCCATCCAAAAATGAAACCATGTTACATAAGAACGTGTAAGAGCATATGTATAATAAGTGCCCTGTTTCGTGTTTGTGCCTTTTCTTATGAATATGATCTCTGTCTTAGTGAGATCACATTTTATACGACACGAACTCTGTCGTGCAAAATGTTGTTTTTTGTCCCCAAAGTGCAGGAAGAGATGAGAGTTTATTGAATAATAAAGGAAGTCTCTGATTTTACATGTCACATTAACCAAAAATAGTTGCTTCTCATATCTATTAAATAGCTGTGAGTGTGGAGTAAAGACACAAGTATCTGACACTATCGATATGAAGTGTTTTAAAAGTCAATTTAATTTCTTTGTGTCTAAAAAAAGTTTTCGTGTGCAACCTCTGTGTGTGCACGTGAGTGTGAGTGTACTGGGCTTTGACTGACACTAACAGGGAGGCTGGTTCTGCTGCTCTAGGCTTGTCAGTAGAACGCAAAGGAGCTTCATATAGCGGAAAAGGGGAAGGAAGTTGTTCTTTCTTCAGACTCGTCCATCACGCCTTCTGCTGTGTCTTTCGCCCTCGCTCACATGTTGTCCTCTCCTTTACTGTCACGGTTCCCACTTTAGTGTTGCACTTCCCAGTTTGATAGTGTCACGTCCTTTTGTTTCGGTTGTGTTCTGTTTTATATTCCGTGCCCCTCGTTCTGCTCACCTTGGTCTTCTGTTCTCCTTGTTAGTCGACGTACTTGAAGCTCATCTCGTTGTTATTGTTGTGTGTATGTTTTTCTGTTGTAAAAGTTTCCTGGCTTATTTGTCACCGCATCAAAGTAGGTTTCCCAAGTTTTTTATAGTTTTGTTTTCTTTGTTTTCTCATATTATTATGTATTTGCTCTATAGGTTGATGAACCTTTGGGTAAATTTCCAAATAAAATATGTTCACCTACATGTTTGTATCCTGCCTAGGTTCACTATCTGTTAGAGAACATCCAACCAATAGAAGGACACAACGAGTGAGCACCTACCTGAGTAATGGACTTGTCACTGGGGCATGTCAACCGCTGCCTTCCCTAGGAAAAATAAACTCCTTTGCGCTGTGGGAACAGAGTCCAGCTGTGGGCCTATTACACGTTTGGCAGCCTCTCCTGGACTTCATGTATTCTGGAGTCCAGGCAAGTATGCGGGATTTCTTTCCTCAGTGTCTGTCCTTCCTTAGGAAGCTGGTTGTGGCACAGGCGTCCTGCAGAGCCCTCGTGCAGGTTGCACTCTGCCACCAGCCTTGGCATTTCATGGACCCAAGCTGAGATGGATGGGGTTCCTCGTCTGGCTGATGGAGTGTTTGTACCCAGGGCCAGAGCCTGGAATTTACCCTCATCCATCTCCCGCCCCCCTGCCAGACTTCCCAGCTGCCACTGCTTCACTGCCCCTGTTCTCAGCCTCGCTTGACCACTAAGTCCCTGCTGCTCACAGGCCTAAGCTCCCCTTCCAGCCCGGCTACCCTCAGTCCTGGATATCTAAGCCCTATTGCCCTATTGCCCCCAGTGTTGCCCTATCGCTGACTCACTCCCTAGAGGTCTGCAGGACACACCGCCCGTCCACGTGGATGCGCCAACCCTCCTTAGAGGTCCCGCCGTCTCTGTGGTTCCTGTAGTTGCCCCAGTCTCCTGCCCTAATCCCTATCCTGGGCACGACTCTTGCCCCAGTGCCCCAGTGCCACTGAAGCCTCTCACCACCCCCCACCCCCCTCCTGGGCCTCCATGAGGCTCCACCTCCTTCCTCTGTTTCTGCTCCTGTTACCTGCCTGGCTTCTGGTCCAGGTCTGGTCCCCAGACCCCACTGGTAACCTGCCTCAGGACTAAACACCTCCATTTTTGTCCATGGCACTTTTAGGAGTCGCAACATCAGAAGGGAGCACTGTTATGGTTGTTTACACTTTTCTTTTAGCATTGCAGTTGCCATGGCAACCGAGCCATGTGCTTTTGTTTGGGTTTAATTCTAACACGCTGTGTTTCTCATGCCCTGACGTTTACTGTGTTGACATGTTGCTATCCAGTGCACTTAAACCTCGTGTTCCCATTTCGTGTCTGTTGTGTAGTTCCGGTACGTATGTACATTACATATTTACAAGTGTTTTTCTTGTTCTCACTCAAAAAAAAGTCCCCAAAGTGCTTCTTGTATATTTTCCTTTGTTGAGCTACTTTGTGTATTTGTCCTCTGTGTTGATGGAGCTTTATCTGAATGGGGGTGGAGCTCCAAGTGAGGCACATTTGCATACACATCTGTATCACTGCATTGTCTCACTATTCATTTACATTTTTAATTTAATATAATAGTGGGATAATAATAGAATTATTTTAAAAGCGTATTCATTATCGGCGATAGGCTGTCTAATGTGTCCTTGTCTCTTCAAAGTTGACTGCATGACTTTAACCCTGAGTAATGAAGCCTTCCTTTAGTCAGGCTCTATTACCTTTAGCTCTGCTTCATTCTCCAAGATCCTCCTCCACAGCAATGAATAAATAGCATCACACTTCTGTGATCCCTTACTGAATGGAGAAGGAGTGAAAGAATCTTTATACCTACTCCACTGAGCAGAAGCACATTGTGTTGCTAACATACACATCTAGTATATGCTAAACGTAAATGGTATGTGTTAGCCGCATCGCTAGCCCATTGCTAGCTACATCCCTCCTTAAAGCCGTGTGATGGAAGTATAATAATAATAGTGTGTGCTTATTACAAGTGTGTGCACCATGTACCTGTATATTGGGTCCTGCCATAAAAGAACGTAAAGGGTCTGGCACTGACTATGCAAATGACTTCCGGACAATTCTGAACAGCATAGCAGATCATTTTGGTTGATGTTGGTTTTCAGGCAGGCCTGTTAACTTTAGTGAGGCCTCTTATTGCTCCAGAAAAGGATGGGTTCTGGAGATTTGTAGAATCAGCTCATGGGTTGGAAGCCACTTGTGGGAGATCAAAGACTTGTAGTCTTCATTAGATTTTAAAAGATTCTATGGTCCAACATTACTACTCATGTACCATGAACACTCTTGTTAACACAAACATGTTAGCATAAACAACATAAACATGCACATACACAAGCACATAAGTAAATGCATGCACATAATATTATTTTTTGAAAACTCAATGGAGCCATTACTCCATCATAACATACTGGTTGTGGAGTGTTTATGCTAAGTAGGTAAGTTGTCAGGTAGGTAGATGGATAGATAGATACATAAATAAATAGTTTCTGCATATTTAATGTACTTTGACTGCAGAAACTGCAGAACTGGTTGCAGTAACCCACATATAGCAAAAAAATAAATAAATAATGGTCACTACTCACCCAAGCTGATGTTCACTTCAGCACTCATTTTGACAAGCCTCTTCTTTCAGGTGTTCTTCATTTAGTTTATTTGTTTAACTTTTTCTTTCCTCTGAAGAGCTAGGGGTCATATAACCAATTTTACAGGCAGTCACAGAAATCAAATCTTCCTTTGATTGTAAGACACCTGCATTTCCTCATGTGCATGCACACTGCCAATCATCAGTGTCAACCTCAACACATATTACACTGCATACAGCATGTCAACATAAATCTGCAATAAGAGATTTATTACCCTTTCATGTGCCATAAATATCCATTTTATAAACCCTATGTGATATTGTCAAGATTAGAATTTGACACAATATTGCTGTGAATGAATTATTTTGCCTGCTAAATCTTGCAGTTCTGAGAGCGTGTCACTTTTGTTATGAAAGGTGACAATCCCATTTATTTCATCTTTATTTGAAAAGTGGATTTTTATCTGGGATCTTCACTCACAGATTCTGTGGTAGGGAATACTGTAGATATCTAGACTCACTTTAGAACCAAGTCCTTTATGCACCCAGAGAAACCTTCACTTGCTCTCTTGGAGTTTATAAATTTAGCAGTGTGTGACGTAATATAGTCTGAGGAAATTTTGTTTAGATTAGCTGTTTTGTTTGTATGGATAGTCATGAAATTGTCATGAACGTCTCATAAGTCATTACAAAAAACAATTCAATAAATTAAAAAAACATATATTATAATATTATATAATGTGCAGGTTTTCTTAGCTGAGGAATTTCACTTTGTGTACTGTATTATCTGAAGCACTTAAAGCAGATTAACAAAACATTACTGTAGCGGTTTCTGTCAATCTCTCAGTGGTTAATATCTTAATCTCTTAGTACTTAATCCTCAAACATCATCTTAATTTACATTATCTTAAATTATCTGTACATTTGATCAGTAAACTGTGCAGCTACACCATAACAGTGAAAGTGAGATCTGATCTCTTGTGTAGAACTACTGAATGCATCATCTACATACTCTATTACCTAGTTCCAAATTACCTTTGATATGGTGTTTTCAGAATTAGTGTTTGCTTCCATTATAGTTATATAATTTTTCTTTTAAGAAAGAAAAAAAACTTTTTGTGGAGTTGAGAAGACAATGTGGGTAACAGTGGACCTATGAGGTTTTGTGTAGGTTTTGGGTTGTGACTCTGCAGACAAACAGCAGGCTAAACCTCGTCCAAACCACAGCAGTAGTCGGTCTATGAGCTGGAGCTCGTCACTTTCAATCCCTCAGGTACATCTCAGTGCAGAGAGCGTACAGAGAAGCTGAGATCTTCCCAGCAACAGCATGATGCAAAGAAACCGACCACACATGTGAGCATCACTCACTCAGAGTCCCCCCCCCCCCACCCCCCCACCAGCCCCCCACCCCCCCCGAATACAACATATAGAGCACCAGTGCTTAACACAGCTTATTCATTATTTATCTCTTGTTTCACACAGCATGAAATATGAGAGAGAGAGAGAAATAGAGACGGAGAGAGAGAGAGGGAGAGAGAGAGATAGGGAGGGAGAGAGAGAGAGGGAGTATGAGAGATAGGGAGCGAGATAGAGAGAATTAGCAGTGCTGAAGTGTAACTTCAAGATAGGTAATTATGAGAAGAACATATGCACCTGTTCACACATCAACACACCACAGAGACTCTGGGTTTGGCCTGGAGCCAGATGCACACAGAGGAAGAGGATCAGACAAGACACGGAGGAGCTGGAGGAAGTGAGTGGTGCTCGGAGCTTAAACACGTGGCACTCGGACAGTGAACGTGCACACAACAAAAATACAGTAACTCCACTGTGACATCAAGACCCCTAAGCAAGAGTGAAGAGTGAATTATGAATGCAGACTAGCAGTTATCAACCTGCCAAGTCAACAGGGTGACATCTAAGACAAGACTGGGGTTATATCCATATTGCAGATCTGAAATAGAAACAACTTCGCTGTGATTTTCAGTGGGACAGCTGATCAGCAAATGATTGCATCTCTAAAATGAAACAACTCTAAAGGAGCTCTAGTGAAAACCATAATGCTGTCTATAAATTTGAGCTCCCCCTCTACAGGGAAAGGCACAGACACAATCTATTTGGCCTGTACCTCTCATAATAGACTATTTCAACAGAATAATTCATTTATGGCTGTGAATGTTTTAGAGCAGAATGACAGGTGAGAGATGGTGTCCCAGCATTGTTGATGTCGGTGATGGTGTTGGTGATGGTGCCGCACCGTGTTCAGCTGCTTGGCTTTAAATCCTTCCTGTGTTGTGCATCCCCATCCAGCCCTGTATGTACACTCCATCAATTATTTATACTGGAAGGACTAAATGCAGAGGAGACAGTCTACACACACACACACACACACACATACAAGGAGAGGAAGAGCTTCATGCCTTTTAGACTGATGTCATGAAATGCGCATGTATAAAGTGTGTGGAATTTATGCAATATTCCTCAGTAAGTAAATAGTATGTCTGTGCACAAGTGTGTAGGAGAGAAAGAGACACATGAAGACAGAATAGGTCTCTTACTGCTGGGTCTTCGGTGCATTGCTGAGTTCAAGCTATTCCCTCTAGAACACCCAGTCAACATGACATTTGCCCTCTAGAGTGGGTGGAGACTGGTAGAGTGGGTGGAGACTGGTAGTGACTTTTAAGGTCTTCATCATGCAGGTTCTCAGACAGCAGAATTGACCTGCTTTTCACCATTGGCTACTTACATAAATTAACATAAATTGAATTAGAAATTAGACGTAATAATTTCTTCAGGGCTGCATGAGATCATGTGTATTTTAAGGTATTATAATAGAAGCATTTAAATGAATTTAAATCATAAACAGATGTTGCCAGTCCGCATACTGTATCCTGAAAGTCCTCAAAAATTAAAGGGAAAAAGTACAGCTGAAGTACACAGAAACTTCCTGTTCTACTTCCTGTTGGCTTCTGTTTAATCTGGCATTGATGTTCTCACTCAGTCCACTTGGAAAGTGGTACAAAACAGCTTTCAGCCTCTTTCAGCCTCTCTCTGTCTCTGTCTCTCTCTCTGTCTGTCTCTCTCTCTGTCTCTCTCTCTGTCTGTCTCTCTCTCTCTGTCTCTCTCTCTCTCTCTCTCTCTCTCTCTCTCTCTCTCTCTCTCTCTCTCTCTCTGTCTCTCTCTCTCTCTCTCTCTCTCTCTCTCTCTCTCTCTCTCTCTCTCTCTCTCTGTCTCTCTCTGTCTCTGTCTCTCTCTGTCTCTCTCTTGCATCCTCTCTCTCCCCTCTGGGATCATCTCCCCATCCACTCTGCTGAAGTGCTACACTAAGCATCTATTAGAAATTACAAGTATAGTCTGACAAGTGTATCTGTAGACTAGTGGATGACCAGATTAGTGATTTACCAATTGCTGGTAATGTTTGGCCTGTATGGAGTCTTTCCTGAAATGGTCAGTGGGTTGGGATAATAAGCAATTTTCTTAACTTATATATATTAAATTCTATTTCTAACATTTGGTACTGTATTTGCTTTTATGACAATTGTCAACATCAGTTTGCATTGAGTAATGTGTGCATGTGACTGCATGTTTATGATGGGTGTGTTTATAATGTTTGTGTGTGTGTGTAATGTATGTGTGAAACAGGTAATGTATGTGTGAAATACTGTACCATTCATCCCCTTAGTTAGTGTGATGCAGCTTCCAGCTTACAGTGTCTCTGCCAGATTGAGACACATTTCACTGACATATTCATACTCACCCACAAAGCTCTGGTAAATGGCCTGACAGTTCTGATACGAAATTGAACCCCGCAATGAGGGGCTCAATTCAGCTCAACAGTCAGTGTTATATGATGGAGCTATAAAGTCATAAACCAGGGGACCACTGTTGTTAATGGGAAAATATAACTGTCCAAAAATTATTTAAATGAATTTTGTACTAAAATGTCCAGACTATAATACTGGAAATAAAATGAATCTTGAGTATAGGCTATCTACCCTTACATTAATAGCTAAGGAAAATGAAAAGACATGTCAAGACAGACACATTCTTTTATTAATGCAGCTAATTGCCTATGTGAATGATGTTATGTTGCATTGTCAGAATAAGAATATATACATTAATACCCCATGGACACACAGAGGCTCCTCCTCAGAGTGCCACACACTCAATGAGCCAGAGTACACCTGTTACTACACCTGTTACTACACCTGTTACTACACCTGTTACTACACTTTTTACTCCTTCTGTACACTTGTGTGCTGATGAATGACACTGAAGAACCTTGAACCCAATACCACAAAACCATCCTTAACTCTCCTCACTGTGTTCAGTCCTGTCCAGTGTAGTCCTGTTTTCTCATATTTACACATGTGAACATACAGTATCAGTTCAGAAATGGTGGAATAATTGTTGTAATGTATTTTATCCCATGACCTGTGGGAACTGGTGGTCTCAATAAAGTTTTTAATTGAGATCTTCATGGAGGTCAAATTCATTCCCTTCCCACTGTGGTTTCACAGTAGGAGGAAACTGCCCAGTATTGCTGGCACCAACCCAGAGCCCAGTGGTTTGGTTAGTGATGGTGCAGCTAGTTAGTGATGGTGCAGCTCATTATTAGCCCTTAGCATTTCTTCTTCTGAATATTAAAGTGCAAAATTAACCAATAACCACAATAAGTAAAAGGAGTGAGTTTACAGTCTAATTCTAACCAAAGGTACTTTTATCTCATACTTATGACACGTAGGACAGCATGGTGTTAATCTTCAGGGTCCGGATGCAGTGAAATGATCACGTAAGTGAGAAATTTAAGTAAATGACTCAAAATTGACCTCATGTTCAGTTATGGTTTTAACTCATTTGAAATGGAAATATATGTGTGTAAAAATCAACCCCATCTTCTAAAATGTGTCAGGCCCTTCTGACCAACTGGCTGAGACCCCCCCCCCTCCCACACCCACCCAGTCTGTCTTTTCCAAGCAATAGTAATAAGAGGACTGTGAACATTTCTTAAGCCGAGGCACTTTTCATTGTCAGGCCTCTAACGCATTTCGAGGTGATCTAATGGGCAGTGTCACTTGCAGCAGAGATGCATTTTCGGCACATGAAGCGAGAAGCAATTTCCAAGCACAAGATTATTAGGAAAAAAAGCTTCCAACAATACCCACTGGTACAATTGCTGGGCCTTGCGATCTCCATTTTGCTATTTTAAGGCGCTATTTCCCATGCTTTCTTTACAAGCTTACAGTATTTTTTTAAGTAAGCAAGTGCAGCTATACCTACAGCAGACGATCATTATGTGCGTGTGAATGCAAACACACAGGGTTATTCATATCTCATCAAAACCTTCAGATGGTGATAAATAAGGAGAAAATTTCTGTTTTACATTAGCTCTGAAAGTTCAATGTACACATAAAGTCGATGTAAAATGCACTGAGGTGTGTCATTAATTTGCTTCTCCAATCCAGCGGTGCGATTGCTTCCTGCTTTTTATGCAATTTTTTAAAGTGAACCGATGAATATGAGGAATAAAGCCCATTTTACACCAGACGTGGTGCGGTGAGCATGGCAAGTTCTAGCCGCTCTGCTATTTCACACTGAACAGAAATCACCGCGCTAATCCGCGTGAAACATATTCCCACAATGACAATAAGAATAGGGAAGAGTTACCGCAGCCTACTCCCTAATGTATGATAATGATCTGTTACGTCGGTAAGGGTGATTGTGTATTTCCTGCATGGTTTAATTTTTTTTTAAGTTTATGTTCTTACGAGTTTTAGTTTTCTTACGCAAAGTTAAAACACAGATGACCAGTTTTTAAAAAGATCACTCTAGCCTACACCGTTCTCGAGGTTTGAATTGATGCTGCTGTGTAAAACTACTATCTTAGGCTATCTGTTTTATTTATGAGCCTAGATTGTATGATATAGTAATCCTCACTATCAATTACAGTTTGGGACGGAAACTGCTCGTTTGCCGCGTGCGCCATACCCAGCTAAATGAAAATAAATAAACCCACCAGGTGCACCAACTACTCAAGACAACGGCTTCCATGCCTTTTTAATACGTCTGTGTATTACAGTCGAAAAGTACAGCAAAACCTGACACAGCAACAGTAATTTTCTCCTCCATCTTGTCACAACATTGATTTCAGCTTGTGCTTGACATGACTAAATGCGCAACGCGATGCCGACTGACCGCCATCCAGCGAAACTCGTTTCTCATTTGCATGAAGTTGAGAAAAACTTTTTTTTCGCTCACTTCGCCTCAACCGATCCGAACTTTGTATGTGTCCCATGCATACATGCCTGGCTGGCAAAGACTATATATACACGCCTGTTCATATACTGTAGACAGTATAAAATGGCTTTCTACTAATGAAATTGTGGGAACACGATATGCTAAAAATAAGGACGGAGCACACCTCACTCCTCGACCACTGGCACATATTGAGACGGGTCCGCTTATTTCCGTGTAGTCTGTATGTTTCTGTACTGAGCGGGACATCTCGGGTCGGGCGGAGCAGATGCACTGGAGCTTTACACAGGCGCGTGCGCGACACGCCATTACTGACCACAAACTAAGGACAATTTCTGCCTTCGTTTTTTAACGTTGAACATTTTCACGACACGCCTCATTTAGGGGGGGCTTATGGGGGGGGCTTATGGGGGGGCTTATGGGGGGGCTTATGGGGGGGCTTATGGGGGGGCTCTGGATCTCTAAAGCCTTGGCCACACTGCACGATGTTGAAAGTGTACTGTTCACACACTACACATCTTGAAATCGTTGTCGTTTGCACACTACGTGCCTTATCGGCGAAAGGAGCGAACACGTAAGATGTTTCTCCTTATGTCTGTCCTCCAAGCGTTTCGTTAACGTGTGATGGCACACACACTTGTAGCCGTGTTGATGTTGTACAACATGTAGATGTAAACATTTACATAGTTTTGACTATATAGTGAACTTTCAAAATTTCAATGACTTAAATTTTACACTGAAATACTGAAGGTGGGGTGGATGTAATTGCTATGCAACAATAATAAATTTGATTACTAGATTAGTTTGTCTATCAGGATGTGAAATTAATTTTTGATTGTGAATGAAATGCTTTGATTGGGCTGATATGCTATGTTAGCTTCTCAATATAACTGCAGCTGAATTTGTTCCAGCTGAGAGCAAATGAGGAGAAAAACCACTCGTCATGTATAGAACTAGCAGGGCTGCTTAGATTCTCCGTCCCAGACTGCCAGTTCAACTCATCGGCTAATTATGGAGGCCAGCGTGATGAGTCAGGTGTGTGTAAGCAAGAACAACTAAGCTGTGTGTCAAGCTGAAAGGGCAGACGCATCGCAGGGACTCCGTGTTATCCAGCATCTCTAGAAAGAATAGCGGGAAGTCATCAGTGTCTTGATTTTGCTCCGCATTTAGTCTTTAAGCTTGTGGGTGTGTGTGTTGGTGAGAGAGAGACAGACAGGCAGACAGACTCTGCTTCTCATTTTTTTCTTATTAATGTAGGGCCTCTGTCTCTCTCTCTCTCTCTCTCTCTCTCTCTCATTTGTATCTCTCTCACTCACCGTGTGTCTACCTCTTACTTTCTCTCTTGTTTTGTTGTCTGCATTTTAAACTACACTCTTAAGCTTGATTCTATTTTACATTTCAAACCTTGTGGCTTTATTTATACAGCAATTTGATGGTCTACTGTTGACTTTCAAAGTGCTATAGAAACAAAATTGACTAAAAATCAGTCACTCGCTCAGCCACTCGCTGCCCTGTCAGGCATGGAGGACTCTGGCTGCCTCCGCCCTGCCTCCATGCCCTGTCAGGCATGGAGGACTCTGGCTGCCTCCGCCCTGCCTCCGCCCTGCCTCCGCCCTGCCTCACGCCCTGCCTGCACGCCCTGCCTCCCACCCTGCCTGCACGCCCTGCCTGCACGCCCTGCCTGCACGCCCTGCCTCCGCCCTGCCTGCCCGCCCTGCCTGCACGCCCTGCCTGCACGCCCTGCCTCACGCCCCCTGCCTGCACGCCCTGCCTCCTCCGCCCCTGCCTGCCCGCCCTGCCTGCACGCCCTGCCTCCGCCCTGCCTGCCCGCCCTGCCTCCGCCCTGCCTCACGCCCTGCCTCACGCCCTGCCTGCACGCCCTGCCTGCACGCCCTGCCTCCGCCCTGCCTGCCCGCCCTGCCTCCGCCCTGCCTGCCGCCCCCTGCCTCACGCCCCTGCCTGCACGCCCTGCCTCACGCCCTGCCTCACGCCCTGCCTGCACGCCCCTGCCTGCCCGCCCTGCCTCCGCGCCCTGCCTCACGCCCTGCCTGCACGCCCTGCCTCACGCCCTGCCTGCCCGCCCTGCCTCCGCCCTGCCTGCACGCCCTGCCTGCACGCCCCTGCCTCCGCCCTGCCTGCCTGCCTGCCCCCTGCCTGCACGCCCTGCCTCACGCCCTGCCTGCACGCCCTGCCTCACGCCCTGCCTGCACGCCCCCTGCCTCCGCCCTGCCTGCCCGCCCTGCCTGCACGCCCTGCCTCACGCCCTGCCTGCCCGCCCTGCCTGCACGCCCCTGCCTCCCCACCCTGCCTCCGCCCTGCCTGCCCGCCCTGCCTGCACGCCCTGCCTCACGCCCTGCCTGCACGCCCTGCCTGCACGCCCTGCCTGCACGCCTCTGGAACTGGCCGTAGATCTACCCGAGTCTTTTCTAAGCACAGAGAGCTGAGACAGGAGACAGGCCTGCTTCATTATTGATGCACTGAGAAAGATGAGGGTGTAATGGGTCACCGGCGCGTTGTGTATTGATATAGAAATGGCAAGAGAGTTGCTTTGAGGATTGAAGCTGGAAGGTTCTTTATTCCAAATCTGCAAAAGCTCCAGTGTGGACTGGATGTCTGCTGTTGTGTTCGTGCACAGAGCAGAGGTGCAGATGGATTCATGTGAACAGCTGTGCACCTTTGAAAGGAGCAATGCAATCATGTTCAATCACATTTAGAATAATTCTTCTATTTCTGCTTAATGTTACAGTTCATGCCCTTAATTACTACATTTTAGATAAACATGGATATTTTCATTTTTACATTTTTTTATTGATTGCATTGGTAAGTCAGAGGAGTGTGAGAAAAGACAGACACTGAAATTATATGATTTTCTCATTGTGTGCTGTGCAACCTAATTAAAATACAGTCACAAGCTGTGATTGTTCACTCTAGTGAACTCACCTACTGTAAATTATAAAGGTTAAACCATCAGCTGCTGGAATACTTAAACATCTTTTGATTAAATAATTAGATGAGTAAGACTAGCTTCACCCTTTCAGATTTTACGTTTGCAAACAAAGTGTGTAATTATGTAATGTGAAGTCCCAGATGACTGAAATACAGATGGCACTAAAAATGCATTTAAAAGATGTGGGTTGTTTTGAGCTTTTTATGTTATTCACATACCAATGTGACTATTTCAGATACCACACTACTTAATTCACACTAACCCTACTCCTGTCAGAACTGAATTCACCTTTTTCGCTGTTTTAGTAAAATCAGAAATATATAATGTAATATTTGCTGTGTCCTTATCACAGAGAATGTAAGCTGATATACAGAGAATTAACATGTTAACATGTTGCAGAATATGAACAATGTAGCATACTGAAGTGTACTGAATCAAAGAACTGAACGTGAGGTACAGTGTGTGCTACGTCTGTCGACTGTGTGAATATATTAGCATTTCTGTGGGACGTGTGAAGAGGAAAAGCGCAGAGACTTCCTGGTTTTGGCGAAGCTCTCTTGGAAGGATCTGTGGCAGCGTTTCTTCTGCACCACACCAGCTGGACTTCTTCATCCAGGACTGGTGGAGCTCTTTAGTGCAGAGGACGGGGTCAGCTCGTCATCTGTGATTTCCTCTGCTGACTTGTTTACCCTTTGCATGTGATATGCGAGTGGCAACTGACAGCGTTTCAAGCGAGTCCGTTGCTTTCTAGGAATTTTCAAAGACTCACTGAGATTCTTCAGTGATTTGTAGTGGTGTGAGGAGGGATAATTGCCAATGACAGTTATTATTGTCACAGTTTAAGTGATGCTGCAACTGTTTCATTGCTCTGTGCGATTAAAATGCCTTTAAGCACAGCATCATCTGCAAACTGCAGGATTTTCTCTGAGGGCTGTTAAGTTGTTGATCAGACCAAACTCATCTCATTAAAAGCATGTAACAGCTGTGAAAGCACTGCATGTCACCAAATGGTGGTGAATGTCCTGTGGGGAGAGTCATGGCGTAGTGGACGTGGTGAGTTTGTAGCCAACACGCCTGTGAGGACCTTTTGAAGTGCTTTGATTAGGTCCACACACTCAAACATCTGATTTGATGGCTATGAAAATGATAACGAAGTGACAGTGGTGGAAAGTTAGTGACTATGAATTCAAATGCATGCGTGTGTTGCTGAATTAATTCAATTTGTTTCTGGTTTGCTGTTGGCAGTACTACGGCAGTATCCTTCAATGACAGACTCATTTCTGTCAGTCAACACTGGGTGGGATCTACAGACACAATATAACACGACAGTTAAAATAATGAAATACTAATATCTAATATAATATTAGAGACCAAATCTCAGCATGACTGGCATCCCCAATAATGTATCTGCTCTGTATAAGAAGCTTTCAGACAGCTATGCCAGCAAAGTTTTGGATGAATGGATACTGCAAGAACATTCTTGTATTCATATCTTAACATCCAAAACTCTACATTAGCCCACATAAACAGCTCTGTTTGCACAGGAATGTGATTATACAACATTTTAAAATTTCTTAAGCAAAGGGAAAAGATCGCTAAAAAGGTTAGTTGGTCCATACACTTCTTTTCCTCAAGGAAGATTTATGTGTAATTTTGACAACAGACTTACAGAAAAAACAGAAAAATAGGTAATTCTATGAATCCTAAATTCATTTGTTGACTTGAGTTGATTTTAGAGCAGGAGGGAAGAGCAGGTGGGAAGAGCAGGTGGGAAGAGCAGGAGGGAAGAGCAGGTGGGAAGAGCAGGAGGGAAGAGCAGGTGGGAAGAGCAGGAGGGAAGAGCAGGAGGGAAGAGCAGGTGGGAAGAGCAGGTGGGAAGAGCAGGAGGGAAGAGCAGGTGGGAAGAGCAGGAGGGAAGAGCAGGAGGGAAGAGCAGGTGGGAAGAGCAGGAGGGAAGAGCAGGAGGGAAGAGCAGGTGGGAAGAGCAGGAGGGAAGAGCAGGAGGGAAGAGCAGGTGGGAAGAGCAGGAGGGAAGAGCAGGTGGGAAGAGCAGGTGGGAAGAGCAGGTGGGAAGAGCAGGTGAGAAGAGCAGGTGGGAAGAGCAGGTGGGAAGAGCAGGTGGGAAGAGCAGGAGGGAAGAGCAGGTGGGAAGAGCAGGTGTACAGAGTTGATATGAGTGAGGGCAGCACGATAATGGGAGAGCAGGTTAATACACCAGTCAAGCTGAGGTCATGCATGTGCAGTGATGGAGTGAAGGTTGGTGCTTCAACCTGCTGCGCTCCCACAGGGGACTCTGCTTTGCCCTGCGTGAAAATTGCCTGCCGCACCTCATCATTGTGTGTTTGACTTGATTGTGAAGGGGAAACAAACTAAAGAAAAAGCTGATGTCTGTGTGTAAAGGGTCCTTGGGCTTGAGAAAGGCCACAATAGGCAATATGTATAAATCACTGTGCAGTATGTGATAATATGCAATTATGCGCAGAATTAGGTGGGTCAGTAATTGCACAGTGACACAATTCTTGTTGTGTAATTCGGCACATGAATAATGAAGCATTGATTATGAGGTTAATGTGCGAGGTGTCAGCTGTAATTCATGGATGTTTACATATTCACTCAGTGACCAGACAAAACAAAGCCAGCTCCTGCTGTGGGATTGGGCTCCCATTTGCATATGTGTAAGAGCACGAACATTCACACAGTGGTGGGCTGTGATGAGATCATTAGCCGGGTTCACGTGCACATCCTTGGTTTGGTATTATTCCAACCGACGCTGCTGAGCTAAGCTGTAGCATGTAAACACTGTGATCTGGTTGTCTTAGCGACAGGCAGGACTTGCAATGCTGCACCTGTGATGCCAGATTTATAGCAAATATGACAAATAAAACATAAAAGGGGTTGGACACTGATGTAAGGGAAGAAAGATGAGAGGGTTTAAATCTAATGCATCGTTTAATAATTGCACTGTGATGGCAGGTGGACTAGTGACATCTTGTCAGGCTCAGAAAGCCTGTGTGTGTTTAAAGGCTGGTGTGGTCACACGGGTGAACGTCACTGGTGATTGTATTCACCATAAAAGGGATTTTGAATGAACTGGTCTTTTGTACATCTACATGTAAACATGGTTTGGTCCAGTTTTCTAATTTCGTACACTAAGAGCTTTGTCAAGCTATCGTCAGAATGTAAATGTAGTCTGTTGAGACTTAAATGAGACATCTAAGTGAGAAATAATCACAGATGCCAGGAGGCTTGGTCTGAACATCACCAAGACACCAAAATCCTGCGCAGTCAGCAATCGCAAAGGAGAACAATGAATGGTCTGGACCACAAAACAGCTCATCAAAGTGTTTGCTGTGTAGCTGACAGCTCTGACTGAGACAGGAGATGTTCTCGCATTTAACACTAACACAGTCGGCCGTCTACAGTGAGACCGTGAACTCCACAGTACAATAGTGGGGCCGAGCTCGGCACTTGCCTGTGTACGGCGACACATCGGCTCCACAATCAACTCCACAACTTTCATTACTCCTTTTGCATGAACTAATAATGTATTTACATACATCTGGCCAAGAAACAACTAAGCAGCCAATATTCTGCTCTGAGTTGTACACGGTCTGCCTCTTGACTAGGAACACAGTCCTCTAAATGGAGTCAGTTGATTCAAAGCTTCTACTTTATTTCTCATGTGTGGATTTTAATCCGTGGTTGTTCCCAAACAGCTGTTCCTAAAACAGCTGGTCATATTGATTAATGTTATTAAAGCCAAAATTATATTATTTATATTAAAGTCAAAATAAGGTAATTGCCACACACAATTGTCCGTTTAACCACTGCTGATTACATGCAGCATTTATATATACTGTATATATATATATATATATATATTTAGATTAACTAAAAATTAAAACAATTAAAAGAAGCACTTGTGTTTTCCAAAATGACGCAATTTGTTCACTGTCTCTGTTATCTCTACATTGATCATTACTCTGTTTCAAGAATACTCGAAACCAGAGAACTAAAATAACTGAAATATTGCTCAGTGATCACAGTGACATTTGGCATATCACTCTGTATATAAAGACCAGCAGCTCCTCTGTGGTGTGCTTATTATTTATGTAAATAACCTTTAATTAGTCATTGTTTCATTTTAAAACAGATGTCCTGGAGAACAGAGCAAAAACAGTAATTAATTATTGGGTCTTGAAGACGCAGGAGCTCTTACAGAGTCTGAACAGAGAATAGAGATCTGCTGTCCTGACAAAATAATGTGTTTCTGGAACACTGAAGCATGTAAAACATTGAAGACACTGAAAATGAGCAAAATAGGTCCCCTTTAAAATCCAAATGCACTTTTTTGTATACAGTTGTTTGTATTTCTACATCTATCTATTTCTATCTGTGCATTTTTGTTTAAAAAAAGCATTTTGTGGATAGACCACATTAGCACACACTGCTCCAAGCAGTAGATTTTGGAGTTTTTGAAGTCTTGAATGCAGTGAAATGTAATGCAGAATGCAGAACTAATCGTGTCTGCTTGTGTGTGTGTGTGTGTTTGTGTGTGTTTTCCCTGGCAGAAATGCATGAGGTTTAACGTGGAGTCGCCTATCTGGCTGTCGAAGCAGCACATCCTTTGCACACTGAACCAGAGCCTGAAAGATGTGCTCAACTACGGCCTTTTCCAGCCTGCGTACAACGGCAAAGCCGGCAAGTTCCTGGACGAGCAGCGCACACTGAAGGAGTACCCTCTCCCCAGCACTGCTCCTGTACCCTACCTGGAGGTGAGCGCACAGAACACACTCAGGACACCCTGTCACACTCCTCCCCTTCACTCTGTACCATACACTATCACTCCAGCACCCTCTCTCTCCCTCTCTCTCTCCCTCTCATTCCTCTCTCTCTCCCTCTCTCTCTTTCTCTCTCTCCCTCTCCCTCCCTCTCTCTCTCTCCCTCTCTCTCTCTCCCTCTCTCTCTCTCCTCTCTCTCTCCCTCTCTCTCCCTCCCTCTCTCTCTCTCCCTCTCTCTCTCTCCCTCCCTCTCCTTCTCTCTCCCTCTCGCTCTGTCTCTCTCTGTGCGTGTGTCTTTGGTGGTCCTAAATTTGGCCTGTCTCAGGTCTAATGCTCACAGCTCCTTTGCCCCCCCCCCCCCCTTCTCCTCCTCTCACTGTGTTCCTGCAGCAAGATGAAGTCTGCAGTTTGACCAAAGAAAGGCAGCTGAACACACACACACACACACACACACATGCACGCACACATGCACAGCCAGTGTGGAAGATTTTTATATGGTATATGGGTGTGTATGTATGTGTCTCTATGTGTATGTATGTTACTCATAGTCCTGTACTATTTAGTGCTGCAGAGATCTGTGTGAGAAAGCGTCTGCTCTCTCCATCACCTCTCCCTCTGCCAGAGTAGTTGGGGAATACTATTATCATTTCACCTGATTTATCACTTTAATTAAGACAGTAGGCCCTTAGAGAGGAGTGGGGGAGAGAGAGAGAGAGAGGGAGAGAGAGATGGGAGAGAGAGAGAGAGAGAGAGGGAGAGAGAGATGGAGAGAGAGAGAGAGAGAGAGAGAGAGAGAGGGAGGGTTGTATGAAACTGCAAGTGCTGGACCTTTCTGCTTCTGTCATGAAGCTCCTCCATAATTCTACATTGAGCTGAAAACTAAAGACTGAATAATCACTGTCAGCTCTTTTCACTTTTAGCTCTTTCAGAATTAGCCAAACGGAGCCATAGAAAGAAAAAAGATGGATAGCAGAATGTTGCTGCTTATGTACTGTGAGATGCAGCTAGACAAACGAAAGTTCAATAATTGACTAAAGTGTGTGTGCGTGTGCGTGTGCGTGTGCGTGTGCGTGTGACTGGACCGGAGTGCATGTGAGAGGTGCACTGCTGGATACATTGGCATCAGTGCCTCTCACCTTGCATAGTAGAAACCTGCCTCTATAGCTATAGTTCCCATTATTGCACAGAATAGGATGGATCGACAGAGCAGAAGGCCGATAGATTTACTGCACACAGCCTCACAGACTGTGCCCCCCCCACTGGGCCTGAACCAGGCTGCTGAGTGGCAAGACAGATTGGTAGATGGATAGATGTAGATGCACCTGGTGGGTAGCCACAGCTCCCTGGAGGAAGAGGAAAGATGGCAGAGCAAATGGATGGAGAGGGAAGAGTTGCTGGAGGAGGAGGAGAGAGCTGGGTGGGTCTGGGGTCAGGGGTCAAACCCAATATAAAGATGAGCCCACTGATTAAATGTGTGACACACATCACTGACCTTGTGCTCCTCTGTGGTCTTGATGATTTTGAAGTGTAATGCTCCCCAGATGTATTCTGGGTAATGGCTAAGAAATCTGGTTTTAGCACACAAGTACTGTACTGTTCTGTTGTGTGTGTGTGTGTGTGTGTGTGTGTACAAGCAGGTGTACATAACGGCACTCTGCTTCTGGTGTCATTTGTATGTGTGAATGTATGTTTATATAAAAGCATGTTTATGTTTATGGGTCTGAGCACACGGATTGATGGTATCACAGTGTGATCTGAATCAGTAGCACGACGTCCTTTTTTTTTTAGACTTTTTATTATTATTATTCTGGCACTCAGTCAGTCTGAGTTGTGTGAACTCATGAGCTTTCTCACCAGTGGCTGCAGTTGGATGCACTAACATCACTGACCCATATTCCTCCCCCCGTCTGCTCCTGCCACAGCCCCTCATCCAGCTCTTATCACATGTTGTGTGTGTGTGTGTGTGTGTGTGTGTGTGTGTGTGTTTGTGTGTGTGTTGAGTAAATCAGACTCAGTGACCCCGATTTATTTTGTAGTTTCGCTACAAGAGACGTGTGTACTCACAGACTTACCTTGATGAGAAGCAGCTGTCCAAACTCCATACTAAGGTAAGGAATGAGTTTCCCCCTCTATTCTACATAGTGTGTTTAATTAGAGGCAGACCTGTCAAATCTATATGTTATTAGGCTAATCTGTACATTTAGGACGCTATGCTGGTGAAAGCCATCACCGTGGGAGACACTGTCTGACGTTCTCCACACTGCTGCCTTCTTAATGCAGAAGGTCTGATCCTGTTGAACTCCAGGTTGAGTTGTTGAACAAAAGTTGTTGCATTGTGCTTGTACCTACATGTCAGTAAAACACTGACAGCTTGCACCATGAGTAGAGTTGGACAGTCAACTGCTCCTATAAAACTAAATTGGCCAGATAGGCTCTTTCAGACAGGCGTCAGCCCATCTAATCTTAAGAGCTTGAGTTTATAACCTTAATCAAAATGAGTCATTACAGCAATAAATGAAAATCAATGTTGGCCAAACACCAATCCCAGCATCCTCTTCTCCTTTGCAGACCCTGGTGTAGTCTAATTCCATTTACGTATGCAACCCATTCTCCCAATGTTTCCTAATGGAGTGAGAATATTTCCTCGTGCAAGCATTTTGGTGCATCCTCTAAAGTGATTGTGAGGTACCTAAGTACCTACGTATTCTAGGGTCTGTGTGAATATATGGTGAAGTGTTGCTTCTGCTTTAATTGAACTATTTAATTGGCGATCAGATGATGTGGGACTGTTTAAATGTGCACAGGTGTTGGAATTCAAATGAAACATTAGCTACTGGTGTATGGGAGTGTAGAGTTATGCCAGTGTGCGATACACTGATATGGATTTTTGAATATGTGCTTGTTGCATTTCTTTGGGATTAGAAAAATAACAGAAGGACGTTGTACCAACAAATTATGTAGCGTGTTTTCAAGGAACGTTTTACCATAGTCATTTTAAGTGTTAAATAATCTGAAAGAGACGCAGCTTATCATTCATTGTCCATTTGTGCACATGAAAATTAGCAGCCATTATTGGTGCTAATAATTTAGCCCCAAGGTGTCTGTGCATTGAGCGGGGTTTTTATTCTGTGTGAATTTTATTATTGGATATTAATCATTCTCACAGTTGAGATGAAAAAAAGCATGTTAACCCTTTTGAATCACCAGAGCCATAGATGGAAAAATTTATGTGAACCTTCAGAATAATGAACTCCTGAAAAGAGGGTAATTGGAGGTATTCTAGTGTGTTCTGGGCTGGTTTGGCTGGCACTGCCCCCACGAAATGAGGGGGTGGGTTGTTAGGAGGGGGGAAGGTTGTGTGTTCTTCACAACAGCATCATGGTAAAGTGTAGAATGGCCCAGTCTCTAAGATATAAGGCTGTTGAATATGTTAGGCTGTAAGGGCTTTCTGACAGGGGCTGGTTCTGGCCTGGACGAATCCAGAGATCTGTGAAGTGCCTCATTGGAAATTTGTGACAGAACTATTAAAGTGAAGTTAAAGGATCAACAGGGCATCTGTAGGTACCGTATAACATCTGTATTTGTTCATGGTTAACCATGGAGCAAAGAACTGGTAAACAAAGGCGTTCTGTCCATCTCCAGTTTGCTCCAAACCACCTGAGTGGACAGTTTTACAAAGTCGCATCTGAAGTGTGAAACGCAGTGAGCAGATCGTAACGATGCAGCAGTATTCTTGTGCCTCGGGCCAGAACTGCCTGAACTCCAAGTCGAGTCATCAGAATTTCTGTCTGTGATCTGAAACTTAAAATACATGCAACATGACATATGTAGATGTGCTTGGGAGTAACACAACAGCATAGTGATTCAGAACTGTAGGCACCCAAGGGCTCCCCCCACCAACAGACCTGCGCTAACCCAAATGGGATAGCAGAGACAGTCCATGGAGGACAGAACGTGGACATCGTGCTATCATAGCACTGCCCTTTTATTGGAGTGTGTGCAGTGTAACACCACACAGGACTTACAACAAAGTAAAGGGCACGTTTTATGCGTTACTTCATACAGCCTGACTTATTGCAGGAACAATGCACATAACACCTGAAGTGATGATTTTTATCAGTTAACCTCTAAGGAGGCCAGTCAGAGCTTTAGATCCAAGTTGCTCTGCACTTGCATCAAAATGTTCTTTTGATCATTTAGTTAGGAAGTAGAGAAATGTGCTCTTCAGACTTCCAGTTGAGACTTCCATGAGTCCCGCTGTAGTGCTGTACAGTGGTGCCAAGCATTGAAAGGAACTACAATGAAGTCCAAATATTTAGTATTTTCTTTTAATCTTGCAGTTAGATTTTAATTACTAACCATTCACCAGCTCAGGTACTTTTTTAGTGGAAAGTCTCTTTCAGAGAACTTCTGCTGACTGGTGGTGTTTTGAGTGTGCAGGGGGACACATGCGCCCTCTGCTGACGACCCCTGGAAGCGATTTCATAGTTTACAATGACCAAGTTCTTGACTCAGTCCCACTGAAATGTGATGGTGTGAACTAAGGCTGTAGAAGTGAAATATCCATGGAACCTGAACACGTGTTGTATGTGGAGCACGTGGAGGATCCAGCCCACTGCTGTCTGTGGTTGGCCTGCAGCGGAGTAGATCACCATCACACACTTGGATTAAACCATTTATCTCATTTATGACACTGTAAAATGTGTGTTTGTCTTTATTGTTCTTTGCTGATGATCACATTTTGAAAGCCATTTATTCAGAAATATAAACACTGGCAGAAGGTAAACTTTATATATTATATGTATAGTTTATTTATTGCACTGATCCTGACCTAAAGTATGGAGTGTTATAGGATTTGGTTTTTGCAAGGAGTGAATGTGTGTTTGTGCTGCACAGGAGTTGTGGTGTGAACGTGTGGTGGAGTTGAGCAGGACTATCTGCCTCTCACACGGTGGTGCTGAGGATGGAGGGTCATGCTCTCCACCGGATGGTCTCAATACATTCTAATCCTCTTATTTTATTGACATACTGCTTACACACACATACACATACATGCACACACACACACACACACACACACAGACACATGCACACACACACACACACACACACACACACACACACACACACACACACACACACACACACACACACACACACACACACACACGCACACACACACACACACACACACACACACACACACACACACACACACATGCACATCCAACCACTAGAATTTGAACCTTCCCTAATACAACAGACACCATTGAGCCATCGTGCACCTGTCCTCCACACAAATGCATGGCGATAGGCTAAGCAGAGCACATAGACTCCTCCCCCTTGGCAGTAATTAGCATACTGCATGTCATGTCAATTTTGGTTGGCTGTTACCTTGGGCACAGGTGAGTTTAGCGCAGCAGTAAGTTGTCACTGGTGTGCTCAGTGTTGCCAGCCACAGTGACTTTATGAATTAGAATTTAAATAATGTTGCACATTTTTGTTTTGAACGTGACCCAGTGTGGCATGAATTGCAGGATTAGATATTCTACCTCTGTGCATGTGACCCCCTCCCATGCGCTGGATGACATATAGCATGCCAGGATTAGGATTTCAGGGCTGGTAAAATGGCCTGAGGTCACTGCTCAGTGGTTCAGCAGGGGAAGGAAAGTTTGCTCTTCTATTCACTCACTCTCCATGTCCCAGTGCAGCCTCCACAGATTATAACCAGACCCAGTTCATCAGTTCAACAGCTAACGAGTTCATGTTTGTCACTAAAATGCATTTGTGTGTTTATGGGTGCATAGGTGTGTGCGTGCATTCATCTGTGTATGGGTGTTCATGTGTGTATGGGGGTGTTCATGTGTGTATGGGGGTGTTCATGTGTGTATGCATGTTTTGCACTTTTGTGTTGGTGGGATTTCAAACTGAGAACAGAGCAACTCGCAGACCAAGTAGAGGACTGTGGGTAGAGGACTGTGGGTAGAGGACTGTGGGTAGAGGACTGTGAGTAGAGGACTGTGGGTAGAGGACTGTGGGTAGAGGACTGTGAGTAGAGGACTGTGGGTAGAGGACTGTGGGTAGAGGACTGTGGGTAGAGGACTGTGGGTAGAGGTCTGTGGGTAGAGGACTGTGAGTAGAGGACTGTGGGTAGAGGTCTGTGGGTAGAGGACTGTGGGTAGAGGACTGTGAGTAGAGGACTGTGGGTAGAGGACTGTGGGTAGAGGACTATGAGTAGAGGACTGTGAGTAGAGGACTGTGGGTAGAGGACTGTGGGTAGAGGTCTGTGGGTAGAGGACTGTGAGTAGAGGACTGTGGGTAGAGGATTGTGGGTAGAGGACTGTGGGTACTTACTCGTCTCCTGATACCTGCCTACAAAGTAGATCTCAAGAATCTGTGTGTGTGTGTGTGTACATGTACATGTACTTGTTTCTTTGCATTACCTCATCATATCATCTTAATTCTCCCATCTCTCTCTATCCCTCGGTCTGTCCATCCCCCCCCCCCCTGTACTACGTGCTGAATGAGAGCAGATCCATTACTCCCAGTCAGTCACTAGAGCAGCAGGCTGCATGAGTCATACCACTGTCTATTACTCCAGAGTGTGAGAGAGAGCAGGCGAGAGGGCGAGAGAGGGAGAGAGATTTACATTTATCCTCGTT
>JAGXOD010000027.1:2442500-2485000 GCA_020368025.1 Brachyhypopomus occidentalis | reverse complement strand
ACGTTTTTAATTAAATAGATCTTGATTCTAAGGTGAAACCTGTGAACATCTAGAGAACATGTGAGAACGTGCTCTCACACACAGCAGCTGTGAAGAGCTTAGTCTTGTGTTCTAACCCAGGACTCTTATAGCCACCGTAGCCGCGCTAATGATGCTCCACGGAAGCTCATAGCAGCGACTGCAGCTCAGCTCTCTGCTTCGTGTGACGAGCTCATTCTCGCTACAAATGTCCACATAGCAATAAGCAGCTCATAGCTAAAATGACAGTACATGCATCTGTTACCCTCCGAAACAAACCATTTTCAGAAGCATGTGTTTATGCACTATAAAGGCAAGGTGCTTATCTGGCTATGACGTAGTAGCGAGCCTTCTCTTCACTGGGCATGCAGTGCTGTTGTTCCAGACAGAAGAGATTTATGTTTGCTGGAAAGGATATGATGTTTGCTTAATGTGTTCACTTTAAACATGATTTAGTTTGTGGAGAATTATGGAATAAACAGTTGAAGCTAGGAGCATGACGAGACACTTGTCTCATGAGACGAGACGAGACACAATATTGGGTTCACGAGAACGAGACGAGATTTTAAATTATTTTTAAGAAAACTTCAAAGATGACACATATATCTGGAATAGTTTTATTTGACAAAGTCAAAAAATGCAAATTCAACAGGTTTGTCTCCTGTATGACTGAGTCTCTTGAGATTTAACTGTTAGAACTATACAGGAATTTCTAGCTTTTAATTGAAGCAGTGTGTGACCTAACAGAACCACTTTCCACAAATTGAGTATAAAAAAATAAAAACTATGAATAACAAAAATAAACACAACTTTTCTTATATAGTACAAGTGCAAACAAAGTCATTTTATTTACAGGCATGACTGGTGTAAGTAGACAGTGGTGATGTTCGTGTTTTTGCATAGTGCTTGTATTAGCCGCAGTGTACGACATGAGTTTCTTACAGTGCTTACAAACGGTTCGTGTCTTGTCTTTCACTCCGTTACCGTTTATTGTTTCAATCGGGAACCCAAATTGCAGCCAGACATGCGACAGTAGCAGGAGCATCTGAACTTCCTCCAACCCCGACATTACATTACACTGGCTGCTGCTAGCAAAGATCCTCTTTAGCGCGTAAGATGCATTACGAGCTACAACCTGCCTCTTCAGCCGAGAGCTGTCGCACTCGCCACCATTGCTGCTGTGTTGCCAGATCCCTCTTAAAAAGTTCATACTAGTCAACAGAGAAATATCGTCAGGTTGTAATCGTGTCACAAGATCATGGCATGGCAGGGTGCATGTGGACATGGAGTTTGAGTATGAGTATGAGTTTATTTCAGGGTGACTCATAATTTTCATTGATACGACAGTCAAAGGCAAAACAAAACACAGGGCGATAACCAGAGAACTCGGACGAGGATCCAGTCATGAGAAAACATGGGATATAAATACACTGGAAAATCAACAAGACACAGGAGGAGTAATATACAATAAGACTAAGCAGAGACAAGACCCACCTGGGAAGAGGCGGAGACACCAGTGACAAGGGAAGACGGCACAGACAGAAACCAACGAGAGGAACACATGGTGCTAGTTGCCTCGGGAATCACGACAACAATGTGCAAGTACAAAATAACACAAAAACATGAAACCAAAAGTAAAAACAAGTATAAAACAGGATGAGATCCAGGGTGACAGTGGGAGCTGGAGTCAAGGACAGATGTGGACAGGTGCGAGACATGGAACAGGACTAAAGAGGGTCAGAGAGTGCTGTAGTTCAGACAGGGGGACAAAACACTGGGCCAATAACTTGGAGGGGCTGGGACAGCAGGCTGGGACAGAGGGGACAGACAAGACAGGGGAAGGAAGGACGGGCCACTGGACAGGAGAATGACAGAGAAATAGCAGGGGACAGGCAGGGGACAGGCAGGGGACAGGCAGGGACAGGCAGGGACAGGCAGGGGACAGGCAGGGGACAGGCAGGGGACAGGCAGGGACAGGCAGGGGACAGGCAGGGACAGGCAGGGGACAGGCAGGGACAGGCATGATGAGGAACGAAGGTGCAGACAGAAACTGAAACAAAAACAAAGAAACACATGATGATTGTTGCATTAGGGACTTTAGGAACTGTGACATCGTAGTGGAATTGTGACAATGATCCGAAAATGCACCTATATGTGGCGCTAGGAAAACTGCTGTCATTTTGTGCTTACGCTGCAAGTTGGACTCAGAGACGCAGGTTTGTCCTGCACGACATCAGGAGAATTGGACCACTACTTTTCAGGGAGGCCACTCAGCTCCTTAACCAGCCCCTTGTCATCTTAAGACTGGAGAATTGCAAACCACTCTTGGCAGGCCTCCCCATATATGCCATTAGACCTTTGCAGCTGAACCAGAATGCAGCTGCATGACTCATACTTAATAAAGTTCTTGCCCCACTACTATATTCCCTTCACAGGGTTCCTGTAGTTCCCTACATCAGATTTGAAGTCTTTAGTGCTTGTTACAAAGCCAGAAATGGCCCAGTCACCTCCTGGCTGAAAGTGCAGGTCTTACTCCACACATTACGCAGTACTTGATCCATGAAGGGTGCAAGATGCGTTTAATCATTAGCATGTGGCAGGTATTACACCAGCGATCATTTTGATAGGAGAAGAAAATTGAAAGATTGTCTTACATTTCATGTCGTGCCTTAAATGTGATTGATTACTTTATTGTATCTAGCGAATTATTATAAATTTTTTTGCATGTTGTAGATTTTGAGAATCTTCCCTTATTATTTACAAAAAGGGTAAAACTGGATGATTCGATGTCTGTTAGAAACATAGTTGTAAGACTTGGAATATCATTTATTGAAGTTTTTTGCATTCTTTTTTCAACTTTTCAATTCTTTGTTTTTTTAGAGGGTAGAAGCTGCTCAGCTGTGATGTTGACCGATTGCTTGACTAAAGCATGTAGTCCATTTTCTGAAGCTAAACAACCACAATGGTGGCTTGAAGATTATTCAGTCCAGAATGTATTATTAAATTATATTGCATTGAATCAATTTAGCAAAACTAATTATGTAGAAGACTTCAATAGCTTGAAAAGACTGGATAGTATAGATTACATAGGAAATCACTGAGGAAAATCATTTTCAATAAGTTAAGTCAAGCCACATTGTCAATTTCACCCCAATCGAAATTTGTCCTCCGCATTTACCCATCTGTGCAGTCAGAACACACACACACACACACTAGTGATAACTAGGGGCTGTGGTGCACACGTGCCCAGAGCGGTGGGCAGCCCTAGCCCGGCACCCGGGGAGCAGTTGGGGTTAGGTGCCTTGCTCAAGGGCACCTCAGTCATGGCCTCAGGCCTGGGAATCGAACCCACGACCCTCCGGTCACAAGACTGGTTCCCTAACCATCAGACCATGACTGCCCAATAAGATCAAAGCCAACATTTATGTCCTGTTACTAAACAGTTACACAGCAGGTACAACACGCTCACTAAGACCAGAACTGGAACCTGCCAATATCAAAAACTGCTCATGATTTATGGATTACACCTCCTAAAATCCAGCATTCAACGACCGTCTGCCAACCAGGTCTACAAGGTGTAAGAACCATCGTCCAGGTTGAGACACAAATCGTGCATCAATGAGTCCAAATAATGGTCCCCATGGATGAGCTGATGTGGAGAAGTCTCAGACTCATGGACATGGTCACCATGGAAGCAGAGGAACTTTGCAAGATGCCCCTCCATGAAATGTACCTCTGCTGGACAGCTGAGATGGGGGAGGTAAGGATCTAACAGATCCCAGGAATGACATGATCTCTACCCAGAAGACCATAATCCTTGGGACAGTATGGATATTATAGTATAGTGTATTATAGGTCGTATGAGTCGCAGCCTCAAACTCTCAGGCCCATGTGTGAGGAGGAAAAACCATGTGACCACCCACTGAAAGGGTGATGCATTAAAAAAATCCTGTTTCATCCTTCCAGTGGGTGAACGTGATCACACTTGATCATTGCATTGCTTTCCTCACTCAGACATGGGCATTAGCAGCTGGGAGTGTGCGTGTGTGTGTGTGTGTGTGTTTACATATATATATATATATATTTACACACATATACACACACTCAGGGATATATATGTATGTGTGTGTATAAGATGGTATGCTTAGATGCTGGCCTTGTTGTATAACTGTAATAATAATAATAATAATAACTTCCATGTAGACAACAAGGTATTGCAGTATTGCTGTATTCTGTATTGCTTGGGACAAAATCATCTGCTAAATACTGTAAATGTGAATGTAGTTACATATTTGTCCCCCCATCAATGAGCATCTCTCTGCTCTACACAGTTTAAAGTTCAGTCCTCTAGCCCACCAGAGCCAGTTCATGAATGGTTAGATAAAGAATATCCAATGAATCAGGTGGGATGGGAAATCCTGCTATTGTGCAGGGCATTGAGAACTAAGGACTGGGTATGAAGATCTCTGGGGTAGACGCTTCTCACTTTGAGGACAAGAATAAAATTAATCACATTGTAATGAGCCAGTAAAAGCTCTTCCATTCAGAGACTTTATTAGGACTAGAAACTGCAGGGCTTTACACTAGCAAATCAGTTTGTACCACGCAGAGCGAAGTGGACACCTTATTGTGCCAGTCCAGGGCAACGAGGGGGCCTCTCTCCTGTTCACTGATCATCTCTCCTGTTCACTGAGCGCATCTGCTGTATGATGGTACGTCAGTCAGGGACTGTTTTTTTCTCAGTCTGTGTGCAGCATAAGGAAGAAGAAGCCACTTCAGAGCTTTTTGGAGAGAAAGAGAAGGAGAGAGAGAGAGAGAGAGGAAGGGGGGAGGGACAGAGAGAGAGAGAGAGGGAGGGGGGGAGGGACAGACAGAGAGAGAGAGAGGGAGAGAGAGAGAGAGAGGGAGAGAGAGAGAGAGAGAGGGGGGGAGAGAGAGAGAGTGGGGTGTGGATGTATCTGTGTCTTAGTGCATGTGTGTCACTGTGTCTGTAGGAGGCTTCACTACTGAAATCACATGAAGACAAATGGATCTGTCCAGATGTCAATCAACCGTTGAGTGAAGCAGTCTGATGGAAAATGGAGCAATAACTCTGCTCTAACGTACTGTGGAGCAGCACACAGATCTTCAGTGCCAGCACAGGAATGTTCCTGCCAGGGTGATTCTGCTCCAACCGCCAGTGTCACACATGGTGTATTTACACAGCGTGTTCTAGGGTGTCGCGTGTTTGCCACAGAGCTGCTGCACAATATGTGAGCTGTTAATCAAATATACACACCATAATGAGGGCACGATATAATTGCGCTTGGGAACATGTCTGCAGCATCAAAATCAGATTATAAACTGCAATTCAGCAAATAAATTGCAGACATTCAGAGCCAAATGAATCCTGTTCCCTTCTTTTTAACAGTGTTGTTAGGTTATATGCTTCATTTGCAAGTGTACTGCCAATTATGTAACACTGTAATTATTGGTATTATCCGTATGTTACAGTTTATCTTTGCAAAAGCTAAAGCTTGTTTGTTCTCAAAGTAAGAAGAAATGTGGATGGTCCACACTGGTCTTTGATCTATGCTTTAATATTAGATGTACTTTGCTGTTTTGGACAATACTGTAATGTTAATGCACCATGAATAGCAGTAGATGAATTATGCATTTCATGAATCTTTTATGTACATAATGTACATTATATCTATTGTTTGCAGTGTGGAGTTTATTATTTTGAATTGTTAGAACTAGAGGCACATGTTGGCTGCGGTCCAATAATATACATATTACAACGTATACAATATTGTGACCATGACAGGCAGTGTTGTGTGTGCAGTGTGTTGGGCAGAGGACACAGTGAGCCAGACCACTAGCGCTGCTGCTCTGGATAATAATGGCGTCAGCTCAGCAGGTTGTGCTCATCAGGGACACACGCCCTGTGCTGACTAAGCCTCTTTCTTCCTGTTGTATCTGTCTGGTATCTGATGACTAAATGCGTTCCGCTCATAGTTGCTTTTTAGCTTCTATCCTTGCGCACACACGCACACACACACACACACACACACACACAAACACGCACACACACACACACCTGCTCAGTCACTCATTCACATGTACTTGCACCCACAATCTCCAGCAATATTTATATAGGTTGTACAGGTTGTTCAAGCTATAGCAAGCTGTATTTTGTCATGCTTGACGTAGAAATACAGATTTATTCCATACAGCAATAAATGTTTCACCTACAGTTTGTATCATCCTGACTTGTTTTGTTTTGTCTTTGTTAAATCTGAATGAAACAGTTTCTAGAAAGGCCACAGATCTGACATATTGTGCTTGAGTCTGACCTGCATTTGCTCCTGATGATCTACTGGTTGTTGCTTTATTGCCTTATTGTCTAAATTTGCCTACGACATTCTGGTTAGTGCAGTTTGTATGAAATAAATGTGTTTGTGCCAGTTGGTCCCCATTGCAATATGTGTGCATGTGTGCGTGAGTGTGAATGCGTGTGTGTCTGTGTGTATGTCTGTGCGTGTGTGTGTATATGTGTGTGTGTGAGAGTGAATGTGTGTGTGTATATGTGTGTACGTGTGTGTGTGAGAGTGAATGCGTGTGTGTGTGTATGTGTGTGCGTGTGTGTACGTGTGTGTGTGAGAGTGAATGTGTGTGTATGTATGTGCGTGTGTGTATGTGTGTGTGTGAGAGTGAATGCGTGTGTGTGTGTGTGTGTGAGTGTGTTGGCCTGGGTTCAGTGGTGTGGCAGTCATTTGGTCGGTCAGCGGGTTGTCTGTAACTGAGTGCTGATGGGCAGACTGTGTGGTTCTGGTCCAGCATGCTGAGAGCCCAGAGGGGGGAGGCAGCTCCCTACCCGTCCACTCGGGTCAGAACCCCTTCCCCTTCCCCATCCACTCGGGTCAGAACCCTTTCCCCTTCCCCATCCACTCGGGTCAGAACCCTTTCCCCTTCCCCATGCCTTCTCATCCAGACCACTTCACTCATCCTGACTTACATCTAAACTGCATTAAAGGGTAACAGGTGTTCATGTTTCATAGTTGTGATTTTCTGCTACTGCAGTGTAATGAAAAAGCACCAGAGTACCAGTGTAACTACATCAGTGCTCTGCCTTGTCACTTCCTAATTTTCAGGAACTAGTCCACTTTAAATACAATCTATTGTGAGCCTAATAGATTCAAAAAACAGAAAACCGTTCTGAATGACCTGTTAACATTCTTAGAAATGAGCATTGCTCTAAGTAGTTTTCATATTTCAGCATTGCGTCTCATCAGTTATTGTGGTGCCGTGAATCAGGTGCATTACAGCTGGTTTTAATGAGAATGAGCATGAAGTGTGATCGAGCTTTGAATCACAGCACATTACTACTGCAGCAATATTGCTATGTTTTTAGGGAACAAAATTGTCTAGTAGTAATAGTAGGATGTTCGAGATTTGGTGTGTGTGTGTGTGTGTGTGTGTGTGTGCTTGCGTGCGTGCGTGTGTGTGTGTGCGCTTGTGTGCATGCGCACACGTGTGTGTCGTTGGAAAGCACAATGGCAGAACTCACCAGCGTCTGCCCCAGTAGCAGTGTCAGCACAAACACAACCATCCATTATATGACCTACAGACATCAACAGCGGGAATCTGGCTAACAACAGCTAATGTGGCAGCATCACCCTCATGCTGGGGCAGCACGCACACGTGCAGTGGTCTCACTCTCATTTGCAGTGCGACTATTCAGGGTTGTTGTTTTTTTAAGTTTCATAGTCAGGTTCTCAAATGTCTAAAAAAAAATGTAGTAAAATTGTATAATTTGATTAAAAAGTTGAATGAATTAAAATGCATTTTCTTCACCAAGTTTTGTTTGAGCTGCTGTCTACTAGAAATTTAATTTGACATTATTTTAATTTATAACATCAAGCGCTAATTATTAGAGTTCGTTCGTTCTATCACAACTTAAACAAGCTTGAGCGTGGCCAGTATACCATAAATGATTGAATCGGTTGCTCCATGAAGAAGCTGTCTGTGGCTTCAGTGTTAGTCCTGGGCTGTAGTTTAGGCCATGTGAGTGAATAGCCATTAACTGTGTTGCAAGTTCCTGTCTGTTCTCCTGAAGTCAGCATAAGGTCTCTTTAAAGAATGTTTTCATCGCATTGCTATCTCAGTTTCACTGCTGTTCTAAGTGTAATTGGGTCACCTGGGCATTGTCTATGGGGAAAGCTGTTATTTTAGTGCAGATGTCATTCTGATATTAGTTTTTTGTAGAGAATTCTTTCTGTTCATTTGGATAACATATTTGCCCTTGGAAGATTCTAATAATCTAGTTTACCAGGATCCAGCTAATACAAAAAACAAACAAAAAACTATCAGCTATGGTAGATAGGATCTACATCTCCGGTCAGACTAACCTCAGAGATGTCACTTCCCTCCATCTTCAGCTTTGACACACATAGCTCTTAGATAGAACTGCAACTTCAGTGTGGCCTGGTATGAGCTAAATCTATTATATAGTTTCACAGGCCTATTTTGGGGTCTTGGAATGTGTTTACCTCGTATGCTTTTGATAGTGATGAGAAAAGCTCAGCTCTATTCCTGGTACCCAAGACCACTTGAACACACACACACACACACACACACACACACACACACTGCATTCCCTGTCAAGTCATTTTTAAAAGGACAGATATTATATAAAGTACACGTATGTAAAATATGTATGTTCTGTTTATTATTCCACATCACCACCTTGATTACTTCACAAGACTTGTCTGAAAAGCAGCAACAGTCTGTGCGCAGTACAATTTATAACGGCATGAATCTTATTCTAAGGATGTTTCATGTCATCATGTCCAGTCATTCCTGTTGGAAATGTAGAGTTGAAACTGTCTGATCTTCCGATTCTTAATGTTTATTTGAACGCGTTGTCCTGTATCTTAGCCTTTTCCACCTCTTGTGATTTGGCACCATGTGGAGATCTTTGAAGGTCTAGGGAGAGGTTCCCAACACACTCACTCATCACAGACCTGCAGTTAGACCCGTAAATATTCGGACAGTGACACAATCTTCATGATTTGAGCTCTGCATTGGTCTGCAGTGGCTGATGTGGATCCACAGGTTCAGTTTGTCTACGTTAAGTGCTGTAGCTGATGCTAGGATTACCTTACCATCACTGAGCGCTAGACGCTAGGTTCAGGTTATGCAGCTTCACATAGACCCAGTCGTCCAGCTTTGGCAAGTTATAGGGTTTCACTGTTTCTTTGTGGGTATGCTGGCTTGTTTTACTTGGTGATAGATAGACTGAATTATAGAAGTTTCCTTTCAAGTATTGTGACAAATCAGTTTCCAATTGTTTTAACTGTGGGCCAAAATATCTTGGCAGTGCTTAGGGGTTTGGCACTGGTCTTCCAGTAAACCTTTCATGTGACATCAAATATGTGCTGCTTAGTCTTGAGCGCCTCATCAGGATAAGGGGCAATGCAGCTACCCGACTCAATTGAGTGTCTTGAAATGTTACTAGTCTGGATATGATTGTCTCATTTACTCTCAATATTTACAATATGAATGTCATTATTCGAGTTGATTATCTTGGTTATGCCAAATCTTGGAATTACTTCCCAAATTACTTACTAAAGGTTTAGCAACTGTTTGTGCATTGCTGTGGTTGGATGGAAAGGTATCCACCCACCTAGAGATCTGTACCATTACACAGCAGTATCTTTTCCATTTCTTCCTTCCTGTCATGTCAATACAATCCATGTATATGTATTCAAAAGGGCTTAATGGACTTGGGACGTGTGCTGTTTGCAGCTGACCTGACACACAAACACACACACACACATATACAGTGTATATATATATACACACACACGTGGTTCAACACACAAGTGCACGATCCATCCTTTCTCTCCCTAGAAAGGTCAAATACTGAACTTTATGTCCTCTGGCTATGTTTCTCAACCAGAGCCCACCTGACAGTTCAACAGCTTTGCTCTGTCCAAGTTCACAACACTTTAGGTTGGAGCAAAAATGTGGTCTGATAGGCCTCACGGACTGCACTGAGAAACACTGCTGTCTCCTCCCTCATAGGCCTACCAAGGCTCCTCATTGGCTACTCCATAAACATCCAATTAACCCAACACAAAAAAGGGGTTTTCCCAAGGTCACCACTGGGTACTTCGTAGACATCCATATAATCTATGGAAGACCAGGGAACTCAACACTTTGCACAGGAAAATAAGCAACAGCAAATACAAACACTGGCACAACAGTCACAGTCACAAATAAGATGTGAAAACCAACGTTGTTCAGTATATGTTTTAATTCCCTCCCTTGCAGAGTGCATCACAGCCATCAGTGCCACTTGTGCTAGCACTTTCCATTGACATTACACTTTGAAAGATGCCCGTTTGAAAACAGGATAAACATTTTTAGCAGATATGTGCATTAGCGGAACAGCACAGAGTCAAACAAGAACATTCCATGGGGGATTTACGAAAAGTAGTAATGTAATGGTACATTTTTGACCTGCACAAGTTCTGTTTTTGATTTTCTAAACACTGTCATTCCTGGTTTTGCTAAAACTTTTGATGGGATTACAACACCACTGTTATGTTTTGGAAGTTGTTTAAAGCTGAAGCCCCTTGTTAAACTTACCTTAGCATAGCACTGCCTATTGCAAGAGAGCCGTGTCAAACCACAGGCAAGTATTTTCATCTCAGTGGGAGAGAATTAAGCCTTATAGTCGCCTGATGTTCAGCGCTTACCACTCAACCGCTAAGATTATTACAGATATTAGCTTAGCATGACAGGTTAACCTCACAAAGCTAAGTTACTATCCTAGCTACGCAGTAAAAAGGAGTTCATACAAAACCATGAGATCTATTGTTGTGTGCAGGACACAGACACTCGTAAACCTTTGTGTCCACATGTGCAGAGGTTGAAGTGTAAGGACGAAGGAAGGGACACTTTCCTACTAAGGAGTTATCCTGGGTTTCTTGAAGAGGGCTTCATTCTACATTTTGGCAGGACATACGTCTCCTGGGAAGCTTTGCTTTCCTTTCCTTTTGTTATGTTTCTGTTCTACAATCAATTGTTAGACAAAGGTTGGCAACCTTCTTCGTGTCTACATTGTTAGGTGATGTTATGTAGTATTGTCTCTCATTTTATCTCGTTCTTTTCTCTCTCCCTCCTTCACTTCTAGCTTTTCTTTAAGGAGAAAGAACTATTCATGAGTGTGAGTGTGTTATGAGTAATTTCCTTGGGGAACAGTAATTGCCTATGTAATTCTAGGAATCCCTGTATCATGCATCATGCAGGAGATAAACATATAGACACCTTAGATAGGTAAGCAGGTACTGCCCCATATTAGTGCAGGTTAGTGAAATACTGGATAGCTAAGGATTAGGGCTGAGATTTATTTGGTGCTTTACTCTGGTATTGAGTGGTAGGAAAAGCATGTTATGTCTGTTTGAGACCCCAGAAACAATAAACCTCCACTTGCTTTGCCTGATTACAACCTGATCTGCATTTATTTCTCCATATAGCTACGGTGGGCTACTCTAGTTGTCCTGTGTGTTCTTTCCCCTTGACTGCTGTTCCCATTACGGCCGACGATGTAACATGCATAAGTTGAGAGACTACGTTCATGAAAGTAGCCAATTTGTAATGATCTTAACTGTTTATATGTGCTGGCTGAGTGTTATAGGTCAGTTAAGACTTGAAATGACAGGTCAGGGTAGCATGCCATGGTCTGGTTTTCAGATCTTGCAATCATTTCTGGCACAAGTCGATTTCAGGCAGATTCCTTTGCAGCTTGGTGAGTAGCCACTCTGCCTCGTGTTATGAAGTCAGCTTCCTTTCTACTGTATGTGCAGCATGTTGGATGTCATTCACGTGCAATTGTTACCAACTTACATGCAGAGGTAACTGCAGCCTCTTCTTCAGATAGTGCTAAAATAGTTCAGGAAGTTACACAGAGGAGGTTACTACAAAGCCATTAGTGTGTTAGACTGGAGTGACCTTTGTATATCTTGGTTTTATCTCTGGTTGCCTTCTTGGAATAAGCCATCCACAATGAACACTTGGCTGCATTGAGTAATGGGATTGCATCTCATTGCAGTCATGATGTGAATCTGTTTTAACTGATGTGAAAGATAATGTATCTTTGATAATGTGGTTTCATGTTCAGGCCTGTTCAGTTTCTCTATACCTTTAATAGACTAATAATTTCTCTTTTATTGAGGACATTAGGAACAATGCTTAACCTAAGTTGGGTCGTTGTTGTCCCAGAGCTCACCCATCTTGTTTTCGATTTATTTTTGAAGTTTATGATTGTATCCCACAATACATTCCTGTGCAGATTAGGGTTCCTTTTGTGATGGTTGAGGTTCACAACTACTGTGAGGCCTTCGTCTCAGAAAATCTCCTTTCACTTTCTTTTCCTGCTACATACATCATTATGACTTTGATGTCATCTAATACTAGGCTTCATCTAACGCAAGGTTTCAAACTTTGTTATCCTACCCTGTCCCCCAGCTTCCACTTTTGATCGGTCATTGGCCATTCTTTTTATATCATCAAAGGTCTTTTTTTAGCATTCAATATGGGGAGCAGGAGGGCTTCCGGTTCTTCATAGGGATCATAAGTTTCATCACCTTTCACATTTTCTGTATTCCCAGTTGCTTCCCAGGGATTTACGTCTTGTGACCATTTAATGGGTTCTTGAGCTAGTCTGTAGCTTAATTTTATTTCAGAACTATTTTGTGATGTAATTTTCTGAAGTAGTATGTAAACTGTGTTCAGTGGCTGTATGAGTGTTCTAAAGTATCTGGAACATCTCTTGTGTTGGGTCAGGATCTGAGTTTCTTTGTCACAGGTTTAACTCTACCAGGACTGCCAGGACCCTTTGTAGTATTCTGCTGGAATCTTTATTCTGCTCTTTTTCCCCTCAATTATTCATCAATCTTTTTTTAATTACTGTGAGGATTTTCTAAGCTCTTCTAATTGAGAAATCTTGTCAAAGTACAGGCAATAAAAAGCCAGCACTTAGTGTTACCCATTCAATTACATTTTGGCTCCTATTGTGGGTTAATTTAAGTAAACCTCACCCATGAACCTAGATGCATGCCAGTACTCTCAATTTCTATTATTGGAAGGATCAAAGGCAATAAAAAAGAAATAATGAAAGGAGTGCAATCAATTTGTATCAAAAAATTGTAACAAAATTGTTTAAAGCATACACTGTCCAGTTACAGAGAACTACAAATGTAACCTTAGTAACTGAGAGTAAATATCTGAGCAACCCCAGGACCCGATGTAGTGGGATTATTCATATCAAGAGATTTGCAGCTGCATTTGGTGGTTATTGACTCTGGATTTCGTCACCTGATGTCAAAATCTGAATGCTGTTACAGTGTCCTATTGCCATGCACATCTCACCATTTTCAGAATTTCTCCTTCTGCCTGGGCAGTCGGTGCCCACCCTCTGAATGTTGCCCTCCTGGATCAGCAAGATCACAAATATTTTAAATCAAAATTAACTTTATAAGAATTGATTTGAGCAATAAAGCAGGTCAACTTTCTCTTATTCATTATTTGCCTCTAAGTGTACCCCTATCCCTTTGGATATGTTTTTTGCCCTTGGAAAAACAACAGTAATCCAGTTTACCAGAGTTAGTTTACTTATCATCTTGCTAATGCAGAAAGAGGACCTGCATATTGGGTCAGAATAACCTCAGAATGTCTCCACTTATCTCCCTCAACATCACTGACAAACATAGATCTGCAAGTTTGGTATATCCTCATATTTGACCGTTTAACTAGACTGTTGGGTTTTAGAATTTCAGTTTCTTGGGTTGACCTCATATCTTCATGCTTGCAATGTGTACAGCTCATTTCCACTGGTTCCCAAGGCCATTTGAACTCTGTCACTCTCTCTGCCTTTACTTCTTTTTCTCTGGTTTACTCAAGGAGTTCCTCAGGGATCTGTTCTCAGACCACTTTTATTCACTGTGTTCATGCTTCCCCTTGATCCCCTTTATAAAATATTTATTGCACTTTCACGTCGACTTTTTGTGTTACACAGACGTTCAGATATATAATTCAGCACAAAATCCATTGAAAATCCACCTCTTCATCAAGTAGAACAATGATTATCAGAAATCAGGAAAGAAGTGTAATTTCCTTAGGTTAAGTATAGATTAGACAAAACTTCTGCTTATTGCTTCAAAATCATTTATTTAAAAAGCCTGCTCTTTCTCTTGACCTATTGATACAACTCTATCTCCCTCTCACACAGTTCATATTCTGGGTGTCATTTTCAATTTCATTCTGTCATTTAGTTCCCACATTAATTCTGTAGTTAAAATGTCCTTTGTAACTTCACCAAAATTACATCCTTTCTATCTCAGTGCACTGCCAAACTCGTATTCACACTTTCATCTTCTTCCTCCAGATTACTGTAACGCTCTTTTATTTGTTATAAATTCCTCTGTTCATAAACTTCAGATGGATCAGAGCTGCTGTTCATCTTCTCACCCATTACCCACTTTCATCATCATCATTACACCTGGTCTTCGTTGGCTGGCCTTCTTATTTCCTTCCAACCTTTAGAGCATTGGTGACTGTGCCTTATCTATATGTGGAATTACCCTTCGTCCTCTGTCCAACACCCTGCAACACTCAATCAACACTCAATCCAGTCTTAACCATTTTTTTTATTCTTCTTTACAAATATTCTCCTTGTTTATGATTGGTTGTCACAGTACTCTTCATTATGTATGGTGTGTATTGTTTGTCAGTCTGATGTCCTCTATGTTCTGCAAGCGTCGGGTGAGTTTTGGAAAAAGTACTATATAAATGAAATTATTAACTCAATTTTGTTCAAAATCTTAAAACACAGTAAAAGATTATATGCTGTATATGTATTTAATATAGAAGTAGAAAATATATGTTCTGGTGATTATTCCACACAGTTCATGTTGTATGAAAAGTGGGGGGAGGGTGGAATTGTGCAGTGTATTTAAGATATGAATGAAGAAATTCTGTGCTTTTGTATTGTGTGTCAACTGTGATAAGCAGGTCAAACCTGCCTAGTGCCTCAACGTTCACATACCCAGCACAAAATCCACCCATAAAAAGTGCTGCCGACACTGCAATTCACGTCCGTTAATTAGAGATAATTCTGATTTAATTAGACACTGATTCTGATCATGCTCATTGTCACTGGTGCAGAGAACTAGATGTAAATAAAATAGGTACCTTGATTAATATAATCTCATGTGACCATTTTATCAATGGGGCTTATATGAGGAAATGCATAAGTTTCAGGATTGTCACTTTTAAGAATGACTCAAAGTTCAGTGCAGGCACACATAACACTCTTGTCGACATAACCATTGATACAACAGAAATATGGAAGTCGTTGTTGGTCTTTGGCAGTGATAGATTGAGATTCAGTGGTCAGACTCTCACTCTGAAATTAAATAGCACTGGTGGAGGTATGAAACTGGTGGAGTTTATGAAAAAACATAAGTATTGCAAAACACTAATTCACATTGTGTTGATTATGATAATTGATGTGGTCACATGGTAAAAGTATTTAGCCTGTCTGTGTGAGTGTGTGTGTGTGTGTGTGTGTGTGTGTGTGTGTGTCTGCGCATGCGCATGTGTTTGTATGTGTGTATGTGAAATAAAGATTGGAAATCCTGCTAAAGCAACTGTATGTGAACTACCAAGGTGAATGATCCGTTGCTTGTGTGTATCCATAGCAACAGGACTCATCTCCGGAACAATAAGAGAGATTAAATTGTGGTCATTAATCAGAATCCTGTTCCTGTGTGTACATCAGGACACAAACACAGAGAAAGCAAGACCAACACCAACACTCATTTTCATCTGCAGGATGTTAATGTTTAGTTTGATAATGAAATCTTCTATGTAATGAGACTCAAAACTCTGGCAGGTCACTCATATATAACAATATTAAATCACTCAGGGAAGAGACACACACACTCGTGCAATCTCGGCTACACATGTGCACAGCATTTCTTAACCATCTGTTACACATGATCCTATGTTGTTCTGTTGTGTATCAGACATTATCCTAATGAAAACATATGACCATAGCGTTTTGCTCTGTTGTCATTCTAATTACCAAGACCAGTCTGCCAGCATACTCTCCCCAACATGAGCAATAGCATTTAATACTTAAAGGTCACAGCATGGTCCATTATAGTGGTAAACATCAGTGTACGTAGGTGTGGGGTTTGCCTCTGAACTGCGTGCATTACCATGTGCGTCTTCAAATCAAAGGACCAGGAAAATAACGTTTGTAGGTAGTGCTCAGATGATAGAAGCATTCAAGATAGTTTGAGTATGTGATGCTTACAAAATGATCACAGGTTGGGTCGAGATATGCAGGGTATCGTCTTGTAAAGCACCATGTCATGACTGCAGGTACACAGTAAAACTTTTTCAATTTTCATCACTTGCAAGGTTTGCCTCAAGAACCAATATTTAGTAATTACAATCACAGTGTTCTTACAGTACTGTTGCCAACCAGGCTGCATAAAACTGAACCCTTTACTACAACCCCAATTCCAAAAATGTTAGAATAGAAAATGCTAATGAAAGCAATACGTTCTGACTTCTGTGACACCCTGTAGTATTCAGAGAACACTATAAATATGTTGTTTGATGTTTTACTTGTGAATTGCATCGGTTTGTTAATGCAATTTCAAATCTGATGAGTGCATCACACTCCAAAAAAGCTGAAACGGTCAAATAAATATTTACTACTGTAATTTCATTTTTCTTTTTGCTTTTCTTTTTTTAAGCATTTGGGCATCAAAGGCAGCAGTTAATTACATTTAGAATTTAGAACCACCAGTTAATCAAATTGAGAATTTTCTCCCATTCTTCCATTGTGCAGGTCTTCTGTTGTGCAGTCGTATTGAGTCTTCATGGTCATATTTTGTGGTTCATGGTGCATCCCATATTGACTAATGGAGACAGGTCAGACATGCAGGCAGGCCAAACTAGCACACACACACTCTGCTTATGCAGCCAATGTGATTTGGCATTGTCCTGCTGGTCAATACGGGATATTCCTGAAAAGATGACATCTGGATGGTGGCATGTGTTGCATTTGTTTATTTTACTAACACACATGAAAACTTTGGCCAGTGTAGATGCATTAAATGTAGCACCCCCCCCTTATATCATGCAGGTCTTCAGCTGCTCAATTGTATGTAACCGTCGTTGCCATATATGCACCACACATTCTCTATTGGAGACGGGTCAGAACAGCAGGCAGACCAATCCAGCACTCTCTGCTTTTGCAGCCATGCACTAGCAAGCCAGGCAGAATATGGTTTGGTATTGTCCTGCTTGGAAAAAGTGGGGATGTCCCAGAATGTCTGGATGGTAACATGTGTTGCACTGCATTAATGGAGTAACAGCTTGGATGGTTCTTGTTTCTTTGCTTCCATTCCAACATCGTCACAGTGTTGACGTATGGCCTCTTTGCGTTGTAAAGGCTTAACTCACATCTGTGGATTTGTTAACTAGCAAAGGTTCCTCCAACGCACTGGCAAAGCCCAAGACATGATATGAAGACAGCGATGTCTGCAATGAGATTTTACCAGATTTACCAGATAGAACTTAAAGGAATCATTTTTCACTGAAGTGTTTGCTGTGTGCGAGTCTCATGGTCTCAGATTCATGACCATGATGTCTAAGATGTTTTTGAGTGAAAAGAGAAATACCAATAAAGTACCATATAACCATGAAGTCTTTGTTTATATATCAGAATCATTACACTTTCAAGGTAATATTAATCCATTCTCTTCTGTGAATTAATGGGTTTTTGGTGATAAGTCACAAATTGACTAGTTGATTTAGTGAATGTGTGATTTTATAGCATATATAAATGTGGATGCAAACATTCACCCTCACTCTTCTGATTAAGGTCCTACTTCCATTTCTGCTCTTCTTCCCTTAAACCGCTTGATTTCAGATGTTCCTTAATGTTAAACATCCGTTTGTCATATTCTGTCATATTCACACCTAAATTTAATCTTAGGCAGAGAACTTTTAAATAATACACAGTGCTTTCTATTTCACCACCCCCCACACACACACACACACACACACGCACACAGAAAGTAGCTGGTAGCGCCTTGTGCGTCTGCCAGAAGTAGCTTTGTGTCCAGTGTAGTTGTGGTCTCACTGCGTGCGGATCACTTAGCTTAGTGTGGTAAAGCAGAAATGCCCGTAGGCTACCCACACTGCACTAACCTAGTTTCAGTGCAGAGCAGTGAGAGGGGTGTTGCATCTGGGGTCTGCAACACATAATGACTTACACTGAGGGTACATTATACTAATACACTGATGTTGGTTTCTTTTACAAAACAGAACAGACCTTTTCAGATAATTTTGCCCTACCCATAGATTTTAATATTTTGGCACTAAATGTTTTTATATGGGCATGTTTCTATTCTATTCTATTCTATTCTATAGAATTATGTGGTCATTTTCTTCATTTCTTCCTTCATCTGGATATGCACATAATTTGGAATTGGTACATAAAGTGTTTTAAAAAGCTATTTCTGCTTAAAATGTCCTCCTCTGTTAGTCTCCATATAATCTGTTACACACACACACACACACACACACACACACCATATGCAGTGCTTGCCTCCTGTTTGGGCAGCTACAGATGTTTGATGCAGGTCCAGCATGTCTTAATTACGTTTCCTTTAATGACTGCTGGCTGCTCCTTTGCCTCCGTTCCTTTGCCAGTCAGACACCCCCCCCCCCCCACTTCCTCCTCATCCTCCTCCTCTTTTTGATAGCCGCTTAATCACTGTGGGAGGCTCAACACTGCTGTGCACGACTAGAGTGTTCACTGATAAAGTCTCACTATACGAGTATAGCCGCATATCTTAAAATCGTATGTGTTAGAGACCTGACCTATTGCACTTTTGAAATAAATAAATAAAAACTCTTTATGTAATCTGTTTTGGTCCCTATGATAAATATGCATAATACGTGGCATATTGGGGAGCTATAGGTAAACCCACATTAGTTAGCATCCAGGCCATTCTCAGAGAAAAAAATATAATGAAAAATGATACTGACCACTTTTTGTGTGTATATTGTTCATGCATTCTTGAACTTTGGATTTTGATGAGCATAAGGCAACGTGTGTGTGTTTTTGCATATATGTGAGCATGTATGTGTGACGTACACTCTCATGTACAGTACGTTCGCGTGTGTGTTCGTCTACTCTCTTACATTGACTTTTAGCCCCCTGCTGCTACACAAGAAGCACATCTGTTCTCTCTTTGACATACAGCTGGTTTATTCTGTCCTTCCACCTCAGTAGTTCACAAAAGGACACGTAAGATGATTTAATATGGATGCCAGAATGAATAGGTAAACACGTCTATAAGCTGGCAGGCCAGCAGGTGGACCTTTCACGGTCTCTGCCTCTGGCTTCGTTGGGACATCCATTGAGGAGTGTAGCTCAGGACCTCCTGGTGCTCATCACCTACAGTTCTTTGTGCATGTATGTGTGTTGTAAGTTCTTCTTAAATTACTTAATGAAGTCTCATACAATTACGTTTAACGTTACATAAAATTTTACAATTCATCATTAATATTAACAATTCAGTATTAGATTAATATTGATATTAAGGTGTGAGACTGCCAGGCCCTGAGCCTGGTGTGGCACAGGACTGTCATGCTTCAAGCTAAGAGGGGGCAGGGTCCGCCCTGAGCGTGGTGTGGTGTGGGGCAAGTCAGGAGCTTGTGGTGTCTGTCTGCCCCGTCCTCCCTTCCTATTGCATTGCTTTGTGATGGGGTTCGGTCACACAGCCACTGTTCTTCACCCATGACACAGGTTAGAGATGATGCAGTGACGATGGCCTATTAGAACAGATCACTAAATACACCAATGAAAAGGCAGAGAGGTCAAATAGTCCACAGCCAAAACTAGAACAGTGATTGTCGATGCAGATCAGCATAACAGTGAACCGGATGAATAGCCTAAATTTACCAATTTACTCGAAATTACAGGCCAACCACAGTGTTGTTCTGGACTTGAGAGCAGAAGTGTCTTCATGAACCAAAAATTGTCTCAGATAGCCAGGAATCTTACTTCTGGGTGCTCATTCTCATCTTCAGTACATACCCCAGCACTTGACAACTGAGATAACGGGCTGATGTTGAAGCTGTTATAGGTACCATGTAGTACCACTGGCAATACATTGAACAAGCTTGCTTCGACGGAAGAAAGGGTGTGACTAAAGTACGCAAAATTCAGGTGTTTAAATACATTGATCAGCCGCCATCTATCTCTCTCTCTGGTTTGATCTGGTTAGACCTATTTAAGGGAGGCTCTGCCATCTCTCTCTGGTTTTCTTTATTAAGAGCACGCAAACTTTAGTATGATTACGAGCAAACAGGTGAAAGTAGTATTACTTAATTAATGAGCCCAAGTTACGGCGTAATCTAACAACCGACTGATCAACCGACTGAAACAAAGGCGATCAAATCTCGTTAAACCGTGGATGAAACTCACATTCCTGGACTTCACAACCAGTATCATAACCGCTGGGCATAGTTTATAAAAGGGCATAGTTATTTGAACTGTAGACTCAACTAAGTTTTCTGTTAAGACATTTTGAATGTTTCCGTGTTCAACTTTGTTTAGATAATCTTCATCAAGATTTGTTCCAAGTTCTCTTTGCTGTGCATACAACCATCTCACTTCTTTATTAACACAACTGATGGTCCTCCCCAGGCTCAGACACACCACATTAATTTTTAATTATTAAGGCAGCGTCATTAACCTTTGTTCTGACCACGTTAGAACAAACCAGCTGAGCTCATTAAAATAGTTATTAACATTATCACGCTCCTCTACTGTTTGAAGTCTGCGCCATTTTAGTTACTTTGTTCCCCATAGGAGAACTGAGATTACAAGTCCCGCCTCCTCAAGCGTGCACGCTCACACGAGCACATGCACATTTACTCTCCTCCCCTTTCTACACACACTATGATGAGTCCTGATGTTTCTGTTTTAGAATAGTTGGTTTTAAATAAATGTCATTTTATTTTCACCAAATTGTCTTATCATTCAAAAGTGGTTGCTGCCAAAACCTCCAAATAATTCATAGTTAAATCCTTCAGATACCAAACCATTAATTTACTTTTAGTTGAGAACTAAATGTTGCGGTTCTGGTTTAATTTGAATATGAGACTGATTCTAAACTAATGATACAGATTAATAAAGGTAAAACAAATTATATCTACTTTAAAGTATTAGTAGGTGAAACCCCTACACTGTATACAGCAGAGCAATGTGAATTGTCCTCAGTTTTTATTTGTGGACAAGAGGGACACTGGGTTATCTGCAGAAGAAGCTATTGGGGAATGGGATGGGGTTTCTTGCAGGGGGCCCACAACATTACCATCAGTGAAAACCCCTCAGTCTAGAATGATTGTATTAAAGCAGTCAGCCTCACAGTCATCTCAATGGATGGGCTGAGGTTTATCTCTTGCTATGTACTGAGAACTATGGACATATCTTAGAGTGCCAATTCAAATTGGTCAGAATTCTGTTAGTTGTGCTCTTTTAGATAATGTTATTACCAAGATCATCAAAGAAAATAAAGAACATTGTAGTCGGCTTGGTAATACATCTGTACTCAAGGACATTCTGAGTGGCAGTGCACTGAAGCCTTTGGTCTATGCTCTTCAGACATTGAGCTGAAGAAACATCTCCTACATGTAATGTGAGAGTTGGGAAGAAGAGTATAATTGTCCCAGCCGGTTACAGTCATGAAGTGAAGTGTAGAGTCAGGATAGCCAAAGGGAGAACTAATGTTGTTCCAGCCCAGGCCTGAGAATTATTGCCCTGAGGGTTTACAGCCATTTTCCACTCTAGTAGATGTTAGTGGATCCTCAAAATGTACTAAGATTCCTATTCAGAATTCAAGTATATATGACATCTGCCTTCCACGGCGAACCATCCTGGGGACTCTTGAAGATATTATTGAAGTGCAAACGGTTCAGTGTCCCCCTGAGACTCCACAAGCCACATTCTTCAGCACTGCACAGACATACATAGCTTTATAAACAGCTAAGTAATGAGACAGGCTATAACTCAAAGCAGCAGTTATAGAGAAATGCCCCCCTCCTTTCAATATGTGTCATCTTAGCGAGGATAAACAAAGGGTAGTAAGAGACACGGTGTGGGATGAGTCAGATGTATTCACCACGGATGATGCTGATGCAGGGTATATCCCAGGATGATGCTGATGCAGGGTATATCCCAGGATGATGCTGATGCAGGGTATATCCCAGGATGATGCTGATGCTGGGTATATCCCAGGATTATGCTGATGCAGGGTATATCCCAGGATGATGCTGATGCAGGGTATATCCCAGGCCTACAACTCAATCCATCTCTGAAATGAAACACTTGTGCAAAAGTGTTATGACTCCATTCCAAGACTTTTGTACAGGAAAGTTATGGAGTATGTGCGGACGTTGCTAGCTGGGTAAGAAAATCCACTTTGCCCTACTCGTCTCCCATGGATTGCTTATAGACTTCTGAGAGCTAAACTGCAAAACTATTCCTGATCATTACTCATGTCCCAAAATCTAAGATCAAGTCCAAAGGACCTAAAGGTAGTTCTGCAGACGAAGGAGCAGGAGCCAAGGACAGTATGGAGGTCAAGCCTTGTTGGGTTCCTTGGGTTCTTGGGTTTTCTTGAATTTACTAACCTCTGTTTATGTTCCAGCAAGGTATGAACAATCCTGAATGGTCAACCCTGCCATCAAGTGTGGAGTTAAGGACATGTTTCTGAAAAATTGTCTAGGGATCCAGGCAGAACGGATATATGAATATTGTTGTTCAGGGTGATACTCAAAGGTGGTCCTGGTTTCTACCACGTCACTCATTTGGGCTATTTAAAGAACCATCACTTGATTCCACCTGAAGAGTATGAACATGTTTCAGGTGCACCCTGTGATATCATTGTCAAACAAAACAAAAGAAGAGGTAGCAAGTTAGTCACATGCATAAAGGTGCAATGAGGTGCAAGTCTGTAAGGAGGGTTCGTGCCTAGATTAGTTGTCACTTCCCAACCTGATCTACCACCACTAATACCATTGGACAACAGGATACTGGTGGAAAGGACGGTGCTCAGGACAGGGCAAGAGAGATACAAATAATCCACTCTGGTCACCCCTAATGGGAGCAGCCGAACGAAGATGATGATACCCCCTTCAACCTGTTGGTGTGGTGTGTTTCTTGATCTAATTGGAATGGATCCTTTTGTAGACAGTGTTTTGGTTTGGTCTTGATACCAAATCATGAGGATACAATCTCATGAGGACCAGACCAGTTTGGTAGGAATTTCTTTGGCATGCTGGCAGATTTAGCACAGTTGAGGTTCAAGACTTTATCGCCAAAAATAGTTTGACATCTTTCCCTCTGGCATTTTTCATGTGGTTCTGTTCCCACATGGGTGCCAAACTGGGCTGGACCCGAGCCCAAGCATATCACAAATTCAATGAAGGTAGCGTGTGAGCACAGCAATGTCTGAATACTGACTTGTCTGGGGTCCCAGCATATACTGCCATGGTTTAAGGGTGAGGTAGTTTTGCCATCTTACCCCTGCTCTAGCTTACATCAGGCCCTTATGCCTAGAAGAACAACCATCTAGGTCAACCATCAAGGTCATGGTAAACATTCTCATCATAAAAATTTAAGTCAGTGAATTTGAAGGCAATGAAAGGGTTGCAATAAATGTGGGCTTAGTTGGTTCATACTCACAGCCAAAGTGCCTCTCTGCCAGTCCTGGCCGTTTTCTGACTTTGAACATGTCACGGTGAGGGAGGCACCTGATGGCCGTTTGTTTGTCTATATATGTCTTGTCTTTGTACCAGTTGACTGCTGGTTATTGTATCCTTAATTTGGGTCAGTGCACGGGATTTTGGTTTGGGCACGTTATTCATTAAACCCCTCCTTTTCTCTGAGACTTGGCTTGATCGCTTCCTTTTTGTTCGCACTCCCTGCCCGTCACAGAACATACCTCACTCAACTTCAAAACATGTGACTTTGTTTTGAGTCATTGGCTGTTCAAGAATGTAACTGGTTGGTGGGATGTCTTATTATTTTCTGCCCTTCAGTAGCTACAAAAAAACTCCAGAGTACATACACGAGCAAGGCTTTTATTTATTTATTAAAATTTTTTAGAGAGAATTTTAGCTCCACACTGCTGAGGGACCTACTGGCATATGCAAACACACACCTGTTCTGGATATACCCTTGGGCAAGTGCAGCACTGAGGCAGGATTGAGAAAAGTTTGCCTCCAGGTAGAAGAGGCATTATCTTTGTCAGAATAGCTAAGGCAAGGGGCATTACAAAGATGTTTCAGCTCACTGAACGCAGCTTCTTTAGCTACTTCCCACAAAATGCTCTTATCCTTACAGAGCAACTGTTAAAAGGATTGGAAATCTTGACATCTTGGTTTTAATGAACTGTGTTGATGATTTAATTGCAAATACCAAGAAAACAGTGCAGTTGAGACCGTTTACTGTTTATATCCTACCAGATTGTGATTAGATGTCATCAGCTCCAATCAGGGGTCCCACATATACTTCTGTTGAATGTGTTACCACAGTCCCTTGATAAGAGAAAGTTTAGCACCCATTTTAGAAAGCTGGTTCAGAACATGGCAGGTCTCTGCAAGGTAGCCTTCCCATGTTTGCATGAGAATGTCATGTATTTAAATAGTCTTATATGGTTGCATCTCTCATCTTGTGAAGGAAAATGTTCAACTCTGCTTGAGAGAGACATTGATTTCATGTGGACAAAGGCCTTGTCAGTCTTGTCAGTTGGGTCCACTTCCGCGGTCCAGAATGCATTTGACACATCAACAGTAGAAAAAAAATGTATGGGTCATAGGCCAATGAAAAAAATACACTTGCTTATTCATCTGTCTATAGATGATCATTAAGCTCCTCTTAACAGATGGTTTATCACTTTATAGATGTTTTTTTCTTATTTAGTCACTTATTTAGTCTAAGACCAAAAAACGGATAATAATGAGGGGAACACGTTATGCACATGCTAACTGATGCCCTATAGCCTAAATAGAATCCACTCATGACAGTTTTGCAGGTTTAATTATGACTTGCAATGTACTTTTTAAACCATACTTGAAGTTTCTGTGGGTGGGGGGATAGGCAGCCAAATGCTAATGCTTGTTTCTAGTCATCCACTGTCAGCTGTTGATCGTAAAAACTGTTGGTGGCTTCTGATGTGCCTGAGGTGGGTGTTATGAGGACAGGTCCCTGTGAAGGTGCTGTGTGCCACAAATGCTGCTATGGGGCTTGTGCTTCAGAGCTCTTACTGAACTGGATCATTTAGCAGGCCTCTATTGAAACTGATGTGATATGGCTAAGTACACGACATCGTTACAGGACACGTCTCTCTGTGCACCTTAGAAAAAAGGAAGCCTGCAATTATTTTGCAGATATGAATGTCACTTTAAAATTGGTCAATGACCAGCATAGACTAGAATTTGATAACATTTCTCGTTTAAGTGGGAGTAAGATTTGCTTTCAGGTATGCAGAAACCAGAAATATTTTCTGTGGTGAACTTATGCTTTAGCTGTTTAAACACATGAGGCTAGTGGCTACATTCTGATTGCTAGAGCAGGTCTTGTGATGCTGTTAGCTGCTTGTAGACAAGTAAAAAATCAACCTTGTTTTTCACAGTTGAATGGCAAAAGTATAACGGTTGAGTATAGAGCAATGCAAATACAAAATTGTAATACAAAAATCTGCATGAGAACTGTGAATTAGCATAATTAGAACTGTGAATTAGCCCAGAATTGTGCTGAAAGATGCTCTGTCTGTGTAAGTTTTGTATATATCAGGTGCTCTGAACATGTAAGTGGCTCTGGATAAGAGCGTCTGCCAAACACCATAAATGTAACCATGGTTATTAAAAAGCTCTGTTCTTAAAAATTATCATATTTTAGAGACGTGTAAGCCAAGCACCAGAGAAGACAAGTTGCCTGTGCAGGCATTACTAATCAAATCTAATTTGATGAAAGAATACAAAACAAAAAGCCAAAACAAAACAAAGAGGCGTCTTTGTAAAATGGGTTAAGCAGAAGAGAGTTGGTAATATTGCACAGGAGGATGTTGTTTTACGCTGGACAGTGACTGTTTATGTCAATGTCATTAATTACTAAATTAATTAATTTGAATTGAAGGCTAATTTGTCATTGTGTGTAATGCTTGTGGGCTTGTGGGCGCATCATAGTGTGATGCTTAGAAGATCTGACTCAGACTGTTGTTGCGACTTCAAAAAGACTATATATAACTTTGTTATTATTCTCTTCTTTGTCTTTTTAGTAGCTGTGCACATGTGGAGTTTCCTCACCATGTATTCATTGTCATGTCATCTTCACTGATGCATTTAAATGGTAAATGTCATTCTGAATTTCACAGTCCAAATCCCAAGTGCTTCTTTTCCTGCTAGTTTGTCGTCTCTGCCACACAGACATGCTGACAGTGCCAGGCAGTTGTTTGTTCATGGACATGTTTCCCAGCGGTGGGTCAGATGTAAAGCAAGCTAAAGCTTTGTAGGTTGAACATGAACTCTGCATTTCTCGTCTGCTCTGCGTCCTGAGTTCTAGGTGTGTCATGTCTTGTTGATCATAGCTCCAGTCTGGGCCCAGGTGTGCCGTGGGGAGAGGTTACGCCAGACCGATGATGAGATGCTACACCAACCAGCTTCGGCTCAGAGCTGGTGCACTTTAAGGCAGATTAGAACATGCACATAACACTGTTCAAGTCACACCAGGATTCTTTAGAAGCTACGTCATGTTTTGTACCTAATGTTTTTTGTCTGATGGCTTGTCATAAATGATTTAATCTTAACAATTTAATTAGTTTCTGCCAAAACTAATCTGCTAATAAACCGTTGGGGGGAAATCAGAAAGCCTTCAAATAATGGGGAATTACTGAGAGAGCACAGGCCATCAGCTGTACACATTACTCCCTCAGCGAGCACAGAACTAATGCATGAAAAATAACTTGTCTATGCAGTACTTGACTGCAGTGATGTGCATCATACTACGCTAATAAAGAAATTGATCTTCATTATCTTTTACTTTCTCTGTAACCTCAATCTGAACTGTTTGACCCCTGATTTTCCATTCATATACCTTTGAAAGATTTTCAAAATTATATAACCTGGGGCTAGATGTCATTTCTATTAACTAATGCTCTAGCTTAAGTATTAGCACATCTGTCTAGAACCATCAGCACTATGCCACCGTATGACATCGACTGAATCATAGTCCTGTGAAATTACAGGTTATTACATGGTGTGGCTCGTGGTGTGGCTCGTGGTGTGGCTCGTGGTGTGGCTCATGGTGTGGCCATGGTGTGGGTGTGGCCATGGTGTGGGTGTGGCCATGGTGTGGGTGTGACCATGGTGTGGGTGTGGCCATGATGTGGGTGTGACCATGTTGTGGGTGTGACCATGTTGTGGGTGTGGCCATGGTGTGGGTGTGGCCATGGTGTGGGTGTGGCCATGGTTTGCTCCTTGGATGGATGCCCGGGTTGCGTGGTGGCCTGGCCCTCCTGCCTGTGCTGCAGGGTGACAGGCTGAGTGTGACACTCACAGGGCCTGTAACACTCATTCACAAACGAATGTCTAACCATAGTCCACTTTAAGATTACAGTTTTTTTAAGATGTAATTTAATGTGGTTGTGGTTGTTTTTGATCTCAGCCAATCAGGTAAGACTGTAAATGATCATTTATGTCAGGATCAAAACAAGGCATGAGAGTGCTGTACAGTGCTGTAAAGTGCTGTAAAGTGCTGTAAAGCTGCACTGTAAAGTGACACCACTACACAGCTTTACACAGCACAGTTCCTTTCAACTGCCAGACAAAATTACACACATCAAATAACGCCCAATGATTTTTACTTCCTCCTCAGATTGGTTTAGCGGTGCACATATACACACACACCTCACACATATACACACACACCTCACACACACACACACACACACACACACACACACACACACACACACACACACACACACACACACACACACACAGGACTCCTCTAACTCTCTGAGGCAGGCAGCCAACATTTCTTTTGTATTCCATCTCCATAACAACAGCTTTAGTGGTTCAGAGAGAGAGAGAGAGAGAGAGAGAGAGAGAGGGGAGAGAGAGAGAGAGGGGAGAGAGAGAGGGGAGAGAGAGAGAGAGGGAGAGAGAGAGAGAGAGAGAGAGAGAGAGGGAGAGAGAGAGAGAGGGAGAGAGAGAGAGAGAGAGAGAGAGAGAGAGAGAGAGAGAGAGAGGGAGAGAGAGAGGGAGAGAGAGAGGGAGAGAGAGAGAGAGAGAGAGAGAGAGAGGAGAGAGAGAGAGAGAGAGAGAGAGAGAGAGAGAGAGAGAGAGAGAGAGGTGTGATTGGTAGGAGGGTATCAAAGCGCAGACACCGGAGATCAATTACAGCCACATATGGTGAGAAAACTACAGCTTTTACTTCTTTTTGGAAGAGTAGACGTGTGTGTGTATGTGTGTGAGTGCGTGTGTGTGTGTGTGTGTGTGTGTGTGTGTGTGTGTGTGTGTGTGTGTGTGTGTGCGCCTGCCTTGCAGGACATGAGACTGTGAGAAGTTATGTAACAGTAGCAGACAGAGAAAGTAGCGGGTTCACTGCAGGTAGGTGAGGGAGATAGAGACAGGGCTGATAGAGTCCAGCTCTTCTCATTATTATACAGAAATTGTATCACTTAGCAGCTACAATTAGTAAAACCGTAGGTGTTAATTTTCTCTTGCAACAGTTCATTATGAGCAGGAAGAGAATGACGTATTCCTTTACATGTGTTGGATTCCGTCTGTGGTATTGACATGCTGGAGCAGGTCGGTGATATTAAGTGTAACCTGTTGGGCACAGAGCAGGGGGCGTGTCTTCCCCAGCAGGGGAGCGTGTCTTCTCCAACAGGAGGCGTGTCTTCTACAGCAGGGGCCGTGTCTTCCCCTGCAGGGCGGTAGTGGCAGGTCGGTGATATTAAGTGTAACCTGTTGGGCAGAGAACAGGGGGCGTGTCTTCCCCAGCAAGGGCCGTGTCTTCCCCAGCAGGGGGCGTGTCTTCCCCAGCAGGGGGCATGTCTTCTCCAGCAGGGGGCGTGTCTTCCCCAACAGGGGGCGTGTCTTCTCCAGCAGGGGGCGTGTCTTCCCCAGCAGGGGGCATGTCTTCTCCAGCAGGGGGCGTGTCTTCTCCAGCAGGGGGCGTGTCTTCTCCAGCAGGGGGTGTCTTCCCCAGCAGGGGGCGTGTCTTCCCCAGCAGGGGGCGTGTCTTCTCCAGCAGGGGGCGTGTCTTCCCCAGCAGGGCGGTAGCAGCAGGTCGGTGGGCTCTGGCTCAGTACTACTGCTCTGCTACATCCTCGGCTGCCACTAAGCGCTTTCATTTGCTCTGTCCTTGGGTTTGTAAGGCAGTCTGGTCTCAGATCAACAACATAAGCTTTTTTTTATTTATTTATTTTTTTTACAGCAGCTGATGAGATACAGCAGCGCATCAGGAATCATGCCCTAAAGGCAGGCAATTAAATGACGGCACATGAGAAAGATGGGGAGGTTGGGTGTCTTAGATGAGGACTGCTAAACACTTCTAAACAGGGTCGTCTGCACACACCTGCTCTGACTGTACAGGTGATTAGGACACCGGGCAGCTGAGCTTCCTGCCATTAGTAATAAGGCTCTGGTTTGGCAGGTGTAAAGGACGCATTGCATTATGGGATTTTTTTTTTTTTTTAAAACAGTCAGCAGTTATTGGGCAGTTTGAGCAGGGAGGTGGAGGTGCCTGCCGGAGTGGCAGGAGGGAGATGAATACTCACCCACTTCATTTGATTTCCTTTTGGATTACATTCCATCCCCTAAATGATTCCTGGCGTTAACCAATAAAATGTAGTGCATTTTAATATTTGTGTCACTGCCTTTGGAGCTGAGAATATCATATTAACACTGTAAAGCTGTTTTTTTTTCTTCTTCTTTTAACGTGTATTATTGTGTATGATTGTGTGTGGGTGTGTGAGAGAGAGAGTGTGAATGATAGAGTGAAAGGCTAAAATTAAATTCCTACTGTACTGAAGGCTTAACTCTGTCTATGCTTATTCCAGTTGATTTCACTCTCCTGCCTTTGCTTTGGTCCCACTCTTGCGCTATTTGTCCTCACAAGTTTTCTCTCTATCTCTCCTCTCTCTTCTTCTCTCTCCTTCTCTTCTTCTCTCCATCCCTCTACCAGGCTAACTTGAAGAAGTTTATGGAGTACGTTCAGCAGAGGAGTATTGAAAAGGTATCAAAGTTTCTGGAGAAAGGGCTCGATCCAAACTTCCATGACCTAGAGACTGGAGGTAAGTCACAATACACTCACAGCATGTGCAGAAAGCCTTGTGATAGGGAACTTCCAGGGGGAGGGGATGCGTCATGCTCAACCGTCTCCCTCGCTGACCCAGACAGGTGTGTGGGTGCGTACCTGTGCACCTGGGTGATTAACAATAACATCACAAAGATTTGGTGGACGTTGGATTATTTGTTGATTTGTTGGGTAATTTTTTGTTCTTGTCTTTCATTTTCTTATAGTTTTATGCAGAAAAGCATTAAGGCGAAGAGCTACTAAAATGACAGTGGCCTGTTCTGGCTCCTGGGCTGTTCTGTATAGTGATTTTAGTGTGAATAATAACACTAAATCCTGGGTTTTTGTCATTGTGCTTGCTTGTGAAAAGTTTTAGTGCATAAGAAAACTGCTTGTTATCACACTTTAAGGTCATTATACAACATTTGTTTACCTTTTTGTGATCTTAAAGATGTATATCAATAAGAAATGCTTTATTACAATTCTAGAAAGAATGGGGAAGGAAAATAGATCACTGTGGATTTGTGACCCAGACAGATCACACTGGAACCCTGCCAATAAATGTTAGATAGGCCAGATCACTTCTTATGCAAATTTGCTCACATTTATTCAGGATTATTCATGCAGTTGTTTGCAACTGATTAAGTGTGACCTCTTTGAAGGGTAATGGGCAGACAACTGTGCATATGTATGTGTGTGTGTCAAAGACAAAGACTAGTGTCATTGCTGCAATTCACTGTAAGACTTCCTAGAGACAAAAAGTTAACAAAGGGCATTTGGCCAAAAGGTTTTGATTCGTATTTGTTTGTGTGTGTGCTCGTGTGTGTGTGTGTGTGTGTGTTTGTAGAATGTCCGTTGACAATGGCAGCTCAATTAGAAGGCTGTGCAGACCTCATTAAGGTACTGAAGAGTGGGGGAGCCCACCTGGACTTCAGGACCAGAGATGGCATCACCGCACTTCACAAAGCTGTGCGCACCAAAAACCATACAGCACTCATAGTGAGTACACACAGTGTCTCTCACACACGCAACACACAAAAAACGGCTGAGTAACTGCAGTGTACAGAGATACACACATGCACAGATACATAGAGATGTTACAGTCTGTAGTGAAGTTGGAAACTTTCCTTTGTGAACTTCACTACAATTTTTCATATCTCTCTGTTTTTCAAGTTGTGTGTACAGCTGTATCTCAATGAATCAGAATATCATCGAAAAGTTAATCCAGTTCAGTAATCCAATACAAAATGTGAAACTCATATAGATTCATGACAAACAGAGTGATCTATTTCAAGTGTTTATTTATGTTAATGTTGATGATTATGGCTTACAGACAATGAAAACCCAAAATCTTTATCTCATTAGAAAAAATCACTTATCAAAATTAGAATATTATATAACTGAAAATTGATTTTTACTTCAGAAATGTTGGCCTAGTGAAAAGCATGTAGAGTAAATGCATCAGTACTTGGTCGGGGCTCCTTTTGCACTAATTACTGCATCAGTGCGGCGTGACATGGAGGTGATCAGCCTGTGGCACTGCTGAGGTGCTATGGGAGCCCAGGTGGTTTTGATAGGAGCCTTCAGCTCGTATGCATTGTTGGGTCTGGTGTCTCTCATCTTCCTCTTGACAATACCCCATAGATTAGGTCAGGTGAGATTGCTGACCAATCAAACAAAGTGATACTGTGGTTATTAAACCAGGTATTGGTGCTGTTGGCAGTGTGGACAGGTGCCACGTCCTGCTGGAAAATGAAATGTCCATCTCCAAAAAGCTTGTCGGCAGAGGGAAGTATGAAGTGCTCTAAGATGTCCTGGTAGACGCTGCGCTGACTTTGGTCTTGATATAACGCAGGTGTTATATCTAAGGTGTTGTTTTCAGATGAAAGGAAATTTTGCATTTCATTTGGAAATTATGGTCCCAGAGTCTGGAGGACGAGTGGAGAGGCACACAGTCCAAGCTGCTTAAGGTCCAGTGTGAAGCTTCCACAATCAGTGATGGTTTGGGGAGCCATGACATCGGCTGGTGTAGGTCAAGTCATTCTGTGTTATATCAAGACCAAAGTCAATGCAGCCATCTACCAGGACATTTTAGAGCACTTCAAGTTTCCGACAAGCTTTTTGGAGATGGGAGTTTCATTTTCCAGCAGGAATTGGCACAGTCCACACTGCCAACAGTACCAATACCTGGTTTAAATAATTTGGCAAGACAATTAAGACAAACAATTTGGCACCCAGCATCACCGCAACTCTGCCCAGAAGTGTATGGCCATCAAAACCTACACCTAAACATACAAGAAACACCAGAAAAATAATAATTCAGGTAAAGGCCAACCCACACACCACCCACACATCACCCACACACCACACATCACCCACACATCACCCACACACCACCCACACATCACCCACACACACACCACCCACACACCACCCACACACCACCCACACACCACCCACACACCACCCACACACCACCCACACACCACCCACACACCACCCACACACCACCCACACACCACCCACACCACACACCACCCACACACCACCCACACATCACCCACACACACACCACACACACACCACCCACACCTCACACACACACACACACCCACACACCACCCACACACCACCCACACATCACCCACACACCACACACACACCCACACACCACACACACACCACACACACACCACCCACACCTCACACACACACACACCACCCCCACACACCACCTCCAGAGAGTTGCAGACCTCTGTGGCATCATCTGGAATAAATGTACATGCATCTACAATCAGGCGAAAAGTCAATATAATGGCGTTCATGGGAGAGCTGCTAGACGGAAGCCTCTGCTCTCAAGGAAGAACAAAGTTGCCCATTTAAACTTTGCCAGAGAGCACTTGGACAAACCAGAGGCTTTCTGGATGTCCATTATCTGGACAGATGAGTCCAAAATTTAATTATTTGGTCACAATCACAGACAACATTTTAGGAGAAAAGTCAACACTGCAAATAAAGAGAAGAACCTCCTCCCAACAGTGAAACATGGTGGTGGAGATGTGAAGGTCTGGGCTGCTTTTCTGCCTCGGGACCTGGACGACTCCATATTAAACAGGGAACCATCAATTCCCAGGCCTATCAGCACATTTTGACTAGAATCTCCTGCCATCAGTCATGAAGTTGAAGTTGGGACAGAAATTAATTATGCAACAAGACAACAACCCAAAGCATCCCAGCAAAACTACCAAGGAACGGCTTAAAAATAAGAAGATTTGCACTCTGGTTTGGCCCAGTCAAAGTCCAGACCTCAATACCACAGAAATGCTGTGGCAAGATCTGAAGCTGCTGGTACATGCCAGATGTCCCTCCAACCTCTCAGCTGGTGGAGTTCAGCAAGGAGGAGTGGGCAACAATCCCTAAAAGCAGATGAGACATTTGTTTGTGGGTACAGAAGGTGTTTGGTTGAAGTAACGGCTGCAGAAGGAGGTGGCAGAAGATACAAACTAAAAGAATTCACATACTAACTAAATGAGACCACATACTAAGAGTTCATACTAACTAAATGAGACCACATACTAAGAGTTCATACTAACTAAATGAGACCACATACTAAGAGTTCATACTAACTAAATGAGACCACATACTAAGAGTTCATACTAACTAAATGAGACCACATACTAAGAGTTCATACTAACTAAAAGAGACCACATACTAAGAGTTCATACTAACTAAATGAGACCACATACTAAGAGTTCATACTAACTAAATGAGACCACATACTAAGAGTTCATACTAACTAAATGAGACCACATACTAAGAGTTCATACTAACTAAATGAGACCACATACTAAGAGTTCATACTAACTAAAAGAGACCACATACTAAGAGTTCATACTAACTAAATGAGACCACATACTAAGAGTTCATACTAACTAAATGAGACCACATACTAAGAGTTCATACTAACTAAATGAGACCACATACTAAGAGTTCATACTAACTAAATGAGACCACATACTAAGAGTTCATACTAACTAAATGAGACCACATACTAAGAGTTCATACTAACTAAATGAGACCACATACTAAGAGTTCATACTAACTAAATGAGACCACATACTAAGAGTTCATACTAACTAAATGAGACCACATACTAAGAGTTCATACTAACTAAAAGAGACCACATACTAAGAGTTCATACTAACTAAATGAGACCACATACTAAGAGTTCATACTAACTAAATGAGACCACATACTAAGAGTTCATACTAACTAAATGAGACCACATACTAAGAGTTCATACTAACTAAATGAGACCACATACTAAGAGTTCATACTAACTAAAAGAGACCACATACTAAGAGTTCATACTAACTAAATGAGACCACATACTAAGAGTTCATACTAACTAAATGAGACCACATACTAAGAGTTCATACTAACTAAATGAGACCACATACTAAGAGTTCATACTAACTAAAAGAGTTCACATACGTTTGCACTTGGCAGATTTTCCGTTTTTGGAGAGATTACCTTTGGTGAATCATTAATTAAAATATATCTTTTTTTCTGTGTCCCTTATTTTGAAGGTCTGCTTTACACTTTGTGATTTGTGATTTAAATTTTTCAGAAAACAATGACCACAGTTCACAAGCTTTTAAGCAGCACTGTATATATGAATATTTTCTTTTCTTTTCTCCATGCTTTGAGTGATGTCATCTATCCCGTATTAATCAGACGCTGCTGGACCTCGGAGCGAGTCCCGACTACAAGGACAGTCGCGGTCTGACCCCCCTCTACCACAGCGCCATGGTTGGAGGAGACCCCTACTGCTGTGAGCTGCTCCTGCATGACCATGCTCACGTGGGCTGCGTAGACGAGAACGGCTGGCAGGAGGTCCACCAGGTAACACACACACACAGCCAGCAGGTGATGTTACCATGGAAGCACATCATATGTAGTGTACGTGCAAAGAGAGTAATGGCATGAAGGTCTGTAATCTGGCAGTACTGACCCCCCTGTCCTCAACAGGTGATTCTGAGCTAGATTACTCACGACTGCTTCAACTGTCAAAGCATGTCCTATGTCTGCATGACAGATGTTTACAACAATGCTACATGTACTAGAAATGTAACAATGCTAGAAATATTACATGGAATTAATGACTATGCTGGTTTCTTCTATAACTTGCCACCCGTCGTCCATGAACAACAAATCAGTTGTACATTGCAGATGAGCAGGTTCTGGTGCAGCAGTGTGAGCTTAGCTGATGATGCCCAGACTCACACACAGTCCTGGTTCTGCTCTCAGGAACTGCACTGCATGTCAGGTCTGCAGAGCAAGTTTGAGCTAAAGTTACAGTCGAAGTCAAGAGACAGTGTAGAGGTTTAGACTCCGGAACTGTGAATGCTACACAAACACGTCCTGTGTCAGAAAGGTCCATCACTCTATACAGGCAGTTTGCGGAAAACGTGGCCACACTGTGTCAGCCAACTGGTTAAGCAGGACTTTGCATCTAGTAGTATCTTCCCCAAGTGCCCTCACACCTGATGAAATCACCTTAAGGTTTCAGTGAGGATCCTTTTCCCAAGCCCACAAGAGCAGCCAAGATGAGCACCACCCTGCAGGGCCACACTCAGCCCTTCCTGATATACAGTAGTAGCTCAGTAGGGGCCAACACAATTACCTGGTGTGTGGAATCAGTTGTCTCAGAACAGAGGAAGCCCTGAGGGAAGGAGCGGTGTGGCCCTCAGGGCTGGAATCGCCCATTTCCTGCCGTGAAGCCAATTCATCATGGTTTGCTACAGCTGTGTAGTTTCCTGTCAATGAGCCTTAGTCAACAACCAGCCAAAATCGTGTGCACACACACATACACTCACACACACACACACACACACACCGAGCATCTAATAAGCAATGTGTGACAGGATGAATAAGTGGATTACTCTGGGATAGTGTACTATGAGATGATGGTTCAGAGATTCTCTCCTGACCACATTCTCAAGTCTGGCCACACTCCAAATACATAAACACACACACAAGCCCAAACACACATAAAAACAGCGTCTCAGATATTAGCCGTCAGGGTGTGACATTCACATGTTTTGACCTTTTCGATAGTTCAAGGTGGAGAGAGAGAGAGAGAGGGAGAGAGAGAGAGAGGAGGGTTCTGATGAGGGTCACTGAAGCCAGTAAGCTTTAGCCGTGAGGAAATAAGTCTTTGATGAGTCTGACAGAGAACTGCAAGGCAGCCAATCCACTCAGATCTCCACACATTTCAGTCCCCTCAGTCGCAGATCATTTACGGGTCCCCGGGGACCTCGCGAGGCACTACACCTCACGTGCACATGCACTCAGCATGTTTGTCACAAAAATTGGAAAGAAAGAGGACAGTAAGTCTGTCTTGAATGGGTGAGTTTTATTGTAATCAGACAGGAAGAGCAGAACCATGAGGTGAGGAGCTGGATTCAGTGCTATATTTGGGAATAGCTGTTGGCTGGGACCCATCAGATTGGATAATGTGTGCATAGAGAATAGATGACCTGAGGTACTATAGATCTGAGTTAGAAACACAGGAGTGTTAAATGAGGAAGTGTGTGTGCTCCATGTTTACATAGAAATGCATGTTTACATGTTCCATGTTTACACATAAATGCATGTTTACATGTTCAATGTTTACACAGAAATGCACCCCCAAGTGTGGTGTCATTCCCCCTATAAGATCAGCACATGTGACATGTGTAATATTAAACAGTTCATCTCATCACACATACATGCACATACACACATTATTGCTCCCAGCACTCTTGCAAATAGGATAACAAAATCTGATCACAGTTGGGTACTAAGCCTAGCTGCTCCATATTTGATTCTCTGCAAATATGTGCGTGCTACTTATTTGTGTACACGTTGTAATGTGAGGGACAGTCGTCTTATTGTGAGCTGTCTGTTTAAATTCTTGATGTTACATTTGATACAGCTGGTATTACATTGGCTGGAGTCACCATGTATAAGAAATACTGTATAAACTTCACAAAATTGGGTACTATTGCGCACCTGAGTGAACAGAGGGAACAGATCGCTAGTGCTGTCCACAGCTCGGCCCACATGTCACTGCAAGACATAAAAGGGAAATGATGTCACAGTGTAATTAGAGACACTTTGTCTGCATGTAACTGCTACACTTGAGTCTGTTCACCCAGGCACAGGGAAACGTTCAGATTGCACGTGTTTCTCTCTTTTGCTCTGCCTCTCCAAGTCTAGCCTTCTCTTTCAGTCTTTCTCTTATCTCTTTCGCTTTCTCTGCCCAGTAGTAAGGACCTCTTGTTCAGTTTTTCCACACTGTTTGTCCATCCCACACGTCATTTGTATGCAGAGAGGGAACCTTTGAATAATGGGGAATCAAACAGTGACATTGATAATACAAAACAATTCTGCTGTCTCTTATCACTGCGGGGAGCAGGAGGGGCAGGACATGGGGAGTGAGCAGGCAGGACGTGGGGAGTGAGCAGGCAGGACGTGGGGAGTGAGCAGGCAGGACGTGGGGAGTGAGCAGGAGGGGCAGGACGTGGGGAGTGAGCAGGAGGGGCAGGACGTGGGGAGTGAGCAGGAGGGGCAGGACGTGGGGAGTGAGCAGGAGGGGCAGGACGTGGGGAGTGAGCAGGCAGGACGTGGGGAGTGAGCAGGCAGGAGTGGAGTGGAGAGCAGTAGGAACAGAAGCCCCTTAGGCAGCGAGTGCCACACCGTTGTCTCCAATGTGCTTCTCCAGATAGCCCACATGTTTAAAACAGGCTTTGTTTTTACTCAGACCACCAGTCCACGCATGGCTAAAAACAGCCCTGGGCGGCTACACCACCCACGCTGTCTTTTACGTTCTCTCTCTTTGTGTGTGTGTGTGTGTGTGTGTGTGTGTGTGTCAGGCCTGTCGTCATGGTCATGTACAGCACCTTGAGCACCTGCTCTTCTATGGAGCTGATATGAGTGCGCAGAACGCTTCTGGAAACACTGCCCTACACATCTGTGCCCTCTACAACCAGGTAACTTACACCTGTCTCACACACACACACACACACACACACACACACACTTTGTACATTGCCCTAGACTGGCTTATAGCTGTTATTGCAAGGTGACGGTGTGAGACTAGGTGATCGTGGTCTCCTGTGTGAACCATTAGACTGTGTTTCTACACCTGACATTACAATTCGACCTTAGACCTCTGACCGCAATTCCTACTGACTTTCTATTCCTATCAAATCATGTGCTCGGATGTCTAGCAGAATATTTGAATGTTTCCAGAGGATGTTGTGTGCGGTGAATACAGATGCAGAAGCCAGGCTGCCCAGTGTGTGATCGCTGCTGTCGTATTCCAGTCACACAGGCCGTCTGTCTCCCAGTGTGATTTCCCAGGACTATGGGCAACATCCCAATATAGAATACATTTTGAAATCGCAGGTTCTTAAAGATTGTATTTTTTGGAGGCTTTTAAAGTTGGTATAGATAAGATCCTTGTGAATTTTCTGCTAATTGGATGAAGATGTAAGTGAAACAGAACGTTGCTCTTTGAAACAGTTGGCCATCTGTGTTTCTTTAAACATAATCTGGCACACAGTGACGTTGTTATTGTTATTATTGTTGCTTTACTTTTTTCTTCCTCCTGATTCAGCTTATAAATTTAGCTTTGAAAATGTCCTTGTAGCTTTATAGCCAAATGTAGACTGATGTTAAAAAGGTTTAAGGAAGTGTATGTGTATTTGTGTGTCCACATATTTGTAGGTGCCTTGTTTTTTATGTGCGTGCGTGTGTGTGTGTGTGTGTGTGTGTGTGTGTGTGTGACTGAGCAAGAGCACCCCTAAGCGCAATTGTCAGTGTATCTAAGCATTTCAGTTGTTTTGATATGTGGTTATTACACATTGATGCAAACCTCAGAAATCATTGTGTACTGGCTATCTGATCTGTCAAGCAGAAGCGTAACACTTCAGACATGTTGGAAATCGGGTCACTGGATTGGTTAGCCATACAGACTCGTCCACAGTGTGTGCAATACATACACATCCAGTGCTAGTTACTGCATCCTTATCTTTTCACCTGAATCACTGAGGTGTGGGTGTGGGTGGGTGTGTGGGTGGATGTGGGTGGTGGGTGTAGGTGTGTGTGGGTGGATGTAGGTGGGTGTGGGTGCGTGTAGGTGGCTTTAGGTGGATGTGGGTCTGGCTGTGGGTGGGTGTGGGTATAGGTGTGTGTGGGTGGATGTGTGCATAGGTAGTGTAACAGTGGCAGTTGTTTTTCTTTGCTGCAGTGAGATTACACCACAGTTGATCTTTGCTAATGTAACAAACATCTAGCCTGGCTTAGACATACATGGTCTGATCAATACCAGAGCACAAGACCAAACTACCACGGGTACAAACGGCCTTCGCATGAACACTGAGCTTCAAACTGCACACAATCAATATCTTAAAAGCTTAAATAACTAAATACACTTTCCATGCACCTCATTCAAAGCCTTTAAAGATTCATTTCTGTCTTTTATACAAATTGCATTTGCCTCTCTCATCATCATCATTGGTCAGTTTGCGACCCCTTTTGGTCACATGACCCCTTTTGGCAGGACACTTTTGATAGATCGTTCTTCTGCCTAGTAATGGCATGCTGATGTGAGCAGAGTTCACACTGCCTGATGTACTCACACCAGCTCCTGCTCACACCCCTGTCAGTGGCACGGTTGCGTCAAGTGTATTGCCTGTTCAGCACTTCCGCTGTGGTCACAAACTCCTGACAAAACTTTACGGAGGGGCCTGACAAAAAGTGACACCCATGTACTGCAATCGTTTGTTGTGCACGTATGAAGGGCACCTCGATGTCTGTAGCGAAGCAGATGCTATGTGCCCATTAAAAATGGCTGGGTGAGTGTGAGTTTCTGTGGAATGTAGGACCCCATAGGAGAGTAACATAGAGGGGCAGGTGTCCTAACGTATATGGTGTCCAGCACTCTGCCACTAATATACGGGTAAGATCTGCCTGAAGGAGGAATCCATATTTCACTTATAGCCGGTTCTGTTACTTCATTATGATGCACAGCTTTACAAAGTGAACACGCACGAAGACCCACACACACACACACACACACACACACACACACACACACACACACACACACACACAGACACACACACACACACACACACACACACACACACACACACACACACACACACACACACACACACACACACACACACACACACACACACACACACACACACACACACACACACACACACACACACACACACACACACACACACACACACACACACACACACACACACACACACACACCACACACACACACACACACACACACACACACACACACACACACACACACACACACACACACACACACACACACACACACACACACACACACACACACACACACACACACACACACACACACACACACACACACACACACACACACACACACACACACACACACACACACACACACACACACACCCACCCACACACACACACCACACACACACACACACACACACACACACACACACACACACACACACACACACACACACACACACACACACACACACACACACACACACACACACACACACACACACACACACACACACACACACACACACACACACACACACACACACACACACACACACACACACACACACACACACACACACACACACACACACACACTGTGTGTGTGTGTGTGTGTGTGTGTGTGTGTGTGTGTGTGTGTGTGTGTGTGTGTGTGTGTGTGTGTGTGTGTGTGTGTGTGTGTGTGTGTGTGTGTGTGTGTGTGTGTGTGTGTGTGTGTGTGTGTGTGTGTGTGTGTGTGTGTGTGTGTGTGTGTGTGTGTGTGTGTGTGTGTGTGTGTGTGTGTGTGTGTGTGTGTGTGTGTGTGTGTGTGTGTGTGTGTGTGTGTGTGTGTGTGTGTGTGTGTGTGTGTGTGTGTGTGTGTGTGTGTGTGTGTGTGTGTGTGTGTGTGTGTGTCTTGAGCAGATAACATGGTTTAGGTTGGATGAGCCTCGGGGGGGGGGGGGGAGCGGATCAATTCTGAAGGGAGTGTGTGAGGACTCACTGCGTCTTCACCACAGGGGGTCAGGAGGCATTACGGGCTGACAGAGGGGCATTAGTGGAGTGACAGAGCCAGTGGAAGCACAGAGGGGCTGTGTGAGAGACTGGACATGAGGCTGAGGAGAACACTCTTCCCATCACAAAACACAATGCTCAGTGGAAGATTGTGTGCGTGTGTGTGTGTGTGTGTGTGTGTGTATGTGTGTGTGTGTGTGTGTGTGTGTGTGTCCTGCAAGTGTTCAGTTTTTTTGGCCAGATTTGGTGATTCCATTAAGAACAAATGTCTTATGGTCAGTCTGAGCTCCTGTAATAAGCACCTAATCATGGGCGTTTGATGGTCCACGCAGACACACGTACGAGCAGGTCAAGCATGCGCAGTGTGGAGTAATTAACTCTGCATCATGCCTTTACGATCTTCACATGCACCGTTAAGCTCAACTCAGCCACACTCACACACACACACACACACACACACACACACACTCACACACAAATAGAAACAGGGAGAGTCCAATCTCATCCTAATGGTGAGGGCAGAACTGTTTGTTAACTCTCTCTCTCTCAGATGAGACATGGTGAAGGAATCAACACCTCAACCCCTTACCTGCCTCTTTCATCAGCACACACACACATACACACACACACAGGGCCTGACTCACACATTCATACACACACACACACACAGGGCCTCACACACACAGTGCCTCACTCACACACAAGTTGTGAGCAGGTTTAACCCTTATTAGTGTTTTAGTTACAATGGTTAAGCGTATTCTATGGGATTTTCTCTCTGAAAAGCCTCATTCATTATTTACCAGGCCTGTCATCACAGTATGACCCCATTCTCGTAAGTTTTTACTTTTCTTGTGGCACAGGATGAGAGCGGTGCCTTTCTAAGCTTTCACCA
>JAGXOD010000027.1:2410000-2437500 GCA_020368025.1 Brachyhypopomus occidentalis | reverse complement strand
CAAATTCAGGATTCATGACCTTAGTTATTAGATAAACTCATTACCGACTGGTCAAACAAGACAACATGCAGGATTATCCAAAGTTTTGAGGTCTGTACTCCCCTGATTGGGGTCATGACCTGATCTCAGACAGTGAGCCGTAAGACACCGCGACTGAACATATACGCACGTAACATGCTTGTGAGTCAAGCTGGTGTGATGTTCATGTCCTTATGTTCTCAGACATGTCTGGTTTTGCTTTGTGAAGGACGGTTGCGTCTACATGATCATCTGCGTTGAGCCTGTCTGCTTCTCTGACCTGTCGCCTGTCTCTCGCAGTGCCTTTCAGGGAGACACCCTCCTACACAAACCGCCGGCGTGTCACCGTGGGGGGCGGCGCTCGCACGACATCACGCTCGCTGCTTCGCTCCGCCTCTGACAACAACCTGAATGGGGCGGAGGCTGGCCCCGCCCACTCGCCCGTGCCATCTCTGCGCAGCCTGCCCCCATTAGCGCCCCCTGCAGGAGAGGTGGCCCCCGACGACAGCCTGCAGAGCACCGGCAGCTCCCGCTCCTCCCACTCACGCTCGCCCTCCTTGCACCGTGTCACTGAGGAGACCGACCCACATGCTCCGCGCAGACACGCCCCACACGCACACGGGCACAGCCGTGGACGCCTAAGGTGAGGACCCAAGCTGTGGACACACCGTTAGCGCCCTTGAGAATGAAAATAACTCACAAGAATAAACGTTTAACACAGTATGTTTGTTAATGATACAACGGTTACATTTTCACGTACCACAGTTTGGTGATGTTTTTCGTTAGGTTTAGTACCACAAACGCATCTTTGTATCGGTCCTGGAAGAAGAGAAGATGCCAACAGGTCTGGTGAAAGAAACTAAACCCTTACTTGCTTTTGTAGATCAGTCACCAGAGGAATCATCCATCCTGCCAATGCGTCAAGGGAATTACAGTATATTCAGATATTCCATAGTGAATTATATTCAATTGTGGATAATATTCTTCTTTTCCAAAATTATATTATTATATTCCATAGGAAATTATATTCTTATACTCCATAGGGAATTATATTCTTAACATGAGCAGGTGTGTGATATTACCCAAGATACACAATACACAAAAGCTCTTTTCTATCTGCATATGCCGCCAATCGATGAAGCTTCTGGAACCTTTAATATATATTCAGATGAGATAGCTATACCCTCCACCCCTGAACTGTAGGCCGTTGGGGGGGGGACTCTTGCCAGACACCCATACATTTCAGTGTGCTTATTGGATTTTTCAGCAATATTGTCCTCAGCCTCATATTTATTGCAGAAGGATTACGGATGGAGAGAATGACATAATTTCAGAGTTGTGTGGGCATTGGACTTTATAAGAGTTTGTTACTTCAGAATTGAAGAAATTAAATGGTTTAAAATTCAAGCTCTTCATATGCCATCTAATACCATCAAGTGCTTTCGGTTATTCCAGGTGTTACTGTGGATGTCAGAGGCTGTTGTTGTCTCCCTAGTCCATGTCACTTTTTCAAGTCTTGACTAGCTGGCTATTACTGTTGGTGTGTTCTGTGTTTAGCAGCCTCTCTCTCTCACACGCTTACACGCACACACACGGATGCACACATGTATATATATAGCATATTATAACGTATATGTGTGTAATATATATACAAAAGAGAAATCGAAATGGTGCGACCTCCTTTCAAGCACCACAGTTTATTCTAAGTACACAAAGATTTTGTAGGACTTTAGTCAGATGTGTGATTAACCAATTTTACCAAACAGGTGACAATGATCGTAATTTTCTGAAGCTGAAACAGCTGTGTAGGCTTAAAACTGTGTGCGGACCAATCACAGGGTGAGACTGTGGAAGACGCCTCATGTCACAGGTCATGCGCAATGACAAGACAGCGCAGCAACACAAGGTAGTTTCACTGCATCAGCGAGGCCTCAAAATATAAGATTTCAAAGCAGACTGGGGTTATAAGATGCACTGCAGAAGCTCGTTTGAAAAAGCACAAAGAAATGTGCCATGTTGAGTGCCGTAGACGCCGTGGTCGGCCAAGGAACCGTAGTGCAGATGAAAGACGACACGCTTACTTCCCTTTGAAAGGGGAAGATGTGCAGGAGAGACATCAGCTCAGACTGGGGAGAAACCATGGGACCCAAACACTCAGACTGGGGAGAAACCATGGGACCCAAACACTCAGACTGGGGAGAAACCATGGGACCCAAACACTCGGACTGGTCTGGCCAGCTGTGACCTCCACAGAAGCATTGCAGCCAAAAGGTCGCACGTTTGTCATGGCAACAACGCCAAACGACTCAGCCATGCACAAAATGTCGGAACCAGGGTGAACAGTGAGGCAGGGTGGACATGGTGGGTTGGGCGTTTTGGGCTGCATTTCAGCATATGGAGGTTGGGGTTTGGTCGGGATTAATGGTGTCTTCAATGCCGAGAAATACAGACACTTATCTGTCATGCAGTGCCATCAGGGAGGCGTCTGATTGGCTACAAATTTATTCTGCAGCCAGTGTCATTAAGAACTTCATTACGCTATCTTCAGTGTAAAGAACAACAAGGGAGTCCTGGAGTTGGTGACATGGCCCCTACACAGCCCTGGTCACCATCACCAAGCCTGTCTGGGACTACACGAAGACAAGAAAACATCCATCCACAGAAGATCTTTAGTTAGATCTTTAGTTGTAACCACCTCCCTGCAGAGTTCCTTAAAAAACGCTCTGCACCTGGAAGAACTGATGGTGTATTGATGGCAAAGGACAGTCACGCAAATACTGATTAGATTCTTCTTTTTGTTCATTCACTTTGTATTTAATTTTTTAAATCATTTGGACTTTGGAGCCATTTTCCACACCTGCCTTAAATGTTGCAGTGTGTGTGTGTGTGTGTGTGTGTGTGTGTGTGTGTGTGTGTGTGTATATATACATACACATGCACAATGAGGTCCTAAGGGGTGTGTTTGCTGTGTTCTGTCCTAGATGTCCATCTGTCAGTACTGATATTCTGTCCCCTCATAATTGTCACCACCGGCCTTTAAAGTCTGAAAGCGAGTAAGTAGGGGGGGTGAGTGGCCACACCAGTGTGTTGGTACATGTGGTGGTGGGGTGGCTTTGAGTAGCTTCTGCCCCTGGGGTTGGTCCCTCTCTCTCTCTCTCTCTCTCTCTCTCTCTCTCTCCCTCTCTCTCTCTCTCTCTCTCTCTCTCTCTCTCTCTCTCTCTCTCTCTCTCCTCTCTCTCTCTCTCTCTCTCTCTCTCTCTCTCTCTCTCTCTCTCTCTCTCTCTCTCTGGTTATTTGCCCTGTGTCTAGCTGTGTCCACCTGTCTCTCCCCAAGCTACTGTCGTGACCAGGGGAGTGTGTAATTAATGGCATCGCCAGCCCCGCCCACTCACTTCCTGCTCAGGGTCAGGTGTGAGGCTATGACACGTTCACTCTTCTAAACATTGCCAGACTTACAAGGGTCAGCACACTGGCCAGCATGCAGAACTTTAGTCTGACCTGCCACATATCTAAAATAATGTGAGTTCAGAAATCACGCATGAATGTATCGGAGTTTACACAATCTGCCAGAAATACATCAGAAAACAAACAGTGTAAACATTAATAAAAGTGGATACTTTTACCATCAGTCATTCCAGAGCACCTGTTTGTGTATAGTGGGTGATTGGCAACATAATTAGATCACAGTATTCTGCATGTTACCATTCACATTCTTCCCACTCTAAGTCCACATCTTCACCACTAACTTCATTTACTCTATTTTGTTTAGATTCTTCCTTCTTTTCTTTCTTTCTTTCATTCACTGTCATACTGTCTTTCTCCTGTAGCAAAGTTTTAATGTGCATGAGTATGGAGGTCTAATGAAAGCAGTGATAGTAGGAACAGGTTCAACAAGGTTAAACAAGGTACAACACAAATGCCACAGCATGGGATTGTGGGATGGGATAGGTGGGGGGGGGGGCATTCTCACCCCCACAGTTGCAGCAGACAACCAACCAGACTACCTGAAACACTGTTGTTCGGTGCAGAAAGACTGACCTGCTGGAAGGAGGCAGGTAACTACCTGAGAACAGACTCACCAAAGCTGGAAATCACAGTCCCAAAACAATGAACCCGAGAGCAGAGAAAACAGCATCTGCACAACATGGAAGCTCCTTTAAGGCGTCATTGTGGCTAAGACATGTAGGCATGGTGGATAAAACACTAGACAAACCAACCTAAGCACCACGAAACCCTATGAGTCAGTGTCCCACACATGGATCCCAGAAGACTTAAGGCTGTATAACACCATCTGGACTCAGTAGAGAGGAAAGGTACTTAGAACTGAGAGAATTGTACTATCAGTAGGTAACGTGACAGATGTTAAAGTCAGCTATATTGGAGTATCTTGGAGTATCTTGGAGTATCTTGGAGTTCTACTGGCAAATGGGAATCATGAAGTGGCCACAAGGAAAGCAGCTACAGTCAAATACTTACAGAGGGAAGCAAATACCTACAGAGAGGGAGGCAAATAACTACAGAGAGGGAGGCAAATACCTACAGAGACGGAGGCAAATACCTACAGAGATGGATGCAAATAACTACAGAGAGGGAGGCAAATACCTACAGAGACGGAGGCAAATACCTACAGAGATGGAGGCAAATAACTACAGAGAGGGTGGCAAATACCTACAGAGATGGAGGCAAGTACCTACAGACATGGAGGCAAATACCTACAGAGATGGAGGCAAATAACTACAGAGAGGGAGGCAAATACCTACAGAGAGGGAGGCAAATAACTACAGAGGCAAATACCTACAGAAAGGGAGGCAAATAACTATAGAGGCGGAGGCAAATACCTACAGAGAGGGAGGCAAATACCTACAGAGACGGAGGCAAATACCTACAGAGAGGGAGGCAAATAACTACAGAGGCGGAGGCAAATACCTACAGAGAGTGAGGCAAGTCCTGAGAAGTCAGCTAAATGGGAAGAACAAGATACAGGCCATCAATACCTGCACTCTACCAGTTATCAGGTGATAAAATGGAAGCCACTGGCATCAAGACCAGGAACCTTCTCACAATGCATCCCAAATCCAGCACTCTGAGACTGGACATGAAGTTGGGGACCAAGGACGCGAGAGCATCAGAACCCCTGTTCAGGATGAACCAATCAAAATCTTCACAAAATCTACAGAACTACACAAGTGATGATGTGCTTAACGAGCACCTGAGACAGCAGAACTTTAAGGAAGATGTGAATGAGCAACTATTATGGGAGGATAAAGTCCTGCACAGCATGTACGTCTGCCAAATAGTGGAAGTGGCTGATATGGCAAATTCCTACTAATGGCTGAAAAGGTTGGACTGAAAGCACAGAGGCACTAATCATGGCAGCACAGTAACATGCTGTGAACACAAGATCAATAGAGCTGGATCTACCACACCAGGCAGGAGCCCAGATGCAGGCTGTGCAAAGATGCCCCAGAGACGATCCAGCACATAACAGCAGGATGCAAGATGGTGGCGAGCAGCACGTACGTGGAACTCCATAACCAAGTGGGTGACATCTGTGTTGAGTACCGGGTGAACGTTCCAAGGTCAAAGTGGAATACACAAGCGAAGGTGGTGGAGAATGAGCGAAGCTAAGATCCTGTGGGAACGATAATGGATATCCATCCAGATATACAGTAGTAGTGATGGATAAACAGAAGAAGAGGGTTGTAGAGAAATGAGAGGAAAAAGAGAAAAATCTGTTTATTAGTAATCAGAACTACATCTCACTGCTGTGGTATGTGTGAATAGAAACATAATGATTGAGATGCATCATGGGTGATGAGCAAAATGTAAAAAAAGAAAAGAAAAAAGAAACAGCCCATCTTCTCCATGTTGGTGCAGCCTAGAGACCATTGGAGAAGCTCCCTCTCTCAGCAGCCCCCCCGGGGCACCGCGGCTACAGCCACCAGGCCACGTAGCACCACGGGGGCACCACGGCTACAGACACCAGGCCACGCAGCACCACGTAGCACCAACGTAGCACCACGGGGGCACCACGGCTACAGCCACCAGGCCACGCAGCACCACGTAGCACCACGTAGCACCACGGGGGCACCACGGCTACAGCCACCAGGCCACGCAGCACCACGTAGCACCACGGGGGCACCACGGCTACAGCCACCAGGCCACGTAGCACCACGGGGGCACCACGGGGGCACCACGGCTACAGACACCAGGCCACGTAGCACCACGTAGCACCACGGCTACAGACACCAGGCCACGTAGCACCACGGCTACAGACACCAGGCCATGCAGCACCACGGGGGCACCACGGCTACAGACACCAGGCCACGTAGCACCACGGCTACAGACACCAGGCCACGCAGCACCACGGGGCACCACGGCTACAGACACCAGGCCACGTAGCACCACGTAGCACCACGGCTACAGACACCAGGCCACGCAGCACCACGGGGGCACCACGGCTACAGACACCATGCACGGCACCACGTAGCACCACGGCTACAGACACCAGGCACCACGGGGCACCACGGCTACAGACACCAGGCCACGCAGCACCACGCTAGCACCACCACGTAGCACCACGGCTACAGACACCAGGCCACGCAGCACCACGTAGCACCACGGCTACAGACACCAGGCCACGCAGCACCACGGGGGCACCACGGCTACAGACACCAGGCCACGTAGCACCACGGCTACAGACACCAGGCCACGCAGCACCACGTAGCACCACGTAGCACCAACGTAGCACCACGGGGGCACCACGGGGACACCACGGCTACAGACACCAGGCCACGTAGCACCACGGCTACAGACACCAGGCCACGCAGCACCACGGGGGCACCACGGCTACAGACACCAGGCCACACCACGTAGCACCACGGCTACAGACACCAGGCCACGTAGCACCACGGCTACAGACACCAGGCCACGTAGCACCACGGCTACAGACACCAGGCCACGCAGCACCACGGCCACGTAGCACCACGGCTACAGACACCAGGCCACGTAGCACCACGGCTACAGACACCAGGCCACGTAGCACCACGGCTACAGACACCAGGCCACGCAGCACCACGTAGCACCACGGCTACAGACACCAGGCCACGCAGCACCACGTAGCACCACGGCTACAGACACCAGGCCACGCAGCACCACGTAGCACCACGTAGCACCAACGTAGCACCACGGGGACACCACGGCTACAGACACCAGGCCACGCAGCACCACGTAGCACCACGGCTACAGACACCAGGCCACGTAGCACCACGGCTACAGACACCAGGCCACGCAGCACCACGTAGCACCACGTAGCACCAACGTAGCACCACGGGGGCACCACGGGGACACCACGGCTACAGACACCAGGCCACGGTGCAGCATTTCCTGTGTTTGGTGTTTCGTATGGGCTCTGTTTAAAAAATACAGAGAGACAGATAGAGAGACTAAAAGAAAAAAAAGAGAGACCAGGGGAGTGAGAGAGAGAGTGAGAGAGTGAATGAGAGAGAGAAAGTGGTGATTTATTGACAAGAAAAGGAAATCCATTTTGTTTGTGCAGTCCAGGTAAATGAGGTGTCACTCTGAAAGAGCACTCATTCAGTCTGGAACCTTCCATGATGAATTCCACCCTTAGGACATGACAGAGCCACAGGCCCCTCCCACCCCTCCACAAATAGACAGAGGGGAGCAATGTGATAGGGGGAGGAGAGGCAGGGCGGGGCTAACTTTTTATTGGTCTTTAAAGACTGCAGGAGGGTGGATTTAGGATCAATACCATCTTTAACATCCCCCATTCCCCCCTCCCCCCCACTGTCCCATCTAATGGGCAGTCCCAGTTCATGCTAAGCTTTTAAAAGAAAATAGCTAGACAGTGCAAAATGACATTAAAAATGAGACGTGAAATTCATTATTAGATTTTAAGTTTTGCCCAGAGTCATTGTAAATGATGTTCTTTGCCACTGCAAAACCTCGTTAATAGTGTAAAGGAGAAAAAACTGAGAGAGAAAAAAAGAGAAACAGAGAAATAGTTAAAGATACAGGGATGGAGTTCTTTTCTCTTTGATAGCAAAGTCTCTAAATTTGCTGGAAGGGGAGATTGACCCAATAAACACACACACACACACACACACACACAGAGTCAAATGAAAGACCTTGCAGAGACACCAGTACACTCAACTGGGGGAGGAGGTTCAGAGAGCTGGTAGAGAGATAAGGGAGGTGAACAAGGCTGGAATGAATTTCATCATCCCATCACAGTCAGTCCAAAAGGACCTTTCAGCCACTTATTCAAATATCCTTCATACGTAACCTTTCTGAATGCTATCACTAATTTTAAGAAATTATAGCTGCTGTATAACAATAATAAAATCATAAGAAATCTTTATATGCGTAGCACCTTTCATTCTAAGGAAAGAAGTAAGTTACAAAGCAAAAAGACAGACAATAGTTTAAAAGTTTAAAAACTAACGAAAAGCCCCCCAAAATGTACATTCTAAGAAATGAACGTGTAATAAAATAAGAGATGAGTAATGTTTTTAAAAATAATGAAAATTATTGAGAATTTACATGGACTAAAGAAGACATAAATGAATAAATTAAAGTGGAGATTTAAAAAAATTAAACTGGAATGCATCCATTAAGTATAAAAAGGAGAGTTATGGGTAAAAAGGAGAGTTATGGGTAAAAAGTTGCATGCTGCTGTTTAAATGTGCAACCTCGACGCTTCTGTCATGTTTCTCTCTTGGAGCTCAAGTAATTGTGTTTGATGACATTTAGTTGGACCATCCAGCAGTTAGAAGGTGCTGTTGGCCCATGTCTGTGGCGTGGCACTCGTGGTCCGGCAGGGCGGGCCAAGCTGTGGAGGGGAGCGGGTCAGGGTGGCGCTGCTGGTGCCCGGGGTGTCTCTGAGCAGCCGGCGGGTCTAAGAGGAGCGGATCTGCCTGGCCATCCGTCTGGTCCTCCCTCCCTGCGGCTGTGACGGTGAAGAGGCCCGGTTCTGCCTCACCGTGGAGTGGAGAAGCTGCTGCAGGGAGACTGGATGCGGGTCGGGCGACCCGGCCGGTTCTGGACAGCAGGATGAGCAGCGCACGGCATTTCCTCCTCTGGCCGGACAGTTTTTCCTCCATCTCTCCATCTGCTGCTATTCTTCTGTGTTATATTCTGCATGCTTGAAAGGGCTTTGTGTTCTTCTGAGGGTGATTAAGAGAGAGAAACAGAGTGAGAGATGAAGAGAGAGAGAGAGAGATCTGGGCTCAAGGCTCTTGGGTAGATGAGAGATTCAGGGAATGAAGAGAGATTCAGCAGCTCATCCACCCCAAGCTAGAGAGCTGTTCTACCTCAGGCAGCTGGTTAGATGATGGACTTCAGCATCGTGCTATCAGCTGTGTTAAAACTACTCCAGTAGGTTCAGAATCAGAGATGGGTATGATGACGGATATTTAACTCAGAACTGATATGTTGTCCTGATCAGTTTCATTTGTTAAATGTGTTACCAAACTTTCGGTACATGTCAGAGAGATACTGGACACAAGGAGCCATGTGTTCATGTGGCCATGTGGTCATGTGGTCATGCTCCACCCACTGCAGATGGTTTTGCTTCAGTCATGTGCGTATGAATGCAGTAATTAGATAGGACACTTGTCAAAAGTGTGTGTGTATGTGTGTGTGTGTGTGTTGATTGTTTGATATGCATGAAATGTGATGTTTCTGTGGAGCTGGGTGAGGATTTTCAGCCCTGTGTATCATGAGCTGGGACTTCTGACTGATCAGTATAGAATCAGAGGAAACTATGACAACAGGAGAACCCCCCTCTGTTTACCCCCCTCTGTGTACCCCCCTCTGTAACCCCCCCTCCCTTGTGTAGGTCTAGTCTCTCTCCCCTTTTCATTCACCATCCACTCTCTGTGCATTGACTCTCATTCCCTCTACTGATTTCTTCTTCTCTATCCTCTCTCCTTCTCTCACTCTCTCTCTCTCTCTCTCTCTCTCTCTCTCTCTGTGTCTCTCTCTTTCTCTCTCTGTCTCTCTCTCCCTGTCTCTCTCCCCCTGTCTCTCTCCCCCTGTCTCTCTCTCTCTCCCCATCTCCCTCTCACACTCTCCTTAGCAGATGAGTATTTTCACGCTGCAGCCAACCCAGCGTCTGTATCCCTGCAGTAATTGTAAAGCCGTCGCCGTGTTGGGAGTGAAGCAGAGATGGAGGACGGGTGGAGCTGACGGATCAGTGAAGGGGCAGCAGAGTTTGGCACATTTGCACTGAATATGTAGCCTGGCGAAGGGAAATAAGACTAAAGACTAAAAACACAAAATCCCACCTTGGGCAGAATCAGCAGGCTGACTGAGTAGACACAGGACTGAGGGTGCAGAGAGCCCAGGGGCGGCACAGCACGGTGGGTGTTAGCAGGGGGCAGGGCAGGGGGCGGGGACGGAGTCCATGGGGGAGGGGCCAGACTGTGTGTTTGTCAAGCTTATGTTCCTCGAATGGCATACAGGTTGTTCTGTCTGTTGCCACACTAAATGGGAGGAAGAGAAGGACATGTCTAGCTCATAGGTGGTTACTGCTGTGTGTTTGCTGTAGCGTGTGCGCGTGTGTGTGTGTGTGAGGGAGAGGAGTGAATGGGATAGTGGGTAGGCTCATGAATGAGGCAAACGTAGAGCAGCACACACTCATCCTGCAGCTGGATTACCATTCAGAACCTGTCTCACTCTTTCTCTCTCACACGCACACACACACAGGGATGGGTGGGGGGGTTGGTGAGAGAGAGAGAGAGAGAGAGAGAGAGCAGGAGGAATAGCAGGGGAGACAGTGGATGGAAGAAAGAAAGAAAGAAAGAAGGGGTGACAGAGGGAAAAGCGAGACAGAGAGAGGGAGGGTGAGGAGTGAGAGAACGAGGGGGGGAGGAGAGCGAGAGATGGAGAGGGAAACAGGAGGAGGGAGGGGCCACCGGTCTGAGGGGAGAGAGGGAGAGAGGGAGAGGTAGGACGGGCTGTGTTGATTACACCAGGGCGAGCCGTGTGTGTGTGTGTGTGCGCGCGCGCGCGACTGTGTGTGCGGCTGGGCTTTAGGGGGGTGAGGTAAGTCGCTCTCCTCACACTAATCAATCCAGACCCCCAGCGCCCGTGCGTTGTCATCGGTGACGAGCTACGTGAGGATAGAATGTGCAGGGCGGGGCGGGAGTGTGCGAGCCCTCGGCACGGCGAGAGAGAACGTCCGCGTGACTGTGCGCGAGCGTGTGCGAGCGTGTGCCAGAGAGCCGCGGGGAGCGGCCATGCCCCACTCGCGGCCGGAGCAGCCGGAGAACTCGCCACGCTTCACGCCAGGCAGCCTCTGACGGGAGCGCGGGGGAGGGCGGACAGGAGAGGAGGAGGAGGAGGAGGAGGAGGAGGAGGAGGAGGAGGCGAAGAGTGCAACCGTAGCCAGCTGCTCGCACGTGAGGGCCTGTCCTGTTCAGGACTGCCGAGGAGCGGAGCTGCACACGCACAGGACGTGTGTGTCCACGCGCGCGTCCGTCTGTGTGTGTGCGTGCGGCCAACACGCACCTACTCGCCACTCGCAGGACCATGTCGGTGACCTCCGGATTTGGCTACCAGTTGCCAGGCATCACCACGGTGACCTATGTTTTTGTTTACAGCCCCGGGACAGTGCAGCGGGACCCCAGCCCCCCACACGCAGGACCCTCACACACGCTGGCTGGGCCCCGGGGCCCCAAGCGGAAACTCTACAGCGCTGTCCCGGGACGCACCTTCATCGTGGTCAAACCCTACACGCCCCGAGGAGAGGGCGAGATCCAGCTGAACCGTGGGGAGAGGGTGAAAGGTTAGTGCCCGCCTCCATGTGTCACCTGACACCTGTCAATCATTGCTGGTGCTACTGGACAATTCTGGTTTTGTTTGTTTATAGAAAAGTGACATTTTAGTGAAATTTTGGCATATTTTGAGATTCCAAATTCATGTCAAGTGTTTGTATGACTGAACACAGAGTAGTTCAAACCACCGTTTACGCACTTTGAGGTGTTGCCATAGGTTGGTATTCCACAAACAACTGTATTATGATGTGGCTGTAATCCAGAATACTGGCATGTTAGATGATAATATATAGAAGGTACGTTGTAGGTTGTACAGTACCTCTGTGAAATAACCCAATATCTATTACTACTGTAGCAATATCAAATAATAATATCCAGGAGCCTGTGGGAATGGAAACACAGTAGGTGGACTGTATCATACTATACTACTGTTATATGTGTATTATACTACTATACTACTAACCGTATGCTGTAGTATGATTGGTGTAATAGTTTATACCTGAGCTGCAGAGTGTGGGCAGTATGGTATAAGGGGTCTTACTTTGCTAATACTTCTGACCTGGTCTGCCTCAAAATGGGTCAGAGTCTCCAGTGTTTACCAAATGACGATCTTCATCTTCTCTCTCTCTCTCTCTCTCTCTCTCAGACATACACACACACACACACACACAAATTAAAGCTCAGCTATAAAGATGGTCCATGCATGGTCAGCCTGTCCCAGCTGCCATCCATTGCTTTATGTGCACAGTTGAAGAGAGCATCAGGTTTGGCTTTACACTGCCTGAGCTGTTCACAACCCTCCAGTCATTTTGGGAAGTGCATTCTGTCCTAAGGGTTAGGATCACTTTATGTGCGTGCGTGCGTGCGTGCGTGCGTGCGTGTGTGTTTGAGAGAGAGAGTGAGAGAGATGGAGAGTGAAAGATTAAGTAAACATAAGTTATCTCTTGGTTTGGAGAATTCTGTCTGCTGTCTTTTGGTGTGTGTGTGTGTGTGTGTGTGTGTGTGTGTATCTGTGTGTGTGTGTGTGTGTGTGTGTGTGTGTGTGTGTGTGTGTGTGTGTGTGTGTGTGTGTGTGTGTGTGTGTGTGTGTGTGTGTGTGTGTGTGTGTGTGTGTGTGTGTGTGTGTGTGTGTGTGTGTGTGTGTGTGTGTGTGTGTGTGTGTGTGCTTACCTCATTACTCATGGTCATGTCTTATGTGTTACTCTGCTTTGTCTCCACTCATGCTTCATTCCAGACTACCACTCAAATGCAGTGGAAGGTAAAGAACTTTACATCTATCCCCACTGACCTTTACCATCCACCCACACACACACACACACACACACACACACGCGCCGCGCCTCTTATCTTAGTGCTATCCTTGACTCTTCGGTCTCCAACATTGTAGTCTTCCTTACTTACACTCTAATACCCTGGCCTCTACACACACACACACACACACACACACACAGACATGCTCCCAGACAGAGCTCATGAACCCTGGGCATTATCCTTCCCTGTATCTGCTCCACCTGTTTTTACCCGTCGTGTTCTAGGAAAGTAATAAACATAAAAATATATAAATGCAAGAAGAAGCAGGACTGTATTATGTCATATGAGGCAGATAAGCATGTGCGACAAAAGACATTCAATAGTGTATTATTAAATGTAATTACTATTGTAATGTAAGTACATTACATTATTAAATGTAATGTACTCATTGAATTGTAGTGGGTGACAATGAGCAAGACTTTAAATGTTCTTGTGGAAAATCATGTGCCGTATGTATAGTGTGTCATGCATTTCAAGGTTAGGCAGCAAACAGCATATATATATATATATATACTGTGTGTGTGTGTGTGTGTGTGTGTGTGTCTGTGTGTTGGTATGATGCCACTGGTGAGGAGGCTCTCATTGACACCCCCTGTAGAAGTGGCTAGGTAGGGATTTTGGGTGGCGTGCCAAACATCTTCAGCCTTCTCAGGAAGTACAAACATTGCTGTGGCTTCTTTACCAGACATGATGGATTATGTGAGCAGGTGAGACCTTCAATGTGAACGCCAAAGAATCTGAAGGTGGTCCCCCCCCCGCCTGTGTGTGGTGGTGTATCCTGCTCCCTCCTCCATGGATCAACAGTCATTTCCTTAGTCTCATCGGTATTTAAGGAAGGATTGTTGTCCTGGCACCATATACCATCAGATCTGCCACCTCCATTCTGTTTACTGTTTCATAACCTCCAGTCATCAATCCAAGAAATGTAATTGATCAGCAAATTCGGTGATACTGGTGTTGGACTGAGAAGCAACACAGTCGTTCATGAAGAGAGTAGCGTGTGGAACTGAGCACACACCAGTAAGGAGGTCCTGCTTTGGGGAGGTCCTGTTTATGTCCTGCTCTGGGGAGGTCCTGTTTAGGTCCTGCTCTGGGGAGGTCCTGTTTTGGGGAGGTCCTGTTTAGGTCCTGCTCTGGGGAGGTCCTGTTTAGGTCCTGCTCTGGGGAGGTCCTGTTTAGGTCCTGCTCTGGGGAGGTCCTGTTTAGGTCCTGCTCTGGGGAGGTCCTGCTTTGTGGAGGTCCTGTTTAGGTCCTGCTCTGGGGAGGCCCTGCTCTGGGGAGGTCCTGTTTAGGTCCTGCTCTGGAGAGGTCCTGCTCTGGGGAGGTCCTGCTTTAGGTCCTGCTTTAGGTCCTGTGTTTATGGTTTGTGTGCTGGCTGTACAGTTGCAGGTTCTGACAGACCACGGTCGTCCTGATAGAACGTTCAGGACCCAGTTGCAGAGCGTAGTTGACAGTCTGTGTGTGGAGCTTCTTGGTCAGGTTAGATTGTATGATAATGCCAAATTGTATATGCAGTGATCAGTATTGTCAAATAACTGTCCTTGGTCTGTAAGGCTGCATTCACATTCCTATGTAACATGTATGTGTCATCTGTGTAACCAAGTGTAGCGGTCTGATTCAGCCTGTAGAGCCGGATCAGACTGAAGAGCTAGATCAGACTGAAGAGCTAGATCAGATTGATGTTATAGCGAATCACCTCAATCCAACTCAGCAGTCATAATTTCATGCTGACGGGAAGGAGAACTGGAGTGAACTGCATTGTGGGAGGAGCTGTGATGGTTCATGGGGTAAAACACCATAAAGTTCTGGGGTGACGTTAAATTCTTGGCCCTCTTTTGGATCATCACTCACATAATATGTGTTCAGGTTTGCGGCAGGCCTGCAGATTAATATGAGAATTCAGTTTAGGCCAGTGTGGTCACTGTCGACTCTATTTCATTGTTTACCTCTGCACTAGAGAGCCATGATCTTAAAGGTTGTACCTTTGAGTATGCAGGTCCGATCGGAATTGAGCAGAAAATCGGATTTGTGCCCCTGTTGTGTGAACGTAGCCCAAATGCGAGAAGGCTGTGTAGATGTAGATGTGTTCACAGCATCCTCTGTGGACCTGTTCTAACGGCAGGCAAGCTGGATAAGGTCTAAGGAGTCTGGCGGGTTCTCCTGGATGTGGGTCAGCACTATAGCCTTTCAAAGGTATTCGTCACAACTGGAACCAGCATAACCGAGCTCTTCTGGGGGGGGCATGGGGGGGGGGGGCATGATGGTGGTTGCATTGAAGCAGACGGGATCTGTGGCTTGTGCAAGGAACATGTCGTATATGTCTGCAAAGACATCGGCCAGCTCCTGTGAGCTGAGTTCCCTCCTGGGGATGTTGTCTGGACTTGTCACTTTGCTTGGATTTATTCTCCTCAGGGTCCTGCTCACTTCTGCCGATGAGACTGTGAATGATGCACTCTGGGTGATCCCCGTAGTCACAGCACTCCTTTGTGGCTCGGTGTTGAGGGCTGCAGAGCAGACACAGAAACCATTCAGATCATCTGGCAGTGTGGATTGGCTGTTCAGTTCGCCCTCCTCGCGCGCTGATGGTCTGTGATGCATGGCGGCCCTCACTACATGTCAGCAGGTGTGGGAGCACGCCGGCCTCAGACAGCATAGTCTCTGGGTTTCCATGACGACTCCACATATGTCATACATACTTGTTGTGGTCATGAGTGTCTCCAGAGACAAATCCAGAGGCGCACGTGTGCAGTAAGGATCCAGTTCTGCTCTCTTTCATGGCAGCAGCTTTGTAAACTTCCCAGTTAGTACTGCCAAAGTGGCAGCTGAGCCGTGTCCTCGGTCCACGCTGTAACACGTTTACTTGCTGGAGGCGGGGGGGGGCTGGCGTGAGGATTTGTCTGTATGTTGGGCAGAAACACAGGGGGGGTGTGGTCAGGCTGCCGGGAGGTGGTGAGCAGCCTTGTAAGCACCTTCCATGTTGCTGTAAACAAGGTCGCGAGAGTTTCTTCTCTCTAATTAGAAAATTGCTCGCTGTCGGGATTTTGTGAGTAGATGTCCGTGGTTGTTTAGTGTCTGTGTGCAAACGCACATGCAGATTTAGATTCTGTGCGAACGTGCACACACAGATACCACACATGATCAGCCAGCCTCATCCTGCACGCACACACACATAGAAGCCCAGAGGTCACACTCACCCCGCACGCGTGTGATAATCCTGAGCACCAGGTGTCTCTGTGACTGGCATGTGCCAGGGAGCCTATTGTGCTGTGGGTGGATGTGTTGGTATGAGCTAGTGGGGCTAGAGCAGAATTTTTTGCCTCTCTTTAAAACTGCCAGCGCAAACCATATGGTGGAAATATAACAGTATTGTGATGTAACACTGCCATATGTTGGGCAGGAGACTGGACACAAGTGCAATAGAAAATGTAGTGGCTTTTACCCATAGACTGTTTTACCCATGTCCATAGACTGTTTTACCCATGTCCATAGACTGTTTTACCCATGTCCGTAGACTGTTTTACCCATGTCCGTAGACTGTTTTACCCATGTTTGTAGACTGTTTTACCCATGCCCATAGACTGTTTTACCCATGTCCGTAGACTGTTTTACCCTTGCCCATAGACTGTTTTACCCATGTCCATAGACTGTTTTACCCATGTCCGTAGACTGTTTTACCCATGCCCGTAGACTGTTTTACCCATGTCCGTAGACTGTTTTACCCATGCCCGTAGACTGTTTTACCCTTGCCCATAGACTGTTTTACCCATGTCCGTAGACTGTTTTACCCATGCCCGTAGACTGTTTTACCATGTCCGTAGACTGTTTTACCATGTCCGTAGACTGTTTTACCCATGTCCGTAGACTGTTTTACCCATGTTTGTAGACTGTTTTACCCATGCCCATAGACTGTTTTACCCATGTCCGTAGACTGTTTTACCCTTGCCCATAGACTGTTTTACCCATGCCCGTAGACTGTTTTACCCATGCCCGTAGACTGTTTTACCCATGCCCATAGACTGTTTTACCCATGTCCGTAGACTGTTTTACCCATGCCCATAGACTGTTTTACCCATGTCCGTAGACTGTTTTACCCATGCCCATAGACTGTTTTACCTATGTCCATAGACTTAGTGGTCTTAATGCTGCAATACAGTACACATCAGGGTGAAGCAGAACCCTTTTCTCCTAGATGAAGTCATACAGCGCTGGTGAGCTGGAGTTTGCTTTTATGCGAAGCACGCCAACGTTTCTAAGACGTGTCCATTCTGGAAGAGCAGCAGCATTAATCACCAGAGCACTGCCTGCCATTTGCAACCACACTCACAAATACTTTTACTCAATCATCATTCTTCGACTAGCCTTGTTCACCAAGGTCACGAATTTCTCACCTGTGTGAACAGCCTAAAAAAACGCTAGACGGACCACTAGACGGACCACTAGACAGACGCCTTGGCGCAACAAAACCTTGTTGTGCCATATTTTATATCCAAACTTAACACTTTTTTTGCCCGGGAAGCATGAATTTATCTTTAGAGGCGACAGGTCATACATCTTATTACCATTTGTTTCTAGCATGACCTTCTTGTATTGAAACACTGTAAACATGTTTTTAAACACAGACCATTTCCAAGTTGCCGACGTGGTTTTAGTGATCCGGGCTCTGCCGCTGCCGCTGGATGAGTGTAGCCCACAGCAGGACGCCGTCTCCAGCATGATGAGCGTCCCAGGCTCCCAGACGACCTGCCCTCCCCATCATCAGTCTCGCGATCCATTTATAATGGCTCTCTTCTAATTTACATTCATTAATGGAGAAGTTACTGATGGCAAGAGCTTTTGACTGTTCCATTTTCAGAGGAGCGCAAGTGTGGTGGGTGGAGGTGGGTGGAGCAGGCTAGCAGGCTCTGCAGAAGCCATCGATCTCCACCTGTCCTCCACACCTTTACTGTAGTCCCGCGGTGATGGACAGCGGGGGCTGGTATGATGTGAAACAGCCTTACATGGTGTCTTTCGTCTGGATGTTTACAGTGGTTGTTCTTTGACCTGAACAGCGTTTGCAGTGCCTTGAGAAACGTGGATGGGAAGTGGGTGTGTGATTGTTCCGGGCGTGTTTTAGGGACAGACGATGATGAATAAAAGAAATGGAACTCACACACAGCCATTTCTCTGCTTAGACAGATGTTTTTTAGCACAGCGTCCTAACTTTTGCCTGCCTTATTTTGCATTTAAATTTACATTGTCAGACATTGTCGAACTGGCGTGTCATGCACATTCTCTCATTTTTCGTATAACAGAACTACCCTCTCTCTCTCTCTCTCTCTCTCTCTCTCTCTCTCTCTCTCTCTCTCTCTCTCTCTGAGCAACACGACTTGTTAAACAGGAGGCGTCTCTCACTGCTCCACCTCCACACTCCACTGCCATCCACCCATTCGCCCCCATCTCTCTCTTCCCCACCGGTGTAGCCTCAAACAGATGTGCGTGGGGTTCCTGCGCATGCGTTGTGGAGAGAGCCGTCATCGCCGTGTCTCTGAAGACTGAATCTGTTCTGTGCTGGTTGGACAGTAGCAGGAGTGAGTGGTGTAGAAGGTGGATGTGGTGGAGGTGTGTGTGTTTCCTATACACCCTGGTGGAGGTGTGTGTGTTTCCTATACACCCTGGTGGATGTGTGTGTGTTTCCTATAGGACTTCCTCTTTTTTCAGTATAAAGATCACATGAAATTTTAAATACTTGTACAATAATTAAACGTATTTTGAGTGCTGCGTTGGTCTCTAAATAGTGCTGATGGTCTAATGATGTGGCTAAAACCTAATCATCATGATTCCAAACACAGTCTCTTTTTCTTCCTCCTTCATGCCATCTTTAGGAAACCATGCTGAGAATAATGACGATGAAGGTAAACGTCCCTACATTAGGTGTGCAGTGGGTCTAAGAAGGAAGCAGACGTTAAGTGAGCTAACAGGAGACTCTAGAGAATTGTTTCCTCACAGTTATAACTAGCAGACTATATCATTCCCTTTTTAATGTGACGTAGTGTACCTAAAATACATTTCCAAGAGCTTGTGACTCATGGTTCCACATGGTTCCACAACTTTTAAACTAAGTTGGATGTTCTAACAGAGGTTTTGAACATGCAGGCCTTCTGGGCTTAGTGAAATGGACCCACATACAGATGATGTCAGAAATGCAGATGATGTCAGTTTACTGTGAAGGATCCACTCAGCGCTGGTCCATATGTTGATATAGATGACCTGAGTAAGCTTCACATCAGTGTTAATGGGTACTGGAGCCATTGGCACGAGGTTCTCACTGCACACATGATGCTGTTAATATTCCCCACACATTGCGTGTGTCTGAGCCATTAATCATGTTTGTGAATGTCTAATCTGGCTGTTATTTGCGGCGGTTCCATTTCCACGGCTGTCTGGAAGATGAATAAGTACAGATGAAGGGTAGAGGGGGACTTTGGCCCCCCAGGGCCCCGGGGGCGGCACGCGGCACCCGGATGCCTCCAGCGTCGCCCCTGTCAGAGCTCCAGAGGGCTCGTCCACATCGCTCGCTTGGTGTTGCTGGTTATGCATATTACTACATGTGTTGTGTCCATACATGTGTGGTGCATACCTGCTGTACGTGACACGGCACCAGGGTTTTGAAGTGAAAGGTAATTTCTGAATTTGCAGTTCTGTAAACCCACGAAACATGCCATCATTTCCTCATTGTACCAGCTAATCTAGAAGGCTTTTCTTCACTTTGCAGACATGGTTGTGCAGATGGGATCCTAAATTGGCTGCATTTCTGCGCTGGCTCTAATTCTCATGTTCTCTTCTGTGTGAATGCAGGACACATGTGAAGAAATCGTTAGTTATTCAGGAAATGAAAACACATCTGCCCGTTTCTTAGCAACAGGTGTCTGCAGTTCACTTTTCTATGTTTTCTTGCCAAATGATGTGACATTTGGCTTGTGGTGTTAAGCGCGGCATGAGTGATATGAAAATGTTTATCCACGAACTGGGCCACGCAGTCTGGGGTTTCAACTTTGCCCCCCGGAATAAGCTCTGCGTGCGTCTGGCTGTGCACCTGCCTCTTTTCCCGCCCTGAGCGCTGGTGGTCCCCTGTTCAACCCCAGGAAGACCTGCTCCCTGAGCTGGTGCTCACGTGGACACGTGGAGATGGCACAGACATGTTCTGAATCACCGTTGAGTTATGATGGACGGGGCCTGCTCATCGGTTAACGCGTTTTTGTTTGGTTGTTTATTTTAAAAGATGCTGTGTGTAATTGGCAGCCATATCATGCTGAAAAATGCACTGGGGTGGGGGGGGGGGGGGTTCTGGATGTAGTTTTGCTGACTCACTCCCACCACACAGGAACTTGGAACAGGGTCACCCAGCAAACTGTACTGAGACACGTGTGCATACTGTGCTGAGACACACGAAAGCATATTGTGCTGAGACACACGTGAGCACACTGTGCTGAGACACACGTGAGCACACTGTGCTGAGACACACGTGTGCATACTGTGCTAAGACACGTGTGCACACTGTACTGAGACACGTGAGCACAATGTACTGAAACACGTGTGCATACTGTGCTGAGACACACATTTGCATACTGTGCTAAGACACGTGTGCACACTGTACTGAAACACGTGTGCACACTGTGCTGAGACACGTGTGCACACTGTGCTGAAACACGTGTGCACACTGTGCTGAGACACGTGTGCACACTGTACTGAAACACGTGTGCACACTGTACTGAGACACGTGTGCACACTGTGCTGAGACACACGGGGCTCAGACAGGCAGCCAGACGGTTGACTTCTGCTCACGCTGCCAATCACACAGACAGCATGATTGCGCTGCCTGCTTTACATGCTAGAAAAGACCTAATTACTGCTGGAGAACAGAATAAATGCTCACACAGAGATGTTCTGTTTCTACGGTGATGGCTAAATGTTTGTGTTGATTTTATTTGCTTAATTGGTTTATTTATTTATGAATAATAGCATCTGTCTGAAGGGTCAGACATCAATTCAGTTACTTCAAAGCAGTAACACTGTACTGTTTTGTACACACACACACACACCTTCTCTACACATACATGTGGATACCTCCTTCACTTGTTCGTCCCCCCTTTCCCTCTCCGCACTTCCTCCCTCTGCATTGACTCTTTCTCTGTCCCTAGGCCCTTATTTGGGAAGTCTTCGTCCCACCGTCCTGTTAATAGCCCAGTGCTGCATTGTTTCAGAAGAAAGTGTCTGTGCTTTATGACTGTGTCTGCACAGATGGACACAACTATGTGTTTGCATGTGTAATTGATTAGTCCGTGAGCAGCTTATATCACAGTGCGGATGGCGTGAGAAGGCATGCAGATACTCCCACAGTGCTCTGGGGGGACCACATACTGGACCTGTATTGGCCAACAGCTGTAAACGATGGTCTTAATGATGCACACTTGGATGCTTGTGATTAGCTGAGACAGTTGCTCCGATCATGCAGGCGCCTTGCGAGACAACATGGCTATTAGCAGGTTTTGTGAATATGACCATTTGTGCACGGATGTGTGTGCACTGTGTCTGTATGCAGTTCCAAGGTTAATTTGACTCTAGTTACAACTTTAGTCTTTTGTCTATACCTGTGCCCTTCTCTAACCTTATTTCTCCACAATTCTCTGCCCCCCTGCCATCCGCACCACCTGTTTCACAACACACACACACACACACACACACACACACACACCTGTGCGACATTTTCATACTCACAGTCTCACAGCCACATATACAAACCTGGCGAGCACACAGTAACCTTCTGCTCTGGGCATGTATTACATGATCCTTCTCTCCCTCCCTCTGTCTCCCATCCTCCATTCCTCCCTCTCTCCCTCTCTCTCTCTCTCTCTCTCTCTCTCTCTCTCCCCTCTCTCTCTCTCTCTCTCCCAGATAGTGTTGAATATCCACCCATGTATTACCTATTAGGGCCTTTTAGCTGCTTTCTGCACATCTCAAACTTGCAGATCTTCTAACTTATGATCTAATTGGACGAGCTTCCTGCACGGCTGGATGAAACGGCCCTCTGTCCCCAAGGGCAGATGACACGCACACAAAAACTCAGATTAGCCATCTCAGATTAGCCATCTCAGATTAGCCATCTCAGATTAGCCATCTCTGATTGATGTGCTGATAGGCAGAGTCTTTTCGACATGTTTGAAGGGGATTGTGGGGGCTTCCTCTGCCACAGCCTGCTGCCTAGAGACTTGCTTCAGGGTAACATCAGGGATCTGTTGCCACCTGCTCTGGGTTTGACAGGGCTGGACTCCCAAAAAGCTTTTCTACATGCTGGCTTCCCCTTTGCCAGTGAGGAAAGATTTCATGGGTTTGTCTCTTTCTTTCAAATGACAAACCCAATGACTCCAGTGCGAGTGTCGGACAGAAAATGTTTAGCCGTTGCTATTTTAATCGTTCACACTCAACATAAAAAACAAATCCTCATTCTCTCGTGCACTCAGAACCTCTTGGGTTGGAGAATCAGCGCTGCAGTTCTGCGTGTGCATGTGCACGGGGGAAAAGGGGCTCATTCCGACGGCGGCACGTCGCTCTTCTGCACCTCTCTACAGGCTGTCAGGCGCAAAAGATTCGCCGCGACTTTTCATCTTCTGTTTCCTCTTTCATCTTCCTCAGCAAGGGGCTCTGAAGAAGGGGGAGGAGCAGAGCCGTTTCCATGGATGTATGTTAATCACCTTGGCATTCACTTCTGCAGCAGTTTAAAACATTAGTGCTTTCAGAACTATAATAAAGCCAGTTTCCTGAGCTATTGTGGGGTTTCCTGTACTTTGATGGTTGGAGGTGTTCTTGCTCGAGGAAATTACAAGTTGTGTCGTCGACCGAAATTCAATCAGCTGCAGTTACTTTGGTGAACAGGTGGATTGCAGAATGCAGTGAGCGACAGGACCACACTCACACAATCTCCTACGGTGGCCACGTAGGGTCAGGCATGGAGCCGGTGATTACTCACGACCTGGCAGTAGCCGGACTGAATCGGGCCAGCCGGATATGTGAGGAACATGCTTGTCTGGCTTTGGCCTGGACTGGAGTTCTTCTTGTGCCTTCAGATGATCCACAGAGCCCTGCTGTGTCCATGCCAGTGACTCCGTGCACCACAGAGTTGTGCTGGAGAGATGACTGATGACCACCTGGAAGACCCGGGTGTGTGATGTCAGAAGTGGGATGGTATTGTGAGGTCATGGGGGTTGTGCCCATGTTTGAAGTTCCTGTTGCGAGGGCGTTTGTGTGACCCCTAATGGAGGGTGGACGCCTGACGTATGGAGTGTGTGCAGCAGAGAGGAATGCTCCCCGAAGGAGATGTCAGCGTGATGGAGACTGTCGCTTCTTGAAGGAGAGGGTAGTGTGGTGGAATCTGTCACTCAGGAAGGTAAATGTGTGTTCTGGCTTCTGTGTTAGATCTGGTGGTTAGAGAACACATTTACCACCTGGAAGACATTTTGGTTTGAGATTTGGAAAGGCTACTGCGCTCAAACTTTGTCACGTGCAACACGCCTAAATCCCAGTGGCAGGAGTGTTTCCATTAACTCGTAGATGAAAGCGTATTGTTCTGTATGCTGTTGGAGGTCTCCTGCCACCTCCAACATGACATGCTTATGCTGGCATCCAATCAAACGATGGACTTGTGTCTGGCATTAGCATTCTGACACTAGAAGTATTATTAGTAACAGAGCTGCTAAATAAAGATCTAAAGCACACGTCATTAATTATGCTTCAAAGGAAAAGGTAAGTCTGACTCCTATGTGAGTCAGGTCAGGTCACTAAATGCTTTTCAGGATGGGGTAGATCAATTATGAGGTTATCAGTCTTTTATACCCCTAAGCCCATTTCAATTAATCCTTAATCTTCATGAACCCCCAGGACAATTTTTAGCGTAGAATATAATAATATCTGGCCATGAAAATGACTCATGAAGTCCAACATGTTTCCAGTGAGTCCATAGTTCCTGGTGTGTGTCCGTATGGCTGAGATCGGCCGGGTGGGCAGGTGATGCGTCCCACTGTGACGGCCAGACCAGCGCAGGCCAGACAAAGCAGCATCCAGAAAAACAAAAGCGTAATCTGCTCACACCATGAGGGGCTGGCCAGGATTTTACAGTATATAAAACCAGTGCTGCATAATTGTTGTGAGGGAAGAGAACATGAACCGTGAATCAGTGTGTGTGTGTGTGTGTGTATATCTGTGTGTGTGTGTGTGTGTGTGTGTGTGTATCTGTGCGTGTGTGCGTGTGTGTACTGTATCTGTGCGTGCGTGCGTGTGTGTGTGTGTGTGTGTGTGTATCTGTGCGTGTGTGTATCTGTGCGTGCGTGCGTGTGTGTGTGTGTGTGTGTGTATATGTGTGTGTGCGTGTGGCGAATATCTCCCTGGCTGTGCTGGTTCATTAGCAGACTGGTGGGGATCAGGGCAGCCCAACATTGCGGTGTGCCTGCAGATCTGATGAAGGGCGACTTTTATAGGACAAGTGAACAATGCATCAGAATGTACACACAAACACAAATGTACTATCACATGGTTTCACAATGCATAAACTCACTCGATTGTATATATTTTCTATTTTGACTCATTTCAGCAAACCCAGGATTGTTCCTCAGTACACAAAAGCACATTTTGTTTCTCTAACATAATATAAGTGCAATGTGTATGATCAGCAACACACAGAATAAACTAACAAAGCCCTTCGGCCATTCAGACACACTGACTTATTCACAGAGAATACATCAGTGTTGTAGCCCCAGTCTGAGTCTCGCAGATCTGCCACTGTTTCAAGATTCCCTTCCTAAAAAACAATTCAGACAACGGTCCATGCGTTACTGTTCTTCAGAGGTGCTACATGGTCTGATCACACATAATTTCATGCAAATATCCAGAAATTCTTTGTGTTTTTTAGAGCTTTTTGGGGTATTTGGTTTGTTTTTTTGTTTTTGTCGTTTTAGAGCAAAGTTTCATTTAGTTTGGTGCTAAAGACAAAAGGTGAACAACAGAACAACAGCCAAAAGCAGACGGACTCGACCTTTAAAATGTCACCTATAAAATGACTCTCTTTGCTTTTAAACTGCTTTTATGAAGTGACAGCTTCCAAAGAGAATCAGCTTCTTGCACCTGTTCATGTACTGCCATGTGTCAGTGCACTTAGTGGAAGTTCTGTGCACACATAATTGTTCAATCATGAGAAGGTTTCCTGCTTGGAATATGTGCTTATGTGAAGGATAAAGTGAGATCTCCGAAAAACTTTACTTGGTACCCTGTAGCAAAGTTGGTAAAGCACCATGGAGACACCATGTCTCTCAGTCTAATGATCAAAAGTGCTGCCTGTTCTAAAATTGTGGCCTGGCAAATGTATATTCATTTGCTGATCCCAGAACAGGTAATCGCTGTAGCTCATAATGATGTGTGATGCATCTTCAAAGACTGAGGGCCGCAGCACAATGGGCTCATAAAAACCCTAGTCACATCAAGCCTGTGCTCCCCTCTCCACTCCCTTCTCTTCTGCCTGTCTCTCTGCAGGACCTACATCGTCCTTTCCCTTGTGCTGACAATTAAATGTCCTTGATATGCAGCCCACGTGCCTCTTAATTTTCTCTCTCTCTCTCTCTCTCTCTCTCTCTCTCTCTCTCTTTCTATCTATCTATATATCTATCTCTTCTTGGAAAGGCATATAATCACCAGCATCTTAACCTAACAGCTCTGCAGTCTTACATACATACGTGCTGGAGAACTCCCATCTCTGTATGTACTTCATAATTGATACAGTGTTCCTGATGTACATCGATCCTGTCTGCTATGTTGTCTCTCAGCCCTAATTCAAATGCATTTACCTTTTACTTTGTTTAAATGAAATGGTTACATGGGAACACAGTGTCATTGAAATGAAGCTCCAAGCTGTAAGTGCGTCTCTAGCCTGTGGTGAACACCAGCTCCATGGCCAGCAGCTCATTAACGTCGACTTGCTTCTCCTGTCCTGCTCTCTTTGAATCAACATTAAACAAACATCCTCATTTATGAGGTTGTGTCTGTCAGCGAGGTGAACCCAAACAAGATGATCAGGTTAAGCTTTGTGCCTAATTAATAATCAGCTAATCCCTGCATGTTAACAGCGTTTAACAGCTTCTCCATGCTGGTGACCCATTCTGTGTATTAAACATGCGTACACTAGGTACATGTGTGAGATGTGTGCTTCTGAGATCTACCATTACTTACAGTGACTAAACTCAGGTTTAATTCATATATATAACAGTTCTTACATCTGTACTATCAGGGCTGTAATTTTGGGAGAGACGCACATTAACAGAAGGGTGTACTGTAGCATATAGGTGGTGTTTAATGCTGAATACATGAGGAACTACTGTCCTGAAAGTCCTGAAAGTTACTTGGTTCTTTAAGTCTTCAGCTGCAGTGCAGTATGTGTTATAACTACAACACAGCACAGTTTCTAGTATGTCCCAAACCTTTACTATGCCAGTAATCAAGTATGTCAGAATTCATTTCCTTAGAGGAGAGCAAATTCAATGATGTAGTCCACTATTTCTGTAATAAGTAACAGTTTCAAACCTAATCGTAGCCGAACATTTTGTTTCCATAATTCCCAGAGAAACAGACAATTGGGGAAGAAACCAGTGTTTAGACACGATAGCAGTGATTGAGTTCAGCTTAATAAACCACTTTTTGGCAGAAAAATGAAGTGTTTGCAATTAACTCTCCTGTTGCGCCTTGTGGTAAACAAAAATGTATCAAAGATGATGTTTTTTCTATGTACATTTTCCTCCTAAATATCACTGGGTCATTTAAAATTATAATATCATTTTCTACAAGTAATGTTAACATTAATTAGGCCATTTCAGTTTGACAGTTTTCAGGAATGCTACAGGACCAGTAGATTATATCACGCTCTTCTGTTGCTGACGATCTTCTCTGAGAATTTGCTTATTATGTATATACACACTAATTGAAAATATGGATAGAAATAGTACATATATGTCCGTATTGTTTCAAAAATGGCTAGTTGGCTAACATTACTTTTTGGATAAACGTGGTAGTGTTTGGGTAAAGATAATGCAGAAATGAAGGAAGCAAACTGTTTAATGAATCCATACTGAACACAAGTATGTACAAACAGCTAAAGAAAGAACGCCATCTTAACATCAAGCCTGACAATCATGTCAGTAAAGAGGCCAGTAAAGAAGCTACACCTGGGTGACAGGACAGATCGTGTGAGTGGGGTGTGGCCTAAAACCCACACGTGTGCAACATCACGTGACACACCAAAGGCCACGTGGATGCACTTCACATACAGGTTGCTGTTGAAGGGTTAGCATCACAGGT
>JAGXOD010000027.1:2255000-2405000 GCA_020368025.1 Brachyhypopomus occidentalis | reverse complement strand
GATTTTGTACAGCGAGACAAACTGTTGGAAAACCGTTTTCCGCATTCCTCAGTCATCAGATACAGCAGTCCAGATAAGAAGAGAAGGGCATGCGGAGTGTAACCATGATCAGACAGAACCGCCATAGATCATGTTAGAGAGGCATATTTCCTTCCCATGGTTGCACAGGGGAAAAGGTCTGGGGGTGTAATGCACTGGGAGCTGGTGCAGGAGGCGGGATCCTGGAGGAGGCGTCTGTCTGGAAACACACAGGAACGTCTCCCCTCCCCCCGACACACCAGTGGGAACAGCTAGAAAATGTCCCTTCACGTCCTTTAGCTTTTGGACGTGGGGAGTCAGTTCTGCGCTGTTCTGCTGACAGATCTGAAGTGAGACCACCGCCATGCTGTAGCTCCTCAGGAAGCGCATTTCCAGTTTATTGCTTTCTCTTAGTGTGTTCCATTTGGAAATGGCTTTTTGATGAATGTGTGTATAGCAGGGCAAAAACAATCGGGAACACACAAGTAATGGGACCCGGGCAGTAGGTGGCACCTGCTGACGCTGTGCAGGGCTGTAGGAAGCCGCAGTGCCGCTATGTTTACAAGGGGCCATAATCATAAGCTTCTGTTATTGCCTAGAGAATTCTCCTGCTCCGTGGCGTGTTGCTGTAGTGACGTATCCTTGTAGTCTTCTGAGCATACACATTAAGCGCAGCTTGCGGTTACCCATCGACAATGAGTTTCACCCCAAAGGTCACTGCGTGTGACACTTTCTCTGATGGCTGATTTTAACACCATGATGCTCTTAGGGAAATGTGATAAGGAGTGTCAGGGAGACCAGCCGACCTGGTTTCACACTGGAGCATGATTGATATGAACTACCAGCCAACCAGCTGTTCCTTCACTCAGCTTAAACTTTATTACACAAGCCTAGTTAATAAGGGAAGTGGCAGACCACACACACACACACACACACACACACTTAATAGGCATGTTAGCAGGGCTGATTGCTTGACAGACAGTACAGGGGCAGTGACTTTACTCACAGGTATAAATACCGTTCAGGAGTGCACGCACACACACACACACACACACACACGATTTTGACAAATTGGTCTGGAGGAAAAGAAATCATCAGGCTAAGATTCATCTTCTCAGCTCAGATCTCAGCCAAACTGTAATGGGCTGGAGTCCCTGTGTGCTGAAACACTCCCGTTGTCCATCTCCTGCACACTGGCGCCTCACGCTCCGCTCTGCTCCTGTCCTGTCTCTCCGCCCCACAGCTTCATATGTTCTCCCTCACTCTCTCACTCCGCTCACATTCACACGCTTCCTCGTCTCCTGCGGACGTCCGCGGCCCCCTCGTGCCTTTTGGACTTGTCTTGTCATATGAACAATCTTTCCGAACAACAGACTTTGACATTATCCTGAACGATACCTTACAGTATGTGATGCTATGACTATTTTGACACACATCTGGAGCTAATTTTTAAAACAATCTCTTTAGTATTCACTCAGTTTGGTATTAATGTGCCTTTTATGTTAATTTTCTTCTTTGGGAGTTTGGAATAACATGTCTGCTGGCACTTCGCCACATATTCTGCAGTCAACAGGGCTGTTAACGATGGCTAATTAAATATACAATAAATCGTATATTTAACATATTTAGTAAATGCATCATAGGAATAAATAAGATGCTTAATTTCACATGCATCATAACAATAAATATCAGAGACAAAATGTCGTAATAGCGGTGAAAGCCACAGGGGTTAGACACCCCAGAGAGGAGGACAGGAGTGTGACACCCCCAGAGAGGAGGACAGGAGTGTGACACCCCAGAGAGGAGGACAGGAGTGTTTCTTTGATCACTTTTATCGTTTGTTTCTGTGGCATTTATACGTCTTAATACACCAGTTATTGCATTTCAATGACATCTGATCACTGGTCATAGTGGAATCCACTGTTGCTTAGTGTTTTCTGGCCCGTGTTATTATTTGAGCATGTCTGTTTATGTTGTCACATCACACAAGCAGAACATGTGACGGAATAGCTCAGTTCCTTCAGCAGCATCAGTGCAGCCTGACCAGTAATCAGGACTCCTGTGTGGAGAGCTCTGGGTTGCTGGGTGACAGCTGGGCTCGGAGTTTGGACAACATTTTACCCATGGTGCTGTTCACACACACACACACACACACACACACACACAAGCCAGGACTGGAGACAACCAGGCATCACTCTGGTCTCCTACTCACACACACACACACACACACACACACACAAGCCAGGACTGGAGACAACCAGGCATCACTCTGGTCTCCTACTCACACACACACACACACACACACACAAGCCAGGACTGGAGACAACCAGGCATCACTCTGGGCTCCTACTCACACCTACACTCACACACACACACACACACACACACACACTCACACTCACACACACTCACACACACTCACACACACGCACACACACATGCACACACATACACACACACAGTTGTCTGCTTAATGGATTCTAAGACTTCTATGCTGGAATTTCACAAACTTCCACAACCACTTCAAACCACAGGGCTGCTAGGAATCCTGTTTATGGAGCCCGTTAGAAGCTCAGGAGCCCTGTGGGAGGAACTGCAGTCAGTGCAGCTGAAGTGGGGCGCATGGCAGCGGTGCTAGATGTGAAGTGAGTTTCTCGCTGTCAGTCACAATGAAGAACAGTTCCTGTAGCCACTCACCCATGCAGCAATGTCTCAGCAGCTAGCGTGTGTCGGAGAGGAGCCTCAGAGAGGAGAGGCTCGTGTGTGTCTGCCCTCCGTGTCCTGCTGCGCTGTAGGTCACTGCTCTCCAGCTATAAGCATATGGGGACTTTTGTTTACGTGTGACTGAAATGCTTTTTAACAGAACCTGCGGAGAGAACGCAATTCTCAAACCAGCCAGCTAACAGCAAATCCATCGCCGTTGCAACTTAAACGTGGGACTAATGGAATAATGAAATGGCTGTCCTACAGGCTAGATTACTTCCTAAAGCCGAGTCATTTCGCATGCGGAACGTCATATCTCTTGATTAAAAGTTGGGTCTTAATTGGTTGCATTTAGATGAAAAATTAGCAATCGTCATATGGTAGTGGAGTAGCTAAAGTGGCTCTAAGCCAGAAAACAAGTTTGTTGTTATCTTAAAAGGAGAATTTTTAAGTGAGTGTGCATTCATGTGTTTATATTTAACAGGGTCATTGGCATAGTCTTTACTGGTCCTGGCTATGATACGGACCAAACAGCAGAAAAGCACTTTTTAATGACATAGCTGGACTATATTGACAAAAAAATAATATAATTGCGTGAGTGCCATTCGACAAAATACTGCAAAAACATGAAGCAAGGCCATCAGCAGATAATTACAGGTTAATGCTGCAGGCAGCATAGAAATCTGTGAGCTCTCAAATACTGATTCCACTATTTTTATTACAGAGGCCACTGCTGGGATACAGTGGAACAGATTAACAAATGATGGACTGTTCACCTCCTTAGTGAAAGAGAGCTATAGCAAATCTTGGGGGGTTGTGTGTGTGTGTGTGTGTGTGTGTGTGTGTGTGTGTGCGCGTGTGCGTGTGTGCACGTGTGTTTGTGTGTGTGCATGTGTGTGTGTGTGTGTGTGTGTGAGAGAAAGAGTAAAGGCTATTGGATTGCTATCTATAGGTGAAAATAGGAGAGGTTCAGTGGAGGGTTAAGACTCTGCTCTTACAGCTCATCAATGGACAGTGTATAGAGCAACGTCCACCCTCCTCACAGATGATCCTACACCAGTGACCAACACTGCTCCCTTACACACACATGGAAAACATGCAGACAGAGAAACAAGGAGACAAAAACAGTGGTGACTTCTGCATACAAAGCTTGTAATCGCAATGTGCAATTTGAGAACATTACTGATCTAAGCATTCATTTTGCTGTCAAATGACTGAATGCATGAAACTCAAATTCTGTGTGTGTGTGTGATTACTTGATTGGTGATATCCTAGTTGTTTTTCACTGATCTAGAAATGTAATGGGGCATGAAGAGAACCACACACCTCTTATTTTTGATGAACATTTTAAATGTATAGACATGCATCTATGAACACACATTTATGCCCTCATACCTTAAAACTGTGGTATCCTAGCAACTACAAAGCTGAACTATAGCAGTTGAACATGTGTGTGTGTGTGTGTGTGTGTGTGTGTGTGTGTGTGTGTGTGTATGGTTTGTTGGTTTAGCCACTTCAGTGTTTGGTCATTCTCACACATAAGATTTTTCTGTTCGTTGTTGTTCTGCCTATTTTTACTATTTTCACTCTCTCTGTCTGTCTCTCTGTCTATCTCTCTCTCTGTCTGTCTCTGTCTCTGTCTCTCTGTCTGTCTCTCTCTCTGTCTGTCTCTGTCTCTCTCTCTGTCTGTCACTCTCTCTGTCTGTCTCTGTCTGTCTCTCTCTCTGTCTGTCTCTGTCTCTGTCTCTCTGTCTGTCTCTCTCTTTCTGTGTCTCTTTCTCTGCCTCTCCCTCCCTTCCTCCCTCCCTCTCTCCCTCCCTCCTTCTCTATCCCCTCCTCCTCCTTCTCTCACTACCTCTCTCCATACATGTGCTCTATCCACTCCACATCCACACTGCTCTTACACACGTCTGTGTCCAGTGCCACTCATATAGTACTAAACTAAGCAGCTATTATTTGAAGATGTTTTCACTTCAGCACTGCTAATTCTCTCTCTCTCTCTCTCTCTCTCTCTCTCTCTCACAGTGTTGAGTATAGGAGAGGGGGGCTTCTGGGAAGGCACTGTGAAAGGGAGGACTGGCTGGTTCCCTGCAGACTGTGTGGAGGAGGTGCAGATGAGACAGTTTGACCCTCGACTAGGTAAGTAATAAAACAGAATCACAGCTCACTTTTCCCACAGACGCTAGCACAAGGGCGCGTTCCTCCACACACGGGGCTCAGTAAAGCTCTTGTTTTGGTTGTATCCCACCACTATCCACTGGCTGCATTAAATATCTCATTTAAATTCAATCTGTCCAAGATAGATGTAACATTCCAACACCATTTTGCCAATCGCAGGACTGAGATCTGACCGGTACCATCACTCACACAAACCTTCCGTTAAGAGGAGGTTAAAAGGTTGTGTATTACCCTTGAGCTTTGGAAAACTTTATACATCAAAGACTTACTGATTTCAGAAACAATCTCTTTAGTGTGAGATATTTTGATAGATTCATGTTCATCAAGTGGATTGAAGATCACTAACTGTGCAGGGAATAAGGTGTGTAACCTAGCAACAGGCAGGCTGTTTGGACAACGTCTAGTTGTAATTGCTCTCATTAGTCCTTTTGGAAACACTTATAATTATTATGGCACACACACACACACACACACAAGCACATACACATGCACACACACACACACAGACACACACACACACACACAAACACATGCACAGACAAACACACACACGCATACACACACACAGCACAAGTGATGCGGAGGTCAAAATTTCCATTCCGTCTTCTCAAAATGGTTTTAATTATTACATAATTAAACCACACAAGGAGAACTTAAAAAACACAAATGTCACTGTCTAAAGTTGTTTCTTTGTCCATGTCATACTGCACATATCTGATTCTTTCAAATGGATTGATAAAAATTAGACCCTGATGCTGAATAATGCCTTTTTCATAAGCATGACAAAATAAACAAAACTTTTGCCCCAAAGTTCAGGTCTTTTCCAGCATTTAGTATGTAACACCAAGCATTCGCAGTTTTAACTTAAGCACTGTTTTCTCTGGACAGTTCCCCTTTTTCATCACTGGTCTCTGTAGACAGTACGTTTGTATTAAGTATTACAGTAATTCAGTAAACCTCTGTTTCAGGACCTTGGACAGCTCCATACATTTGTCTGTCTCTGCATTTATGTCTGTCTGTTCTTGCATATTTGTGTATGTATCGTATGACAGCAGAAGGAAGCTCTTTGACAGTGAAGGCAATATGTTTCGCCTCAGTGAAGCACGGAAGACCGTCCTGTTTACAATTAACTTGCCAAAACAAGGCCTCCTGCATGATTCTGTGTGCATGTGCTGGTGGTCTAATTCATTGTAGTGAGCTCCCCACTAGCTCACACACTGTTGCCTTCTTCTCTGCCTCTGTCATCTCTTTTGCCCTCTTTTTCTTGCTTTCTCTTTTCTCTTTCTCTTTGTCTCACACTCCTCTCGTTCCATCCCTCCCTCTCTGTGGTATCTATCTAGTTGACCTATTGTCTGTAGCAGTTGTTTTAGCGCAGGTGCTGTGGTGTCATGTGGGACAACTGTGATGGAGGAAAGAGGCAATGCATGGTGCATGTCTGGAATGAATAAAGCTGTTTGTCACTGTAAGGGAGGATAGAGACCTGAATGCCAATGTACAGCAGGGAACTCCTGCTTCCTTCTCTCTCTTTCTCTCTCTCTCTCTCTTTCTCTCTCCCTCTCTGTCTCCTCCATCTCTCTCTCTCTCCATCCCTCTTTCTCCCAGCCACCCCCCCTCCCACTTGTCACTGGATGACTCATTCTTCTGTGAATCGTTCCAATAGAGGGTGAGAGGGTGTTCTATATTTATTCTCATTTAGGTTTTAGTTACAGGAAACTCCCTTTACGGTGTCTCTCTATATTTGTTCCTTTTGTTTTCTGCTTTGATCTGCTGCTCTGTCTTTTTTTCTCTCTCTATCTCTTCCTCTCTCCCTCTTTCTCTCTCTCCCTCTCTCTCCCTCTCTCACTCTCTCTCTCCCCTCTTGCTCTCTCACTCTCTCTCTCCCCCTCTCACTCTCTCTCTCTCTCAGTCTCTCTCCCCCACTCTCTCCCTCCTCTCTCTCTCCCTCTCTCATTGAATCTTGTGCTCTCTGTTAGTCTCGTTTGCATGTTCTCACTCATGTTCAGGTCCACTTTAATGGGCTTTATTGGTTCCAATACATATGAGTACCAGAAACAAGTTAATACATAAATATGCATCAGTTGACATAAGAACACAGTTATCCATGTTGAATCACCCTGGGGTGGCTCCATGTAAGGACTACAGACTGCCCTTTCCCTAATATTCTGTTAACTGGGTGAACTGAATGAACTATATAATTATACATGATATTTCAGTGAAGGTCCTTCTGGCTGGTTCTCCTTCACGGTAAAGATTATACCCCATGTTCAGCCTCCCACACTGTCTTATCTCCCTGGGCAGCCAACGTGTCCTCTGCCCTGCACTATGGCCTGTGGCCACTGTGCCTGCACTTTGATCTGTTTCATATCTCTGGTAGTTTCATATCTCTGGTTCATATCTCTGGTAGTTTATTAAATGGTATGCCAGGTGTTTTAGTGAGTATATGCAGGTCTGCCTAATGAACCCAACTTGGGGGCAAAAGGGGCAAAATGCAGAGAGCAGGAGAGATTCACCCAAACACTACAGCAGACCTGTCTCACCCAAACAGTACAGCTGACCTGTCTCACCCAAACAGTACAGCAGACCTGTCTCACCCAAACAGTACAGCAGACCTGTCTCACCCATACAGTACAGCAGACCTGTCTCACCCAAACACTACAGCAGACCTGTCTCACCCAAACAGTACAGCAGACCTGTCTCACCTATACAGTACAGCAGACCTGTCTCACCCAAACACTACAGCAGACCTGTCTCACCCAAACACTACAGCAGGCCTCCTGCTACTTGTAAAACATCTAAAATGTCTTTACTGAAATTGCAATTCAAGCTTTCAAAAAACATTACTACATTACAAAACATTACAACCACATTGTATGCAAGTATAAGTAATGCTTAGAAAAATGTTTAACCTAAAATAACAAAAATCTCTGACTTGAGAATGCTAATTACAATCCTTTAGGAAATGATTCAGTGCATCATGCTATCTTAAAGTTCAACATGATTTGATTAGCATTTAAAAAATACACCAAACACAAAAATGTTACTTGAGGGACTCTTTCCCTAGTTGTTGTAGAATATGAGCTATACAATCATTACACTTTTAACATCTTTTAACTGGCACTGCTGGATGTAGATATGGACGCGCTAGCATTAGCCATAGCCAGTGTACGTCCTGATTGCACATCCACAACACTGGCCTGCTGCCTCTGCCTCTGCTGTCACTCAGTGCTAACGAGTGGACCCGCCCACTCCTGTCTGGTGGACCCGCCCACTCCTGTCTGGTGGACCCGCCCACTCCTGTCTGGTGGACCCGCCCACTTGTGTCTGGTGGACCCGCCCACTCCTGTCTGGACATCTGTAGCTGCCTGAGTTTTACAGCTCAAAATAGTGAAGAGTCATTTTAAATGATTAGTTAATTCTGACACTCAGTACAATTAGATCACCACCTTTAGGAATGTCCATGTTAGTCATGTTAGAGCTGTTCCAGTGGTACTGGTTCATATCTCATTGAAACACACGCAGGAAACAGCTGGGGGAGCTGTATTACAAAGACAGCAGGCAGGAACGAGCACTAGTGGCTCTGCTGTTAGTGTTATTAATAGTAATGAAGTTTAGAACTCCCCACTGTACTCTGTAAAAACAGCACCGCATCAAAGCTCCCTAGCATGGTCTCCCTCTCTCTCTCTGTCTCTCTCCCTCTCTCTCTCTGTCTCTGATTCCCCCTCTGTCTTTTTCTCTGACCCCCCTCCTCTCTCTCTCTCTCAAGTCAATTTAAATTTTTCAGTTTAAATTAGCTTTATCGGCATGACCAAATCATATTGCCAATGCAATACAATATAATCACAGATGATGAGCAGACCAGTAAACAGTAAACCCTGTAGTGTAGATACACTGTCATATGTGCATGTAGTGTATATGTAGACATACAGTACATACAATATGTTATACATAGTACATGAACTGTACTGCACCAAGCAATATGAACTAATGTGGTGTATCACTGATGACTTCAGTCTTTCTCTGTCTGTGACAAGCATGGAGTGTTGCAGACTCTGTTCTCTCAGAATAGGATATGCAGTAAGTGATCTTCCTCCAGCGTTTTAAACTGCATGAAGTGTTTGGGATCTGTGAATAATGTGGCTTGTATATTAACTACAGGGGATGAGGAAGTGTAGTTGTGTCTCACCTGTTGCTGGACTACAGTGTGCACAGAGGCAGTCAGGTGTGTCTGTTACCCGGTTGTGGTTACTCAGTCTGTGCCTGCTCAGAGTTCTTCGCTGTGTGTTGAGGGTCACTGTGCTAGGGTAATCTGCCCCTGTGTATTCTCTGTAATCTGCCTCTGTGTATTCTCTGTCTGTTGTGGGTCACTATGCTAGGGTAATCTGCCCCTGTGTATTCTCTGTAATCTGCCCCTGTGTATTCTCTGTAATCTGCCCCTGTGTATTCTCTGTCTGTTGAGGGTCACTGTGCTAGGGTAATCTGCCCCTGTGTATTCTCTGTAATCTGCCTCTGTGTATTCTCTGTCTGTTGTGGGTCACTATGCTAGGGTAATCTGCCCCTGTGTATTCTCTGTGTGTTGTTTGTTATTGTGCTCAGGTAATCTGCCCCTGTGTATTCTCTGTAATCTGCCCCTGTGTATTCTCTGTAATCTGCCTCTGTGTATTCTCTGTCTGTTGTGGGTCACTATGCTAGGGTAATCTGCCCCTGTGTATTCTCTGTGTGTTGTTTGTTATTGTGCTCAGGTAATCTGCCCCTGTGTATTCTCTGTAATCTGCCCCTGTGTATTCTCTGTAATCTGCCCCTGTGTGTTCTCTGTAATCTGCCCCTGTGAGGGACAGAGAGCAATGAAGCCTTTTGGCTGTTTCAGTCCAGTAATTCAAGCAGTTTTATGTTTGTGTTGATTATCTTGGGCTGTTGTGTTTGCCACGTTAGTGTCGTTCCATCGTGCAGCTGTGTGGAGCTTCAGGACTTGTTTCAGAGTTGATCTCATGGCTTTTAGGCTTAGGATTTCTGTTTAATAGGTGATTCTTAAATTTGATGGTTCTTTTTTGAATGCAGAGAAATAGAGGGTATTGGCCTAATTCTGCCCGCATGCATTGGTTGGTTATCTCCTCTGGACTCCCAGAATACTCTTGCAGAACTCTGTATGCAAGGATTCAATGGAGGGTTTTGTCCCATCTTTCAAGTTCATGATTGGTTAGTGGTTCCCAGTCTGAATGGAAAATTGTGAGCCAGGTTCTAATTGCTAAATCAAATCGAACGTCTCATTTAATGGCATTGAAAACTCTCAGCGCTTTATCTTTTAAGGTCGTTCACGGCTGAAACGATCAGATGAAGTGATACGTGTAATATTTAGTTTTCTCTCTTTGCTGCTTCCTCTTCTTCTTCTCTTCTTTCATCACTCTGTGCAGGTTTGGGGGCTTTCACTGGCACAGCAGGGCATACCTCCACTCTGATACACCCCCCTCTCTCATGTGACACCCTGATTGGCTGGGAGTGGTCTCTGATACACCCCTCTCTCTTTATGTGACACTCTGATTGGCTTGGAGTGGTCTCTGATGCACTTCCCTCTCTTATTGTGACACCCTGATTGGCTGGGACTGGTTTTACAGGAAGAGAAGATTAGAGGCCAAGTATAATGTAATAGCATGAGTTTATTTTTAGATCTTAGTACTCACAAATGTGTGGGAATGACTAAGCTTGTTGTTTCCTTAGGTTGTAAACACAGTGCTTACAGAAGGGCTTTAAATCAGAACTTTGATCTGCTCATGCTCTGGTTAACTAGGCTGGAACTCCGTGGGTTCTGTATAATGGCTTAGCAGACATTACAGTGAGCAGTGGCATTACCACTCAGAGAGATGCAGAAGAGCATGGAGTGAACTGGGAGAGACACTGGTCCAGAGCACGTATATTTTTCTAACCACCAGTTATTCGACACATGCCTGCGCTGCCATCTGGACTTACTGGAGCGGAGTAGTTCTGCGGCTTCGTCCTACTGATTGGTCTCTCAGTACCATAACATCCTATGAATCTAACTGTTAAGAGAAGATATTCTGGGCTTTGGTGACTCTCATCCGCTTTTTGCCATTCAGACACTTTATCTCAGCCAGAAGATTAAAAGCATTTGATAAATTGCTCATTCAAACACACTGACAGTAAAGAAGCCAAGTGAAATAGTTTGTGACACTACAGCCAATGACTCAGTCATGCTGGTATGCACTAACATTACCGACTCTTTGGTTCTGTATGGTACCGTCAAAAATAAACACCCATTTTGGACCAGCGAACAGGATCAATGCAACTTGTGCTGTTTCCTGGAAAATATGACCAGGGTAAAGAGTTTTGCTCTTGAGGCCAATTTTGTACGTGTTGCACATGAGAGTGAATGTGAGCATGTGTGTGTTGCTGTGTCCTGCGTATCTGGGGTGTGTATATGGTTGATGCCAGACAACAGCACCATAGCAGGTATTGTTGTGTCTGCCCCTGTTTTCGGGGTTATAACTCACTGTCACAGCTCTGCTGTTCTGGCCTGATTGTGTTTTATTGGGTTGCTGTGCCTCCAGTCTCACTGTGGCGGCATGTTGGATGACATATTGGTCTGGCCTGTGTGTGTGTGTGTGTGGGGGGGGGGTCAGCTATGCACATGCCCCCTCAGACACACCCACTGCCTGCTTGTGCTGTATTTCTGCATTGTCAGAGATCATTATTTACAGTATAATAGTTAGATTTGACCTGGGGCACCAGGTTTATGCCCTAAATCCCCCAGCGTAGCACTCAGGTGAATAGATGTTCTGGGCCGAGGTCTATCACAGAAGACGTCTGTCTGTTGCGAGGACAAACTCTGACACGCGCTTCTTCTGTTTGTTTCTTATCATTACCAAGTAAGACGTGGAGTTGGTTCTTGGAGAAATACAGTCTTCATCTCTTCCTTAGAGAGGAGTATTTGGCTAGTGTCCTCAGCACCACAGCGCCCGCCTCTCACCGCTGCCCTTTTATTACTTGGGGAGAAATGTCTGCCTCATAGGCACTGAGTCCACCTGGCGAGTCCAAACCTGGCGAGTACGTCCCTGCGTCTCAGCACAAAACGTGGGCGACCCCGGCACGGGGCAGCCAGGGGCCAGAGAGAGACACGCAGGCCAGGAGGAGGAGGAGCAGGAAGTGTGAGATTAAGTAGAAGTGAAGTATGGAGTGAGAGATAGAGACGACATACAGTGAGAGGAAAGGAGAGATGCAGAAATCACATCAGTATCGGCTCTGAGACGGAACAGTATTATCAACCATGGAGAAGAATCAGTCACAAGCCACATCCCTCCTGACCCATTTACTGCAGTCTGCGCGTGTGTGTGTGTGTGTGTGTGTGTGTGTGTGTGTGTGTGTGTGTGTGTATGTGTGTGTGTGTGTGTGTGTGTGTGTGTGTGTGTGTGTGTGTGTGTGTGTGTGTGTGTGTGTGTGTGTGAGAGAGAGAGACAGGAGAGTGTTAGTGTTTGGGCCTTTGTAGTATGTGGAAAGTTTTGTTTTGAAAACTAAAAATGATTGATGATTTCCTTACTGAAGTTAAATGTAGTTTTGTATGTAGACAGTAATGTGAACACCTAGTAATGTGTGCACGTGTAATGTGTGCACGTGTAATGTGTGCACGTGTAATGTGTGCACGTGTAATGTGTGCACGTGTAATGTGTGCACCTAGTAATGTGTGCACCTAGTAATGTGTGCACGTGTAATGTGTGCACGTGTAATGTGTGCACGTGTAATGTGTGCACGTGTAATGTGTGCACCTAGTAATGTGTGCACCTAGTAATGTGTGCACGTGTAATGTGTGCACCTAGTAATGTGTGCACGTGTAATGTGTGCACCTAGTAATGTGTGCACGTAGTAATAGGCTTGGATGCTCATGTGTGGACAGACTTCATGATTCTGTTGTGTTGAAGGAAAAAGTGAGATCCCACTCAACATCATACACACACACACACACACACACACACACACACCAGACTCAGCTACAGTACAAGCACAGCTCACAGGTCCAATGTGTGCACATGGACACCATATTTGAGGCATACTTGATCTGCTTTACTTGGTGTGTCTTAAATGGTGTATGAAAATATAGGCACTCTATTAAGTGTCTATGAAGTGTGCAGTTGCAGACTCATATTGCACGTTTAAGAATGTTAGCCTGTTAGCCTGTCAGCCTGTTAGCCAGTTAGCCTGTTAGCCTGTTAGCCTGTCAGCCTGTTAGCCAGTCAGCCTGTCAGCCGCTCTGGCTCCGGCTGGTCCAGTAATCTCACACATGGCTCACAAGAGTCTCCACACCTCGTATCTGAGGAACAGTGATGATTTGTGAGCCATCTCCCGAGTGCGCTACTGCAGTGAAAAGCCCCGGGAACGCTCAGACAACATGTGGTGCTCAACATGTTTTACGGATGGATCCACCTCCTGGTGAGTCTGAGTAGTGCATATGAGGAGTTCCAGAGTTCCCCAGAGCCTTCTGAAGTGTTTGATATAGAGGGACAGGTGCTCTCCTATGTACGAATTCCACATCCTTACCATTTGTCCATTCAGAGTGGTACAGTGCACAGGTTTAACACACACACTCGTATTCACACTCAGTATGGGACCCTCAGAGGGTCATAATAGAATGTGGAAGTCTTGTTTTGCTGAAATTGTCACAGTTCCCTCGGCAACACCTATTGTTTTTGTTCAGTTTGTTTCCTGATTTCTTTTTTGAGCTTTTATTTTGAAATTTCCTTTAGTGTCTACCTTCACGCCCCTGTACCTTGTATCCCTACCCTGTGTATTAGGTTCCCCTGTGTCTCGTTAGATTCCTCATTTGCTTGTGTATTTAAGTCCTGTGTTTGGTCTCTTGTATTGCTGGTCATTGCATGTTGCCCCTGTTTTATTCCTGATTCTTGTGTTGGTATTTTCTAGGTCTCTCTGCTGGTTTGTTAGCTCATGTCTTGTATTCAGTCCAATTTCTGTTTCTAGTCTTGTTGTTCATTGGTGTTTGCCTTGTCTGTGTAGTGTGTAGGTTTGCTGTGTGTGCCGCTGTTTGTCTATGTTGTTAGATATGTATTTTGTCCATGTCCTTGTTCATTAATTCTGTCTATAATTGTAGTTGGTGTTTCTTGGTTGATGTCTTTAGTCTTGTTTAGCTTCCTTGTGTTTGATGTCTTCTTGCTGAAATGTGAAGTTTGGATAGCAGGTTCTGAGAGATCTGATGTTAAAATGTTTGATGTTCTTATTGAGATATCAGCAACAGTTTAAATGTGTGAACTTTGTAGTTTTTCACACCCTAAAGTATGTGGGCTTTCCAAAGAAATGTAAAACTCAGAAGGATTGTTTCCTAAAACATGTCGCCTGTAGGCCTTCAGTTCCCTGTGGGTTAGTTTTTCCCTCACAGCAGAGGGTTGGTTACCTACTCATGCACCTTTTCTTCAAGTAGGGTGATGATTCTTGTGGAAGGGGCTTCCCTGGTTATGATTGGAAGGGATGTTGAAGTCGTTATGTTCTTTGGTTTGTTCATGAGTCCTGGCTGCTAATGGCGTGTTTATGAAGTTACAGATGAGATCCTCTGGTGCGTTTCTGCTTGCTTTGTCATCCTGTGTATTGAAAGTTGCTTAGTAGCTTGTGAATGAGGAATAAGGTGTGTGTGTGTGCACAAATGCATACTTATTTGTCTTTGGACCTGAATCAGGACACACATTTTTATTTATTATTATTTTTTTGCCGTCTGGTGTGACCAAGTGGCAGCTGTGCTGAAGGAACTTTTAATCTCAGTCCTTAATCCTGAGACTGCAGTTTATCCCTAAGATTAAGTATGACAGCAGTTACCAAAAATATGCCAATAAAGAGAGAATGTAATGTAATTAACGAATATACAAAATTCATCCAGGTACGTCTGTATGATGACTATGCCTTCTTGTCGATTGATAAGTGCACTGTGTTCGGATTTAGCCTTTGGAAAGCAAACCCTCTGATCCACCTCACTGCCCTGCTGAAGATGATGAATGGCTGTATTACTCTTGCTCAGGATGCAGAAGGGAGGAGCATGCACATATACACACACGTTACTTTGCTTAAATGCTCATCTGTGAATTCCCCCATGCATAGTTCTGTAACTGCTCATGGGTGAAGGACTGTCTAGAATCACAATCTGCAGCAGTCGTATACATGTATACACAAACGCAACAAGCCTGTACACACTGTCTCTCTCTCTCTCTCTTTCTATGTCCCTCCCCCTCTCAGTCTGATCTTTTATTTCTCTCGTCATCATTAAAATGCTAATGCATGCCTTACCTTCTCACCTCTGCAGTGACAGAGATCACATCAGATTGCAGAGACCTGAGCTGACTATTTTATCTTGCATAATTAGATTATTAACAGATTTAGAGATTTCATATTTAGTTTATTTAGTGGTATTGGATAATCTGTTTGTTTAGTTTGCAATGAGATATAACTAAGATTTTACTTTGTGTGTGGTATATAAAATACAGATAGGACAAGTAATGCATCATCCATTCAGTGGAAAATGAATATTCATGAGTACAATGCTTTAGCAGTTTTTTTTGCCTTTTATTGTCATGCCAATGGCAACTGAGCTCAATAACCGCTTGCATATTTGCAAATGAGACTCTTGGCACAAAACATACCTGTGCTGTCTTGTGAGAGTCACACCTAAAAGAGTGTATGTGTTCTGTGTGGGTGTGTGGGCTTAGGCTACTTGAGTAAAAGTACAAAAGTATTGAACTTCAAATGTACTTAAGTACTAAAAGTAAAGGTAAAGGCTCTAATATTTAGCGCCATGCTCTGCATGTAAAACCTTTCAAAATATTATTTGTTTTCTAATGTAAAGTGCTATGTTCACATGTTTATTATTTCACAATATCAATGCATTTAGTTAGCTGGAAGCTCCAAATACTATGAACTATGGTAAAACAAATAACTAGCTAGCTAGCTAGCTAATTTAGCTAGCTACATGCCAAGTGTGTTGCTAAGGCAGTTTTCTTTTGTGTACTAGCAATAGCCTACTTAGCTAACCATGTACACAATGCTAATGTCGGACGTATTTTAACAAACACAAAGAAACGGTTTGCTGCAAGACATTGTTAACTGTCTCGTTAAGGTAAATGACCAGTAGGCCTATGGAAATATCTCACCTCTACGTGTTTCCTTAGATTGGATGGGGAATTCTTAAAAGAACAAATCTTATGGGACTGAGGCAGGCAGAGAAGGCTCTTCAAAACGGAGTCGTTTTTCTTTTCGACTAATTCAAAATTTCTCTCAGACAAGGTCCTGGGTTTAGTGTGGAGTTACAGTTTCCTCCGTTTGTATGAGGGGATCTGTTCTCACTAACCGTTATGCTGCTGTAGTGACGTCGAACCGCAGTGACCGAACGCTGATTGGTGCGCGTGCTTCTTTTGTTTTGTTACGTTTTTGTTGTTGTTGTTAATGAACACGCCACCTGAATGGACAACGGATTTCACATAATGTAGTGGAGTAAAAAGTAAAATATTTGACTTTGAAATGTAGTGGAGTTACAAAAATGGAAATACTTGAGTAAAGAACACAAAAAATACTACATTTACTTTTTTGTAAATGTTTGGTGTGGGTGTGTGTGGTTGAGGCTGTGTGGGGGTGTGGGGGTGTGTGTGTGGGGGGGGGTGTGGGAGTGGGTGTGCGTGGGTGTGTGTAGTCAGCAGATTGTCCTTCAGTAGGGAAGCAGTGCATCGATTTCCAACCCAAAGTCCAATCACATAAATCTAGCAGGACTTAAGACACTGGCCCTATTAACCAGACTCACTGCTTGAGGATTAATGAGCCAATTCCCTCTGTTATGCACACACACACACACACACTGCACACATCTGCATAAATACTAATTGAAAGACAAGATTGCACACACCTGCACATTCAAAATGATTCTGTTAATCTAATATTTAATGTTAATATGTACATAATGTAAAATGTGCTTTGACATTTTCTTTCAGAAACAAGAGAGGACCGAACTAAGAGGCTGTTCAGACACTACACTGTGGGTTCATACGACAACTTCACCTCTTATAGGTATGTTGGCAGGTGTGTGTGTGTGTGTACTATAATATGTATGAAGTGTATGCTTGGCTTGGTATAATGAACCTGTGCATTATATGATGTATCTTGTGTATGGCTTTTGCCTTAAGATTCTTCTGCCATCTAGAGGTTGGAAGAGGTTATTACATGAGTTGAACTCTTGTTCTATCTTGTACTGTATATAATATTTCAGTGTCTTAATTGACTTAAATTGACTTATGATAATGTCTTTATGATAATTGCCCTGCCACAACAACTCTAAGACAGGCCCAAACATCACAAGAGAAAACCCTCTTTTAATTTAGAAACAGCCCACAGATCTAATATGAAAGTCATCGTAATGACTCAAAACATCCTGAGGTGTGAAGCTACAGCCCATCACCATGTGTGAAGACATATGGGGAGAAGTTTGAGTGAAGTGTGGAGGAGAGAGAGAGAGAGATGGGGTGTTTAGGTGAGAGGATTAATGACTGGAGTCTCTCTGTCAAACTGTGGGTCTCCATCCATCCATCTTCCTTCATTCAGGCAGACTGACTCCAACAGCGATCCAGACTGTGAGCTAAACTGCCATCTCACCGCCACTCACATGCGTTTACATACTCCGACACCCATTCACACTGGTTCACTTCGCATCATAGTGAAGAGACCTGCATGGTTTAGTGTTTGGTTCACCATTCAGCAGTGGTTCTGCGTTATAAACAAAACCCTATTGAGTGAAGAACAGGGTGGAGGTGGCTAGCAAACTGCAACAAGGCTACAGTCTGAAACACATCCTCAAATCCTCAGTGAAGATGCAAGGTTGACATTTCTAATAAAGTGAGCAGTGACTGGTACTGGTTGAGCTGTATTCTGGTGTTGAAGGAGGGTTGTTGGAGGAGAAATGCGTCACCCGTTCCCATGTCAAATTTAACAGGCCACTTAATAAATGTTAGTGATGCTAATAATGTATGCAAATGAAAGGAGCAGTCAGCATTATGCAAATGGGATCATGCAAACTAGCTCCCTCTAGCTAATCTTCGTTTTTAGCTGCATTACACTCTTTTCTGTCTGAAGTATTCATTAAAGTTCTTGTTAAACAGAATTAAAGCTGCCATGCTTCTTAGGCTCATGCCCCGTAATGGACTGTGAGAAGATGATAAACCTGCAGACAATACAGCAACGTTCTGAAAAAGGTCATCTCAGCCTCGTCAAACTCATATAAACCACCTTTCACTGGATTGTGTGTATAATTCATTGCATTCTCAACAGATATTACTCAATAGTATTGCTCTTAGAGTAGATAAAACCATTTCGGCACTGATGTCTGCTAACGTCTGATAGCTTGGGCCTATATATTCACAATTTAGAAAAAAAGTTGACCCATGTACATAAACCAGAATAAATCGAATACTGCACTGTCTATAATCTTGTGCTTGTTGCTTAACTCTAAGGGTAAGTCTGGCCCAGCTATGAGCTCTGATCTTCAGTATACCACGCCTCAGTCTAGTTAACCTGATCTTCCATATACCACGCCTCAGTCTAGTTAACCTGATCTTCCGTATACCACGCCTCAGTCTAGTTAACCTGATCTTCCGTATACCACGCCTCAGTGTAGTTAACCTGATCTTCCGTATACCACGCCTCAGTCTAGTTAACCTGATCTTCCGTATACCACGCCTCAGTCTAGTTAACCTGATCTTCCGTACACCACGCCTCAGTCTAGTTAACCTGATCTTCCATACACCACGCCTCAGTCTAGTTAACCTGATCTTCCGTACACCACGCCTCAGTCTAGTTAACCTGATCTTCCATATACCACCCCTCCGTCTAGTTAACCTGATCTTCCGTATACCACGCCTCAGTCTAGTTAACCTGATCTTCCGTATACCACGCCTCAGTCTAGTTAACCTGATCTTCCGTACACCACGCCTCAGTCTAGTTAACCTGATCTTCCGTACACCACGCCTCAGTCTAGTTAACCTGATCTTCCGTACACCACGCCTCAGTCTAGTTAACCTGATCTTCCGTATACCACGCCTCAGTCTAGTTAACCTGATCTTCCGTATACCACGCCTCAGTCTAGTTAACCTGATCTTCCATATACCACGCCTCAGTCTAGTTAACCTGATCTTCCGTATACCACGCCTCAGTCTAGTTAACCTGATCTTCCGTATACCACGCCTCAGTCTAGTTAACCTGATCTTCCGTATACCACGCCTCAGTCTAGTTAACCTGATCTTCCATATACCACGCCTCAGTCTAGTTAACCTGATCTTCCGTATACCACGCCTCAGTCTAGTTAACCTGAGACACTAATGCAATAGAATCATTAGTAATTGCTCTAATTGATTCTTCACTGCCCATTTACGTTCTTGTCACTCCTAATGCATCAGTGATGAACACCCAAAGAGAGACACAGAGAGAGAAGGATATACACAGACAGAGAGTCACAGAGAGAGAGAGAGAGAGAGAGTCTGGCCGGAGGGGAGGGTGTACAGTATTTGAATTCTCCATTACCATGACAGTAGCCAGACTGATCCCAGCAGAAGTGTAGTCAGCGTGCAGGCTGTGCGTTGGCCTGCAGACCCTGCTGGGCGCTACTGTCGCTTTGACACACAACACAGGCACAGAGCCTCCGCCTGCCGCCACGTCCTTCTGTACATACTGCTATATGAATGTGAATTAGTAAACCATGTCAGGTGGTCAGTTTCGGAGACTCTGTTCTTTATAGTGTTTGTTAGGCTTTTAGTGAACTCATGCTTTGTGTAGTGAAATGATGCTGTGAGCTCTGAGGACGTCAAATGTAGTCAAACTCAGCTGTTTTTGTCAGTTTAATAATTTGCACTACCACATATGCATTTTATTTGTTTTGGTAAAGTTGGCATAGATGGTAATATTGTAACATAATGCATTTCTTCACATTGAAAGAAGCCTAATAGGTTAAAGGTAATATATTACTTTTTAAAAAGTAACTTAACAGCACTGATGATATTTTTAGGTAATTTAACATTTTTGTAGTTAAAAAATAGCTTTTAAAATAGCTCTTGTTTTTAATAGGCTATTGTTTTCATATGATCTTGTTTGTAATAGGATGTTATATCTGTGTAAGGACAGAGACTGGTGATGATAGGTGGGTGTGTGTGTGTGTGTGTGTGATGTGAGATCCTCATGTTGATCCTCATGGTGGCAGAGACTCACATGAGGACAGACCTGCTTCTGCTGAGAACACTAATGTGGCCTGCTAGACCTCCTCCACACAACCAGACAGATGGCTGCTGATGGAGTTTAGGGGCATGGGCTGTGTGTGTGTGTGTGTGTGTGTGTGTGTGTGTGTGCGCGTGTGTGTGTGTGTGTGAGTATGTGTGTGAGTATGTGTGTGTGTGTGTGTGTGTGTGTGTGTGTGTGTGTGTGTGTGTGTGTGTGTGTGTGTGTGTGTGTGTGTGTGTGTGTGTGTGTGTGTGTGTGTGTGTGTGTGTGTGTGTGTGTAGGAGGAGTTGGAGGGGGAGAGCACCCTTGCAATTTTATGTCTCATCAGGCTGAAGTGTAAGGCAGCTCATATTGTGTCCTGCTGTAGTCTTTAACCTCAGCTTTGCTCCGTGTTATAGAGAGAGAGAGAGTGAGAGAGAGAGAGAGAGAGGGATGAATGCTCATCTCTCTGTTCTTTTTTTAATAGCATAAAATGGATGACATTAGCATTTTATCCAATCTCTTAATGCTTTAATGGCGTCTGCTATGAAATAGTGCAGAGACTAAAACTCCCACCTGCACTTTTTCCCCATATAACTTTTTTTGATTGGCTTGTCAGTAGGAGAAGGAGAGGTTTTTTTTTTCTTCTTCTTCTTCTTCTCCTTCTAAATCTTTATATATTTTTGTGTGTTAGAGTGGAGCAGCTCCAGCGCCCTGCTGCAGGCCTGCCCTGTGTGCCCAGCCAGGGCTCTCCTGCCTGGGCATGGTGCAGGAGTCTGACCCTTCTGTCTTCCATCCCCAGTGATTACATCATTGAGGAGAAAGATGCTGTGCTGCAGAAGAAAGAAAACGAGGGCTTTGGGTTTGTCCTGCGCGGAGCCAAAGGTAAGACCAGCTCCAGATCCGCTGTGTGGTAAATGTATTAAAGTGTTAATGAAAACAACCCAGAACAATCCAGAACACTGCATAAGATGCAGGTGTAGATTACATATGAGCTTCAATGGAATGCTTCAGGAAGAACTTCAGGATCGGGCTAAAGTTTTCCAAGAAGCATGTTTAAATTCTGTGGAGTTTTGAGACGAAGACGAATGGAAAGCAGATTCACCGGCCAGAGGGAGAAAGAAGAGCCTCACATCCCTGTCGGTGGGTCGGTGTCAGTGGGTCGGTGTCAGTGTCATTGTATCAGTGGATCAGTGTCAGTATCAGTGGATCAGTATCAGTGGATCAGTCTCAGTGGGTCGGTGTCAGTGTCAGTGTATCAGTGTCAGTATCAGTGGATCAGTGTCAGTGGATCAGTCTCAGTGGGTCGGTGTCAGTGGGTCGGTGTCAGTGTCAGTGGATCAGTGGATCAGTCTCAGTGGGTCGGTGTCAGTGGGTCGGTGTCAGTGTCAGTGGATCAGTCTCAGTGGGTCGGTGTCGGTGGGTCGGTGTCGGTGTCGGTGGGCCTGGGTCGGTGTCGGTGGATCAGTGGGAGGGGCATGCGTGGCTGCCAATGCTGCTAGCTCATTGGTCGTAACTGATGCTTTGACAGGCCGCACACTGGCAGGATGAATGTTCTGCTCCGGCCCAGTGTCTCCAGTCTGGGGGGACAGTAGTTCACCTTGCAGCAGGACGAAGACCCAGTGATCCAACTGGGTTCCCTCTTCTTGGATCACATTTCCAGCCGTGCTGTGCGCTGGTCCTGTTTGACAGTGCCGCTCCACAGGTCTGGACTGGGTTTCAATGCGGTCGAAGCCTTTACATGTTGAAAGGGTTTTAATCAGCCAGAGTGTTGAGAACCAGACCCCGTGTTCTTCTAGCTGCTCGGACTGCTGAGTCTCTTCCATCTTCAAACGCAGACTGAAGACTCACCTGCTTGTTGAGTTCTAACTGTAACTCAACCACACTTATTGTCCTTGTTCTTAAATCGTATGTTTATCTGTCTGTGGTTATTTGTGCTTCTTAGTATAAGTGTTAATCCCTGTTTAAGTGAGCCTGATTAATTGAAATACTAGGTAATGACACTGATTCCTGTAGTTTAGTAGTAGTCTGACTAAAGGGGACCTTGAATTCTAGCCTATCTGTGCTACTATGTAGGATGTAATCTGTGAACAGATGCAAAGCACTTTGTAAGTCGCTCTGGATAGAATGCTAAATGCCCTAAATGTAAATGTAGATGTCATAACATTTTGGAAAATATGGATTTTATGTTTAAAAATTTCAAATATAGTGTCTTTAAATACAAATGAACTCTTTCACATAAATAGCATATCCTTGGGTGCCCTAAAACTTTTATAGAGCACTATACTATTAAGGCAACTATACAGTATTTCATACAACTGAAAAACTATAGACTATTTTAGGGTTGGAATGTTCGTGACTAGCTAAGTCAGTCATCCAGCCTAAACCCTATCTAGCATATATTTCTCTTATAGAAGACAAAAAAGAGAGCAAGCGAGGTCTGTGAACTGAAAAGGCTGCATGAGAGGTCTGGAATAACTGGCCGAGATCCCCGTGACAGCTCTTGTCTCTGGTTGGACTGGGCCACTGATTGCACAAAGTAGTAAACATGGCAGTTTTCTATAAGATTACTTATGCTCTCCTGAAATGCCTGGATCATTCATCCAGTATGAGTCAAAGCTGACACTGTGCACTTTAACCTGACAGTCATGGTTTCATTTAGAATCGTATTAGGTACAAAACAACAATGTAGGTGTCAGTATCTGGTTACCTGCAGACTGCAGTCTGTGTGTGTGAGTTTCCTCCTGCAGGAATCGTGATTACAACTGCAGTTTTGACTGCAAGGCTTTTAATTACAGACAATGACATGTTACAAACAGGCTAGTCTGTTGGTAGAACTAGGGTTAGGGTTAGGGCTAGGTTAGGGTTAGGGTTAGGGTTAGGGTTAGGGTTAGGTTAGGGTTAGGGTTAGGGCTAGGGTTAAGGGTGAGGGTTAGGGTTGGGGTTGGGGTTATGGTGAGGGTTAGGTTAGGGTTAGGTTAGGTTAGGGCTAGAGTTAGGGTTAGGGTTAGGTTAGGGTTAGAGCTAGGGTTAAGTTAGGGTTAGGGTTAGTTTAGGGTTAGGGTTAGGGTTAGGGTTAGGGTTAGGGTTAGGGCTAGGGTTAGGTTAGGGTTAGGGTTAGGGTTAGGGTTAGGGTTAGGGTTAGGGTTAGGGCTAGGGTTAGGTAAGGGTTAGGTTAGGGGGTTAGGTTAGGGTTAGGGTTAGAGAAAAAGGTTTAAAAGGTGGTATAACAACCGTGGGTGCACGGGCTCACCAATTGTTAAGAAATCGGATGGGGAAGAGAAAGCCATATGAATAGGAACCCGTGCTTTCTGAAATAAGCTATAAAGGTCCTAACTAAGAAGGTTCATCTGTGATGCCTCAAGACTAGCCAGGGATTAGGATGGGTGTTGGGGTTTATAGTGGTGTTAGGTAGGATGGGTGTTGGGGTTTAGAGTGGTGTTAGGTAGGATGGGTGTTGGGGTTTATAGTGGTGTTAGCCAGGATGGGTGTTGGGGTTTATAGTGGTGTTAGCCAGGATGGGTGTTGGGGTTTATAGTGGTGTTAGCTAGGATGGGTGTTGGGGTTTATAGTGGTGTTAGCTAGGATGGGTGTTGGGGTTTAGAGTGGTGTTAGCTAGGATGGGTGTTGGGGTTTATAGTGGTGTTAGCCAGGATGGGTGTTGGGGTTTATAGTGGTGTTAGCCAGGATGGGTGTTGGGGTTTATAGTGGTGTTAGCCAGGATGGGTGTTGGGGTTTATAGTGGTGTTAGCTAGGATGGGTGTTGGGGTTTATAGTGGTGTTAGCTAGGATGGGTGTTGGGGTTTATAGTGGTGTTAGCCAGGATGGGTGTTGGGGTTTATAGTGGTGTTAGCCAGGATGGGTGTTGGGGTTTATAGTGGTGTTAGCTAGGATGGGTGTTGGGGTTTATAGTGGTGTTAGCCAGGATGGGTGTTGGGGTTTATAGTGGTGTTAGCTAGGATGGGTGTTGGGGTTTATAGTGGTGTTAGCCAGGATGGGTGTTGGGGTTTATAGTGGTGTTAGCCAGGATGGGTGTTGGGGTTTATAGTGGTGTTAGCCAGGATGGGTGTTGGGGTTTATAGTGGTGTTAGCCAGGATGGGTGTTGGGGTTTATAGTGGTGTTAGCCAGGATGGGTGTTGGGGTTTATAGTGGTGTTAGCCAGGATGGGTGTTGGGGTTTATAGTGGTGTTAGCTAGGATAGCGCATGGGGGAAAAACAAGGAAAACAGGCTCCAGTAAGGATTAGGGTTGGGATTCAAATTGGGATAGGGTTTAAGGTTGGGGTTTAGGTTGGGAGTGGGGACTTGGCTCTGGGAGAGTACTGGGAGTGTACAGGGAGTGTTCTGGGAAATGTGTTCACTGGCATTCAGGTTAAACCTGCAGTTGAAATGTTAGGGATGTTAGGGATGCATTAACACTGCAGACCAAATTACACACAGATATTTTGCATTGCTGTGGAAGATTTGTAGTGGAGGGGCAGTTGCAGGAGGGGCAGTTGCAGGAGGGGCGTCTAAAAGATGACAAGCTGGTCGCACTCCTGAGGGATAAAGACTCAACCACGTCTTGCCATGCGCACGTGTTTGGATCTTAAGCAAGAACATTGTCCTGCGTTCTGAAGTGAAGGATCTGAATAGGACACTGTATGGTCACCCAGCAGTGATGCCCTAACCAAAACGCACAGTCCTGTCTGCCCTCAGCTTCTAGCCAGCAAGGCCATGGAGAGCATGTGTGTGTAGATGTGTGTGTAGATGTGTGTGTAGATGTGTGTGTAGATGTGTGTGCCCCGTCTATGGGTGGCACCATTCTGAGTAGAAGGTATGAGCTGTGAGAGCCATCTGTTACCCTCATGCTATCCTGTTTTCCATTCTCCTGTTTTCTGTCACTCTCTCTCTCTGTCACTCTCTCCATGTCACTCTCTCTCTCTATCACTCTCTCTCTCTCTCTCTCTCTCTCTCTGTCTCTCTGTCTCTCTGTCATTCACTCCTTGTCACTTTGGCTCTATGTCTCAAGGCAAAGCACATCATTTGGCCGTGACACAGAGCTCACTATTCCCCAGGTCTCACTCAGCTAACTGTTCCATCAGGCTCCTCCGTCTCTATTATACTCAGTGCTCTGCTCTGCAAAACCCTTACCAACATCCAGACCACTGTCATAGCAACATGAACGTGATTGTGTTTGTACACAAGACCCATGAGGCTCATGCATTTGGGACAGCATTGTGTTTCTGTTTGTGTGAATGTGTCTATATGTGTGTGCGTGTGTGTGGATATTTGTGTGTGTGTGTAGCGGAGACTCCCATTGAGGAGTTTACACCTACCCCAGCCTTCCCAGCATTACAGTACCTGGAGTCTGTTGATGTGGAGGGCGTGGCTTGGAGGGCGGGGCTTCGGACAGGAGACTTCCTCATTGAGGTATGGGCTGGATAAAAACACCTTTTCATTTGATGGCCAGAATTTGCATACATAATTTTTCTTTGTCTTTCTCCTTTAATGCCATTCTCTTTCATTAAAAACATACTGCATGAATACATGAGTGTGTGCATAATCATTGCGTTCCAGTGTATATGGTACAAATGGAGCCCCTTCAGTTTTTTGTTGGCGGTGTGTGTGGGTGTTTGCATGTGTGCTGTGTTCCTCAGGTGAACGGGGTGAACGTGGTGAAGGTTGGACATAAGCAGGTGGTGTCCCTCATCCGGCAGGGTGGCAACAGTCTGCTGATGAAGGTGGTGTCGGTCACGCGCAAGGCTGAGCCGGAGGATATGGTCAGGAAGAAGGGTGAGAGGCTCCTGGATACGTGTGTGTGTGTGTGTGAGTGACTAATGAGGTGCTCCCTTGAATACAGGTTGTGGGGATTTTAGAAGCAATGCTGACTGATTGCTGAGTTGGCCATAGTAGACCTACTATTGATGTTTTTGTCTTCCAGTACAAGTGAGAAGTGCTCTCTGTAACTAAAGTTGCTAGGTAACCATTCGTTGATGTCATGTGTGTGCCAAGAAAAAGCTCGTCTCTGTAGAGTTAACATATAGCTAACAAAATATAAGAAGTGCATGAGGTGATGTCGTTAACGGCTGTGAGGAAGTGTGTGTTAATGGCTGTGAGGCAGTGTGTGTCAGCGGCTGTGAGGTAGTGTGTGTCAGCGGCTGTGAGGCAGTGTGTGTCAGCGGCTGTGAGGCAGTGTGTGTCAGCGGCTGTGAGGCAGTGTGTGTCAGCGGCTGTGAGGCAGTGTGTGTCAGCGGCTGTGAGGCAGTGTGTGTCAGCGGCTGTGAGGCAGTGTGTGTCAGCGGCTGTGAGGCAGTGTGTGTCAGCGGCTGTGAGGCAGTGTGTGTCAGTGGCTGTGAGGCAGTGCTGAGGACCAGGATGAGGTTCTCAGGACATTACTGAATGTGCCCAGTCCAGCATCAGAGTAGACAGGGAAGCCGTACTTGACTTATAAAGGATCATGATGACATTTTTAGTCTTACAGCTCTCATGATGACTCTGCAGAATTAATCATTATTTACACACACACACACACACACACACACACACACACACACACACACAGTGAATGCCATGAAGGGTGAGTATTCACTCTCATGGGATTTTTCATAGTAAACCAAAATAAAAAGTCTTATTTTTATAAGTCGTTGGCTGGATCATCTGAAACGAGATGCAGCAGCAACGATGGGACCAAATCTGCACCATAATCTCTGCTGTATCCATGTAAAGCATAAAGCTGCTTCTCTGTGTCTCCCACACAGTGACTCGCTGACCTGTGCATGCGTGTGTGTAGCAGGTGTGTATATGTGTGTGTGTAGCAGGTGTGTATATGCGTGTGTGTAGCAGGTGTGTATATGTGTGTGTGTAGCAGGTGTGTATATGTGTGTGTAGCAGGTGTGTATATGTGTGTGTGTAGCAGGTGTGTATATGCGTGTGTAGCAGGTGTGTATATGCGTGTGTAGCAGGTGTGTATATGCATGTGTGTAGCAGGTGTGTATATGTATGTGTGTAGCAGGTGTGTATATGCGTGTGTAGCAGGTGTATATGTGTGTGCAGGTGTGTATATGCGTGTGTGTAGCAGGTGTGTATATGTGTGTGTAGCAGGTGTGTATATGTGTGTGTAGCAGGTGTGTATATGTGTGTGTGTAGCAGGTGTGTATATGCGTGTGTGTAGCAGGTGTGTATATGTGTGTTGTGTGTGTAGCAGGTGTGTATATGCATGTGTGTAGCAGGTGTGTATGTGTGTGTGTAGCAGGTGTGTATATGTGTGTGTGTATGCGTGTGTGTATATGCATGTGTGTAGCAGGTGTGTATATGTGTGTGTGTAGCAGGTGTGTATATGCATGTGTGTAGCAGGTGTGTATATGTGTGTGTAGCAGGTGTGTATATATGTGTGTGTGTAGCAGGTGTGTATATGTGTGTGTGTAGCAGGTGTGTATATGTGTGTGTGTAGCAGGTGTGTATATGTGTGTGTATATGTGTGTGTGTAGCAGGTGTGTATATGTGTGTGTGTATATGTGTGTGTAGCAGGTGTGTATATGCGTGTGTGTAGCAGGTGTGTATATGTGTGTGTGTAGCAGGTGTGTATATGTGTGTGTAGCAGGTGTGTATATGTGTGTGTGTAGCAGGTGTGTATGTGTGTGTGTAGCAGGTGTGTATATGTGTGTGTGTAGCAGGTGTGTATATGCGTGTGTGTATGTGTGTATATGTGTGTGTGTAGCAGGTGTGTGTGTATGTGTGTATATGTGTGTGTGTATGTGTGTGTGTGTAGCAGGTGTGTATATGTGTGTGTGTAGCAGGTGTGTATATGTGTGTGTGTGTGTGTAGCAGGTGTGTATATGTGTGTGTGTAGCAGGTGTGTATATGTGTGTGTGTAGCAGGTGTGTATATGCATGTGTGTGTGTATATGCAGGTGTGTATATGTGTGTGTGTAGCAGGTGTGTATATGTGTGTGTGTAGCAGGTGTGTATATGTGTGTGTGTAGCAGGTGTGTATATGCGTGTGTGTATATGTGTGTGTGTAGCAGGTGTGTATATGCGTGTGTGTAGCAGGTGTGTATATGCGTGTGTGTAGCAGGTGTGTATATGTGTGTGTGTAGCAGGTGTGTATATGCGTGTGTGTATATGTGTGTGTGTAGCAGGTGTGTATATGCGTGTGTGTATATGTGTGTGTGTAGCAGGCTACACTGGTGTTATGTGTGTGTGTGTAGCAGGCTACACTGGAGTTACACATGTCGTTCCCCATAGCAAGACGTTTTTCACCATATTTTATTCACTGTTCAGTTTCTTTCATTAAAATCATAATCAGGGTGGGTTTTTGTTGCTTAGGTTAAATTAGACGTAGTAATTGATTTTATCTTAGTTGATTTACTCATTATATTTCTTCAGCATAGCTGAAAGCATTAAGTTGACTCTTATAACTCTATTAGGAACTAATACATTGGTGGTGGTGTATTCCAGCGTGTAGTGTGGTGGTGGTGGTGTATTCCAGCGTGTAGTGTGGTGGTGGTGGTGTATTCCAGCATGTAGTGTGGTGGTGGTGGTGTATTCCAGCATGTAGTGTGGTGGTGGTGGTGTATTCCAGCGTGTAGTGTGGTGGTGGTGTATTCCAGCGTGTAGTGTGGTGGTGGTGGTGTATTCCAGAATAGCTTGAGATGCCTGAACAGTCTACTATCACACCCCCCAGCAATTAATAATACAATACAGTACAATAATGGTGTGTGTGTGTATGCATATATGTGTGCGTGTGTATGCATGTGTGTGCAGGTGTGTATATGTGTGTGCATGTGTGTACATGCAGGTGTGTGTGTGTGTATGCATGTGTGTGTGTGCATGTGTGTGTACATGTGTGTGCGTGTGTATGCATGTGTATGCATGTGTGTGCAGGTGTGTATATGTGTGTGCATGTGTGTGCAGGTGTGTGTATGTGTGTGTGTGCGTTGGTGTGTATATGCATGTGTGTGTGTGTGTGTGTGTGTGTGTGTGCATGTGTGTGTGTGTGCGTTGGTGTGTATATGCATGTGTGTTTAGGTGTGTGTGTGCATGTGCGTGTGTGTATGCGTTGGTGTGTATATGCATGTGTGTGTAGGTGTGTGTGTGTGCGTGTGTGTGTGCATGTGCGTGTGTGTGTGCGTTGGTGTGTATATGCATGTGTGTGTAGGTGTGTGTGTGCATGTGCGTGTGTGTGTGCGTTGGTGTGTATATGCATGTGTGTGTAGGTGTGTGTGTGCGTGTGTGTGTGTGTGTGTGTGTTGGTGTGTATATGCATGTGTGTGTAGGTGTGTGTGTGCGTTGGTGTGTGCACTGGTGTAAGTCCCAGAGTGTAGTAGCGTAGCGTTATTATTAACCTCCCTGAGCCTCAGCATGCAGATGTATTCTTGGACATGGTGCAACGGCACACGTGCACCACCCAGAGAGGCCGACTAAGATCATGTGCATGTGTTATATGACTAAGATAATGTGCATGTGTTATATGAGTGTTGTGTCAGGCTTTGTGATTAGTTTCCTCTCTGTGTCACTCTCTCTGCCTGTGTGTCTCACACACACACAAACACACACTAGTTCTCACGGTTTAGCTGCATCAACCCAGGCCTTGCGCTCGCCAGAGTTGCCATGGTTACTACAATGAACGTTTGAATTAAGCATTGCATTGAGCCTTGGTTTTTCTCTCTCTCTCTCTCTCCCTCTCTCTGTCTCTCTCAATATCTGCCTTATTTTCTATTACTTCTGTCTTTCTCCCCTTTTCTGTCCTCCCTTGTTCCCTGCATCTTGTTCACTTGTTCCCTCTCTTTTTCCCTTTCTCTCTGTTGTGTGAGGTTATTGACAGAGGGAGCAGAACAGCAGAAGCCTGTAATCTTCTGGAACTTTATATGTGTTTTGTAGTTTCTTTTTTCTGCTTCTCTGTATGTGTCTTTGTGTGTGTGTCTCTCTCTCACTCTCTCTCTCTTTCTCTCTTTCTCCTCTCCCTCCTCACTCTCTCTCTCCTTGCTCTCTCTCTCTCTCTCTCTCTCTCTCTCTCTCTCTCTCTCTCTCTCTGTATCTCCTACCTTCTTGGTGCTGTGTATGGCATGCAGTATTCTCAGTGTTAGCTCAGCATGCTCGGAGAATTAAAGGCACATTTCGCTGCATAGGGACGACCATCTATTGAAGCATCCGGAATGACAAGGCGGATCGGGAGAGGACTGAGGAATGGGGAGAATGCAGGGATGTTAGAAGATGAGTGTAACTGTCAGGCGAAGCACAGGAAGGCTAGCAATCCAGCGTATGCACAGCGGGCCTAGCTGAGTGACCAGTGTTCTTTGGGTATTTGTGTGTGTGTGTGGGAGTGTGTGTGTGTGTGTGTGCGTGCGTTTGTGTGCACGCGTGTGTAAGAGAGCGGGAGGCATGAAGAAGTTTGCATCAGACCGCAGTCTGAACAGGGCACCGCGATCACGCAAGACGCCCCGCTCAGACGAGACGCCCGAGATGAAGGTGCTGAGGAAGAGCTGGCAGCCGCCATCGCGTCCTCGCTGCCAGTACTCATCCTCACCCTGCCTGTCGTCCACAGCACCGCCTCCACCCAAGAGGGCACCCAGCACCACCCTCACCCCCAGGTCCAAGAGCATGACCGCGGAGCTGGAGGAGCTGGGTAAGACACACACACACACACACACACACACACGCCAAAACACATACAGGCAAATACGCACGCATGCACACATGGACATGTGATGGCAGTTTGTTCAGTCCCTTTGGTCTGTCTGTCTGTCTGTCTGCCTGTCTCTCTCTCTGTCTCCCTCTCTCAACCCCTTTCTCTGCTGTTCGCATGCTACAGTGTCATATCTCTTCTTCTGCCATTTGGTCCGTTCAAAACATCAGCTGTCTTTCCCACTCAGCCAGTCCTCTCAGCATAATACACACACACACACACACACACACACACACACACACACACACACTTACACAAAGGGAAAAATGTACTGAAAAAAGCAAGAAATTGCAGGGCTCTATCAATATTCATTTAATTTTCGGTGTATTTTGGACAGCTGATCTTGTTCAGAGCTTGTTTGTTATTCGTTACAGGAAGGATGTTATATGAATGCTTTTAATTATTTTTACTTGAAAATTGACCATTTTTCAAGAGCGGTCAATTCACTATCATAAACAACAGGGACAGCGAGAAATTGAAAGCTTACTCTGACTTCCTCTGAAGAAATGCTCGTCCACATGGACAAGAAAGGGGGACATTTGATGGCTATGCCCCCCCCCCCCCCACTGTGCCACTGTGAAGTGTTTTTTTAGCAACTCTCCTGCTGAAATGTTGCTCCTCTTCGGCCGGCGTAACCACGGGTGATGCTGGAATCAGCTGGCACTGCGAGTCTTGCCGTTTCTCCCGGCGACCAGCACACCTGCTCCGTGCCGCTGTGCTTTTCCGTTGTTCACTTCAGCGGCGTCGATAGTTTGTGCTGCTTTACGGACGTCCTTCACGTGCAGGCATCATCAAGGAAACACGCAAGAAACGTCTGTATTGGTTGATGCTGAACCTGTGGTCAGGTGAAGCCTCTTCCCTTCCTGCTGGTGCTGGCGTTATTGTCGTCTCTCTGAGGCTGTGTGTGTTGTGTGTTGTGTCGTGTGCACTGCTTAATGTTTAATTGAAGTGTGTAATGGAGCAGTTTTGTGTCTGTTTATTCCACGCTAAGCGTCTGCACGGAGGAGGCGAGGAGGTGAGTTATGGCTGAGTGTTTTTCTGACACTGAAGTGTTACCTCATTCCTTCTCACCTCGCCCTGCCTGAACTGCTGCCTTCCTTTGTCCAGCGTCTGCGTGTTATCTGACTAATTATTAGGCCTGAATGACACTCGGTCATTTCCGCTGGCAAAATGAAGTGCTGTTGTCTTAGTTATAACCTCTGTATATCTAAAATAACTGTAGAACGATAGACATGGTGTCATGAGTATGGATAATGTGTGCGTGCGTGAGCGTGTGTGTGTGTGTGTGTGTGTGTGCGCGTGTGTGTGTGCCCGTGTGTGTGTGCCCGTGTGTGTGTGCCCGTGTGTGTGCGCATGTGTGTGTGTGCGCGTGTGCACGTGTGTCTGTGTGTGTGTGTGTGTGTGTGTGTGTGTGTGTGTGAATGCATTTGTGCAGAAAGGCTAGATGAAATCTTGGCCTCCCAGGAGTCAGTACTGAGGCCTCAGGTGGAAGCAGATTATCGAGCCGCCACAGTGAAGCAACGTCCAACCAGCCGCCGGACACCAGCAGAAATCAGTGTGAGAATATACAGGCAATTTAACTGTGAAGTAAACTGTGCTTGGTCTGGTTTTATTCTAAATCTATTAAGAGTACTAATACCTGATATTATTTTAGCTTATTTGATGTATTTATTTGGTGTGTGTATGTGTGTGTGTCTGTGTGTGTGTGTGTGTGTGTGTATATGTGTGTGTGTGTGTGTAGTCTCTCTTTGAGCGGCAGGGTCTTGCTTTTCATGGTGCTCTTCACCCAGAACTGGGAAAAGTTCACATGCAGCTACCCAGCATGTCCAGAACCAAGTCCTTTGGTAACAACCCCTCCCTGTACACATAAATACACCTGTGTTACCACCTGGGTGCACCTCCTTTTACCAGTTTACCAGTTCACCAGTATACTGTGAGTGGTAAGGAGGAGAGACCATGTTACCAGTTCACCAGTATACTGTGAGTGGTAAGGAGGAGAGACCAGTTTACCAGTTCACCAGTATACTGTGAGTGGTAAGGAGGAGAGGCCATGTTACCAGTTCACCAGTATACTGTGAGTGGTAAGGAGGAGAGACCAGTTTACCAGTTCACCAGTATAATGTGAATGGTAAGGAGGAGAGACCATGTTACCAGTTCACCAGTATACTGTGAGTGGTAAGGAGGAGAGACCATGTTACCAGTTCACCAGTATACTGTGAGTGGTAAGGAGGAGAGACCAGTTTACCAGTTCACCAGTATACTGTGAGTGGTAAGGAGGAGAGACCATGTGCTGATACAGGCAGACGTATCCATCCTGCTTTGGTTCTGTCTGTCCAGGGGCCACTGAGGAGGACCGCCTGTCTGCTCTGGGGGCGGAGCACAGGTTTCCGCGGAGCTCCTCGATGACGGACAGCCTGAGAGACAGCCACAGCATCCCGCCCCCTCCCCAGACGGCGCCCCCTCCCCCGCCCGCACTCTACTACCTGGACACGGGTCCTCCGCCGGCCTTCTGCCCGCCCCCTCCGCCCGGACGCACTCACGACCCCAGCCGCTCCAGCTTCAAGCCGGGCGCCGAGCCGCGGCTGCACGCGCTGCCACAGACGATGTCGGCCGAGCTGTACGAGCCGCCCCGGCACGCCGCGCACATGGAGCGGCAGAAGAAGGCCCGCTCCATGATCATCCTGCAGGACTCCACCCATCTCCCCGTGGAGCCCACGGACATCCCGCGGCCCGGCCCGGCTCTCACGCCGCCCGAGAGGATCAAGCGGAAGGGGCGTGTCATCGACAACCCGTACGCCAACGTGGGCCAGTTCAGCATCGGCCTGTACACGCAGCCGCCGGGCAAACCGCAGCGCAGGAAGAGCCCGCTGGTGAAGCAGCTGCAGGTGGAGGAAGCCCAGGACCGGGCCACGGCCCACGCCCGCGAACACTCGCCCACGGGCCGGCTGGCGGCCCACCACACCAGCCGGGCTGAGTACTACCAGCAGCAGCTGCTGCACGAGCACGCCAAGGCCGAGGGGCTGCTGCAGGGCAAAGGGCCCTTCGCCGCCGCCATCGCCGGAGCTCTGAAGGACCGCGAGCGACGTCTCGACGAGCGGCGTAAGTCCACGGTCTTCCTGTCCGTAGGCACCATGGAGGGCGGCTCGGCTCCGCCCCTGGATTCCCCCTCACTCACGCAGTCGCACTCCGTCGACGAGCGCATGCTCGGCAGTGAGCTGGGGCAGCTGCCCCCGCCCGCCCCGGCCCTGCGACCCGCCCCGGGCGGCACCACCTTCATCCACCCACTGACGGGCAAACCGTTGGATCCCAACTCCCCACTGGCTCTTGCGCTGGCCGCAAGGGAACGGGCCTTAACGTCACAGACCCAATCCCCCTCCAGCAGCCCAGAGCCCAGGACTAAGCATGAGGCTGTGGGGGCGGGGCTGTTCCTGGATACCCAGACCAAAGAGGCTGAGCGGCCTGAGGCTGGAGGCCAGTTCACCTCGCCCGCCTTCTCCACGGGGGAAAAGAGGACTTTCCCTCCCCCCACCAGCAAGACGCAGTGGGGGACCCCCACCACGGCGAGGAAGGAACTAGAGGCTGCGGTGGAGAGGAAAGAGGAGAAGAAGGCAGAGGACAAGAAGAGCATGATCATTAGCATAATGGACACGTCACAGCAGAAGACAGCTGGGCTTATCATGGTTCACGCCACCAGTAACGGCCAGGCAGTGGGACTGGGTCCTGAGCGCGTCTGCCCATCTCCCAGAAGCGTGCTGGCAGAGAGTCCCAAGCCCACACTGGCTGAAATCAAACGGGCAAAGTCCCCGAGCCCAGAAGTTTCTTCCGCTCCCACTCCAACCCCTGCCATGCCATCTACTCCCCAGGCTGCTCTGAGTCCCGCCTCAGATAAACCCGCCCAACCTTCTGCCAGCCCTGCAGATAAAGCCCTGGCCCAGGGAAGCTCGGAGGAGGATGTGGAGCCCTACACGGTCACCCTGCCCCCCGCCATGCTGTCGTCTAGTGATGAGGAAACGCGGGAGGAACTTCGCAAAATAGGTGTGGTTCCTCCACCAGATGAGTTTGCCAATGGTCTCCTGGTGAAGGCACCGGATGCTACGGTACCTGCTACTCCACCTTCAGCATCCAAGCAGGCAGGCCCCTCAGACCCGACCGCGGTCCCTCCAACAGCAGCCACCGTGGCACCACAGGCCTCTGCCACCAGCGGGTCGTCAGCAGCCTCAGGGAAGCCATCTGAGCCCCACCCGGGCCCAGAGTCCGCTGCTGACTCCGGGGTGGAGGAGGTGGACACCCGTAGCTCCAGCGATCACCACCTGGAGACCACAAGCACCATCTCCACCGTCTCCAGCATGTCCACGCTGTCCTCGGAGAGCGGCGAGGCCACCGACACCTACACCTCCCACGCCGACGGCCAGACCTTCATCCTCGACAAGCCACCAGTGCCTCCAAAGCCAAAGCTCAAGTCCCAGCTCAGCAAGGGCCCAGTGACCTTCAGGGACCCCCTGCTCAAGCAGTCGTCGGACAGCGAGCTGCTCTCACAGCAGCACGCGGCCGCGCTGGCCGCCGCCACAGGGGCCGCCGGCCCGGCACGACCCCGCTACCTCTTCCAGAGACGCTCCAAGCTGTGGGGGGACCCCATCGAGCCCCGGCCGCTTGCGAGCACCAAGGAGAGCAAACCCACTGTGATTAGTGAGCTGAGCTCCAGACTACAGCAGCTAAACACGCGCTCGCTCGGAGAGGAGCCCCTCGGGGGGGCACTCCACCCCGGACGCAAGTCGCCTGTCGCCGGTGCCAGGTAAGAGAGGCATTTACTAAGGGCAACGGCTCAAATTAACACTCTGAATGTAGAATTGTAGCTGTAGCCCTGAACCAATGGGTCTCTGTCCCATTATTTAAAAATCCTGTTCGGCACTAAGGGGCAGATTTATCCAGCAAGGCACAAATCACCAAATCACTGCGGTGGCACAAGTTACCAAATTATAAGCGTGTTTCTCAATGACTTTTATATAAATGAATCCTACAGCCTCCATGCAGTTGAACTCATGTCCGACACTCATGAGTGGAGGACAAAGACACTGCTGGTGTTTCACAGGGTGTTGATGTTGATCATACAAGCAGGCAGTATACCTGACACACAAGCAGTCTTTTGGAGACAGGATCAGATAAATGATTAACATCAATGTTTTATTATTAAATTTATTTATTTTTAATATTATTTTTACCATGACAGCATGGTGTATTATAAATGTAGAACTATTGAAAGAAAACACCAACATAGTCCCCGTATAAGGACGTTTTTAAGGTCACAACCTAATGGTGGTGATCTTGTGTTAATGGGGCATTAAAAATGAAACAGTAAAAATGGCAGATTTGACACTGGCAGATATTCCACTCTCCCCCACATTGTATGGATTATTATGCTCTTTGAATAGAAACTATTATTTTTGATTGGCCAAACAGCTTTTTTCCCATAAAGTTTACAATTTAAGTAAACAGATTTAATACTCCAGACATGATTTACATATGGACCACTTTTTTAACAAAAATGTACTTACTTTTGATATTTGAGGTAAAACAAAAATTCTCTAGTACTAAATCTTGACAACTGACAAGCAAACTGAAATTCCTAAAACATAATTTCGCATCTCCCAATATTTTGTGTGTAATATGTAATTTTGCCCCGCTCCCTAAATTAAATGCAAACAGCCAGATGGCGACAAAAAGAAACCCCAGAAATCTTCACAGTTTTTGGCTGGCTGAATACAGCCTGTCATGCTCGTCACATTGATGAATCCCTTTCAGATGCTATATGATAGCACTGTGCACAAAGTGTAATGGTAGCCCCAGAGCTAGATAAGTCTGCTCCCAGAACTGCTCTAATACTGTCAGCATGTGATGTAGGCAGCGGTCCATCCAAAGCTAGCATGTGCTGCCGAACAGCCCCTGAGCCAGGCTAGGCTGTAGCTCGGCTTCCTGGCCACGATGATACAACAATGATAATAATAGACTGTCCGTATATTAAGACGCTGCATACACTGAGATCTGATGGCATTTTTATTAGATGCAGTTTGTCTGTGTTCATTAGAACCTGCCGATGTACAAATCTCTAATTTGGTTTACAGATGGCAACAGGCATTATCATTTTTAAAGGACAGTTGTTCTTGTTCAGTTCTTGAAGAGCAGCGGTCCTGTTGAGGGTCCTGTGGTATCTCCTGGGCTGTCGTACTATTCTTGCTCATTTCCCAGGTTGTTCCTTAGTCCCATGTTGTTTATCTCATACAGTCACATTGGCGTGAACTCTTAAAGCAACATCAGACTCGTTCACAAGCAGATAACCAGACCTGCAACATGGAAGCACTGAATCAAAGTTTGAAGTTTTAATGCCAGTTGTAGTTTAATGTTGGTTGATGATATTTAATACATTCATAGATCATTATCAGCAGCTGATATTGCCTGAGCTGCCATTTAGTGATGTTAGCACATCACAATTGCTATGACTCACCCGTTTTGTCTCTACGGCAACACTGCTTGCCTTAAAAGCAGGTGCAAACCGAAAACTGTGGACCCCTAACTCCAGAAAAACTGTGTCTTGTTCTAAACAGCAGTGATCTGAACTTTGTTTGCATACAGTGATGATGTGCAAATTGTACAGTCCAGTATATGGACAGGAGTGGTACATACTTGTCCATCCATTCTTAATCACCAGATTGTTTATAGATATATAGTTTTTAGTAACCTCCTGCTCTGTAAGGGGTATTAAAGCCTAATGTTCAAATTGCTTTGTTTCATTGAGAAGTGTGGAGCTTCAGCAGTATGTCGACGCTCGAGGCTTACTGGTAAGTAAAGGAGACTTGCTGGTCCCTTAGCTGAGCTGTAGAACCTGTAGATGATCCATGTAGGAATGTAAGAGGGACTTGGTTGGTCCACTGTAGAGTCGTATCTTACAGCAATGTCAGTAGATATTTTCAAGCACAATGGTCAGTAGTAAAATATTTTCTGTTCTTGTTTTATTGTTAAAAAATGTTTTTTTCTGCTGAAATACAGCTGAAGCCCTTTATATTTCTACAGATCTGACAAGAACATGGAAGCGAGTTACCCTTAGCGTAGGGTAAATCAAACACCATTCCTATTATTTCCCATCTGACATTAGTTATCTACTAATCCCACATTACAAGAACAGCCTCTGCTGACACTTTGATTTTAGTAATCATATTTCCCAGGTCATCTGTTGCCTTGTCCCCCTGGATAATCCCTAAACAGGTTACATGTCATCGGACCTGTCATATCCATATCTAACCAGGATCATGTTCTACATGAGATTAGAGGTATGTTCTATTTTTCACCCAGGTGGTAGAATCTCCACAGAATTGCCCCCTTGTGTTTTGTAGGGGATAGTTATTGGGGCTTTGTCCTGTGCTCTGGGGCATTCACATGGTAACAGAAGGCCTGGTGGCATGCAAAGTCTCTGCCTTTGATTTCCCACTCGGGGTGCTTTTAACTCCAGCTGCAGATTTCAATGTTCAGACTTCAATAATTACATCTCCCCAACCTGTCCCACTTTATAAAACTTTTTTTTTTAAACCTCATCAATATTAGTACAATACCAGAGTGTGTGTGTGTGTGTGTGTGATGTCATAGAGGGCCAGCAGTGTGTGGGTAAAGAATATGATGAAGATATGGTGAAGGTGACCTCACTTCCTCATCAGCATCAGTCACTTCCTGTCTGGTTCTCACTCATTCATGCCTGAGCCATTGTTTGCTCATAGTTGGGGGGTTCATGCTAAACTCCGCCCTGCTGCTCTCTGGACCATTCACAGCACTCACTGATCCAGCTTGTGTCTGACGACGAGGTTACTCTCATGTCTGTAATATACATTGTGCACTTATTTGTTTATGCTTTTACGTTCACTTTTATCCTTTTATTTGCAGTTACAACACCTGACCCTAGACTCAGACATACATTATATAACACTGCATATAATGATGTCTGGGGCCAGATGTTGGTTTGTCATATGGCTTTTTTGTTTGGTTAACATTGTTGATGTGAAGTGTCTGTTTCTGCTCTCATGGACTGATGCTAACCAATCGCTTTGTTTGTCATTGCCTCTCACTCTTATTGTCTCTTTTTTCTGTCTCTCTTTGCTTGCTCTCTCTCTCTCTGTCTCTCTCTCTGCATGCCACGCTGCTCTGTGTAGAGCTGAATCTGAGGCTAAGTCCCGGAGGGCGGGGCACCTGTGTAAGTGCGCATGCATCATCTCATCTCCCTCCCGCCTCTAGCCCTATCAACAACCCATGCTATGACGAATCTCCGCCCACACACTCTTGCCCCGCCTACCCGAATCTCCCTGGTTTTTCTCATTCGAGTCATGTTAGCATCTGTGCTCACACTTGAGTTTTAGCCTCAGAGATTCTCAGCGCCTCCTCTTTGGTCCTTCGGTGTAATTTGAAGGGCCGGGAAGCGACTATGTCTCAGCGACACACAAACCAGGGTTCGAGTTTTGGATTTTTGTGGCTAAATGACAATGCCAACAGTGAGGCGGTCAGTGCGAAAACAGACAAACTGTTTCGCAAATGACGGACAGAGTGTTGTGATTAGTCATCAGTGGGAAACATTCAGTGTGTGACATGCAGTCATAGAGTCACATTATATATTTTGAGACATGTCTGTATATATTGTTTTATATCTCAGTCATTTGCAGGTTGAGCTTTTTGTCTCGTTTCCTCTTGCTTTGCTCTGTGTAGACTCCATTTCTCCATCAAATAGGTCTGTGGGCATCTCACATAATGCACGTCACTCGTTCGTTCAACTCTAGTCATTATTTTATTTTCAATTTTTTCTACATTTACACCTATACATCAAAAAATTTGCAAAATAAAAATGTCCTTTTCACCACTTTATTGAGGAGTAGTGAAGGCAATATATAATTGTCCAGTGGGGCCAAAATTTCAGTCTGGGAATGATTTTATACCCCTCCTACCTTTTAGAAAAAATGCAAGGAGATTTTTCCCAGTTATAAAGTTACTGCATCTTGCTTACTAGATGAGAATGTCCACATTCTTACTAGATGAGAATGTCCACATTCTTACTTGTATGAGTAGTTTTCTTTGAAGTGTTTGGGATAGTGGGAGGTGATGTTCTAGGTATGCTTAGGAGCCTAAACTAGATTTCTATTTCTAGAAGGTGGAGATTCTCACTGTTTTGCTGGGTATTTTGGGTATTTTGGGTTTTTGCTGGGTATTTTGTTTTGTTGTTGTTTTTGTCCTAAACGACCACAAATCATGTGACTAGGCTGTGTAGACACCCTGTCTGCTCCAGTGTGGCTGTAGGGTCTGGCTTGTGTTCTGGCTAAACACATTAAGTAAATTTCTCACTAACATAGTGTTATTGCATTTGCATCTCTAGCCCACTAAATTACCTCTGTTGACTTAACTGGCTTGACTGATGAATCATGTGCACTAGATGTTACAGGAAAGAGCTACTATGAGACAGAACAGAATGGAATAGAAACGGGCTCATCTGGCTCTTTCCTGTGTTACTACACAAATGTAATTCTTGCTTTCACGTTTCCTCCTTTTTTCCCTTCCATTGTGCTTCTCTTCTCTTCTTCCTCTCTCTCTCTCTCTCTCTCTCTCTCTCTCTCTCTCAGACTCTTCAGCAGTCTAGGTGAACTCCACACCATCTCTCAGAGAGGCTACGGGACCACCTACACTATCCGGCCGGGCAGCCGTTACCCAGTGACACGTCGAACGCCCAGCCCTGGTTCCGGTTCCCCGGACCGATCGGACCCGCTCGGACCCATCCGAGGCTTTGGCCTGGCCACCTCCCCCACCACACCCCCCACCATCCTCAAATCCTCCAGCCTCAGCCTGCCCCATGAGCCCAAAGAGGTGCGCTTCGTCATGAGGAGCTCCAGCGCCCGGAGCCGCTCCCCGTCGCCCGCCCCCTCCCCCGGCCTGCCCACCCCCCTGCTGACACTACGTCCCTTCCACCAGAAACCCCTCCACCTGTGGAACAAGTATGACGTGGGCGACTGGCTGGCCAGTATTAACCTCGCCGAACATCGCGAGCAGTTCCAGGAGCACGAGATTGAGGGCTCGCACCTCCCCGCCCTCACTAAGGATGACTTCGCCGAGCTGGGCGTGACACGTGTCGGCCATCGAATGAACATCGAGCGAGCCCTGAAACAGCTGCTGGAGAGTTGACCCTTGACCCCACCCTGTCTGTAGCTAGTCTTACCACAGCAAATGTTTTGTTTTTATTTTGTTTTTATATTTGTTTGGGTTATTTTGGCCAGATTTCTAAAAATTCTTTATTTTTGCGTGGTTTTTTTTTGGTGATTCTGGAATAATATACAGTCCTTGAATCGTGTTGGTTCAAAGAAAGTAACCCCCATCTCTTTGGTAGCAGTTGGCCCAACCATTCCTGTGTCACTACTGGCAGCCATTTTGACAGGTTCTTCATATTTGAGTGGGGCTGTAAGTTGCATGAACACCATGTCGAACACAATATCAGTAAAGGTTTGACATGTATAACTGGACATGAAAATCACCCTCTCCTCCCCGTTTTCTTCCCTTTTGGTACCTTTACCCTCTCGGGGGCTGCCACATCGGGTTCTCCAATTAGTTTGAAGAGGAAGAGGGAAGAGTCCAGTTGCCTTTCAGAATCTGTTTTGAAGTGGAGGAGCCGAGTGTGTTTGGCTGGGTGTCCCAGTCCCACTCTGGCTAAGGAACATAATATATCTGGAGAATGTTAAACCAACACTAGTGGCTTTTTCATAATCAGATGTTTTACTTTGGGTTCCCAATGGAATGTGACATTAGATAGGAAATATCAATGTATTTACATAGTGTTGAAAAGGGAGAGAGAAACTAAAGAAAAGATGAGCTGAACTGTGCAGACGTGCAGTGATCTCTCTCCTGTAGAGGATGTTTATTCCATCAATAAATTACTCATTTTTACCAATTATATACATATATATTTGACAGAAAAGTATATAGATATATGAATATAACATTTTGTCATAAATATAAAACTTATATATGGTATTCTATATAAAGACAAAAAAACACTGTTGAAAATGTTTTTTTTTTTTGTTTGTTTTTCCTAATTATCATCTTTTTATGTACTGTAGCATGGGACATGACATCACAAGGTACAAACATCAGATCTGTTAACAGTGCATTTTATCATTCTCTCTTTTCTCTTGCTTTGTTCTGTGGTTTTATGGTTTTAGCGAAACCTGGTCTTCCGCCTACAAATGGGGCGTTCCACAGTGGACGGTATGTTTGAGCTGTGTTTGAGCTGTGTTTGAGCTGTGTTTGAGCGAGTCCCTCTATCACACACACAAACACACAAAGTGCTCAGCATCTCCTCAGTGATACTGTCAACAAATCAATGCACACAGCAAAACTCCATGTGAAATTTTACCCAAAGTCTAAACCATCGTCTTCAAAGTACTTTTAATTTGGCGAAAAATAAGACTTGAGCTACGCAATAAACAAGAGTGTGCATGTGTGTTTGCGTGTATTGTGATGGGGCCACTGTGGGACAAGAAACATCTTTTCCATAGCTAGTAGTTCAGCTGCATGCTACTGGTAGATGATGAAGATATCACTAAAGAAAGCAGAAGACAGAATCTGTAATTGTAAGAGATTTTCTGAGCCACTACACAGGGGTTAATGTGAGTCAGAGTATCTTCAGCTTCGAGCTCAAAGCACTGAAGCATTTGGGGAAGTTGTTTGAGCTTATTTATTTATGTGTTTGTTTGTTTACTGTTTAACCCAAACCTAGGTAGATTTTGTAGCTTGTGAAATATAATGCTTAGAATAATTTTTATTAACTTAGTTTGAAATTTAGAATAACTAAAAAAGCTGAAATAACTGTCCTTTCAAAACGTACAACTGTATATATGGACAAATTACAAATAATTTGCTTTTTATATCAATCATAAGCAATGTATATATGATAGTTTTCATATAAATTTTTAAAAATCATAAAATATATAGATATATATATATATATATATATGAATGTTTGGCATATATGCATAGTTAACCACCTGTCAAAAAAGGTGAAAAGATTTTATTCTTTGTATGGACCGAGTTTGGGGAAGATTTGCACAAACCAAGGTGCTATAGCATTCAAGCCATCTACTCTCACTGCTACACTTCCATCACACAATCCTCCCTCCAGGAAAACCCACCTGATATTTAACTCAGATTATCATTAACTCACACATGTATACACAGAAGCAAATCTCTTTATACCAGTGGTCTATTTACTGCATATTTATGGTCTTATAAAATGTAATTAGAAGAAAGGAAGAACGGATTTGGACCCAATAACCGACATTCAAATTCTGTAAAAAAATTTAAAAAGTACATTAGCTAACCAAGCTGCATAAACTGTTCATCTCTGCATCTAGTGAATACAGACATGGACAGCCGAGAATCGGTATACATCTCTGATTAAGCATGTTGGAGCCCCCCCCCACCCCCCAGTGCAGTGTTGTAAAGCCCTGGTGGCTGTGCTCTTTAAGGATGAACCCCTTCCAGCTCCCTGGCTGAGAGCAGGTCTCCCCTGCTTCTCTTCGCGCCCCTGACAGATAGGGCTGTATGAGGGCAGGGTTCATTACCATGACAACAGTCCGGGCTCAAGTTCCAAAGTGCTTTTTCATTCCTCCACTTTGGAGTGATTTCTGATTACATCGCGGCTGGAGGAAGGAACCTTATGGTTTTCCTTAAAAAAATGGAGGGGTGTGTGCATTACCTGAGAGGTTCTATTGGAGTTAATAGGAGGGTAAGTGTCAACTCCCCCTTAAAACCTACTCCAGCCATGAGTTTTTTTAAATCTTGTACAGAATTCCCCCCAAGTGAGAATACTGTGGGATGATGTGAGGACTAAACAAAATCTCAGACCTGAATTCTGAAATGCTTTTATTTTATCCAAAGGGTTAGGGCCAGCATATTGCTTTAACCAGTAGACACTGGAAGCTGGAAGGGGCAGAGAAAACACTTTGTGGTGATTTAGAATCAGGACCCTGATAAAACTGTGACTTACATTTGTGTATTCCTCTCCTGACCAGCATTTTGCTTACATCTCAACCCACGTGAAACTTGAAAATATGCATCAAGAGTTGCTCTTAGATTAAAATTAATCCTGAAATTCACTCTTCTCAAATCATTTTTTGGTTCAGTAATTGTAATTTGGATATTATGAACCAGCTTCTAGATTAAATAAATTATGGTTGTATCCATATTGTCTAAATTAGTGTACCTTATTGTACACACACACACACACACACACACGACGTATGGATGACACAGGGTTGACTTTTGTATAGGGCCACTTCTTAAGAGAAAGTAACATAAATGTGACTAATGTAATTGTGCTCAGCTCTGAGTGTTACAGGCCTCTTGGAGCCCCTGAGCTATAGTCACCATCAGTGTCCTTTCTGACCCTCTTGGTCTGCCATACTCGTACTTCACCTCCGCTCATCCCCTCTCCGTACTTCCTACTCTTTATTTTGTGCTTGTGTCTGTATGGAGTGATTAGTAATTAAAAGTGAAAGATGAAAAGAAAAAAAGAACAATGTGCCAAAAAAAGTAGTTTTAGCCTTTACCTTGACACTAGTTCTGTTGAGCTCTAAAGCTGTTAGAAACAGCACTATGGTGCCACCTCCTGGAAATCTTGAGAAATCCAGACTACATTTCATTATCTAGTGCATTTTTTTTCACCTTTTTTTCCAGGTAAAAGTCAGACAAGATTTTTGTTTTGTAAAGTATCACACTAACTTTGAACAGAGCTGTTTTCTTTCTCTTTTTTTGGCATTTTATGAACCTGTTTCTTTTCTGCTTTTATTCGTCTGTTTTGGCTGAACTCTGATGAGCTTCTGAGTGACTGACTGCATTAGACAACCTTCATCACTCCCCATCCACTCCAGTGATACAGTTAAGACATAAGAGGACTTTGCAACCTTACAAATAGAGAAGGAACGGAAACCTGCAGACGATTCCTCTTGTGGCTTAACCATATTGAACAAAAACCGTTTGGGGAGGATGTGAAATAAAACATCGTTCACATTGCGATCTTCTGTAGAGCTGTCACTCGTTTTCTGACCAACAAAAGCACAATAAAAATGGTAAGAACTGCAGTGCCCAAGTGCTCAAGGCATCATTGTTTTCACATGGTGTATTTTTTTAATCCATGAAACAACTTGAATTCTCCAGCCTTTTCTTAATGTGAGCCCTCCATTACAGAGTATGAACTATTACATTATAGACAAGAAAATAAGCTGCTGTAAACACTAATTTAAAAGAGTCTGAACTAGTCTCGCCATGTCCAATCTTATTACGCAGCCTTAGCATATGAACTAGCTACACTGCCTATAGCCCGTACAGCTAGACAGAAAATACTCAAGAACTCAACATTTGAAGCACATACAAAATGCATGAACAAAGAGTCGAGCAGGCAGAGTGGGGTTTCCCACTGTGTACATGTAGTACAGTGACATGCAGGCTAACGGTTGCTATTTTAGACCACTCACGTGGTAGCCTCTTCAAACGGCAGCATTTCTGCAACACAAACGTGTCCTTCCCAGCTGCTTCACACTGATAAGATGGCCACCAGTATAATGATCACAGTAAAGCACTAGACATACAGGCTTAAAAAGTTCAACTACATACATCTACCTTTTGCAAACAACCGACAGGGGAAATTGTTTCAAATGAGAGCCGCCGCCCATAGTGATGCCACTCAGAGGCGAGTCAAATCTGCCCACCTTCCTCTGCTTCACTAGTACCTTTCGGTTGGCTGCCACTGGAACTCATCACCAGAATGAAAAATATTGATAACATTACTACAGATTTCAGCTGCTGTATCACAGGTGGTGATGTAGTCTCTCCTCACCTCCACATATTCGAATACATTCACACATGGTGTTAGTTTACATAATGGCTGCCAACTCTTTTTCCTAAGGATCTACTTCCTTAACCTGATTTGTATGTGAAATACCAAATACACCATTGAACTTAAAAAAATCTAGCAGTTTTATACAATTTCAAGTAAAAAAAAAATTCTACAATAAAATAGATAAAAACTTGACACAATGTGCATTCAGTGCTTAGAAGTCTATTCCATACAGAATCTCAACGTAGTACACCGTGGGATTTATTACTGGTCTGAGGTAGATCTTCATCCTTAGTGGTTTCACTTTGCTGGATCAATTACTGATCTCTCCAGGGTAGTTGGTGAGCAACCATGATTTTAACAGTACCGTGATCCCAAAACATAGTCTGCCAATGCCACATAACAGCTACCACCTACTACACCTACTACAGCGACACACGGTGATCAGACCGAATCCGTATTCCCCTCATTCTGCTTCTCCCCTTTATCAGAAGAGTCTTCTTTGCTCTCCAATTCAAAGTTCTGCAGTGAAGAACAACAAGTATCAATCAGTCACTACATAAAACCACACACCAGTAGTATCTCAGAAACAGAACACACACACCTCAAGTTCTCTCATGACCTCATCCATGAAGTCGCTGGAGTTTTTCTTGTAGGACAAGGCCATATTAATGGCATCTTTAAAAACCTGAAAACAAATTTATGCAAATACATACATAAATAAATAATACATACATACATTTATGTATTAAAACATTCATATCACTTGAAAAAGCTCTTTAATCTCACCTTGACCACATTGGTACCATCAGCAGCAGATACAAAGTAAAAAGGTAGTCCTTGCTTTTTTGCAAAGTTAAAGCTCTTCTGCGTCACCCTCATGTCAGCTTTGGGTAAAGAAAAAGAATAAGGTTATGACACAAAAACAATAACTGAAAGACAAAATAGCATGACAAAAATTCACAGTCTGCCTCACCGTCTATTTTGTTAGCCACCACTAGACATGGAATTTCTGGTCTGTATTCTCGCAGTTCCTTATACCAGTTTGAAAGATTCTTATATGTTAATTTTCTCTGGACATCAAAGACCTATGTGACATTTTGACAGAAACAAACCGTGTTCGTTTATTTGAGCAAACAAGTGTTAATACGTATGTCCAGTTGTTAAGGTTTGGATATAAAACAATCATATACGCATCAGTGGCATGAGTAAAAATTATATTTAAAATATGACCTGATGATTTTTTGTTAAACTGACCATCATCTCTACCACTATGGTGATGTGTAGTCACAACAGTGCATTTGTAATTTTGAAAGCAATTTACCATGATACAAGCATGTGCTTTATGGTAGTAAGAAGGGTGCATGCTCTGAAATCGCTCCTGACCAGCTGTGTCCCAAAAATCTGATAGACAATTTTAAGCACACACACACACACACACACACACACACACACGAACAATTTAAAACGTTTAAAGTTAACCTGATTAAAAGTCAACACCAAAACTTTCCAACTCACTTTATTTAAAGCATCTCACATGTTCTGGTCGCTGATCAAAACAACTAAAGTTATGCCACATTATGCTTCAAATTCTGTATTAACACCAGACAAACATCCCCGTTACACTTACCAACTAAGACGGGCTTCCCGTTGATGGTGGTGGTGTATTTATACAGGGTCAGGGCGCACGTGGACAGCTGCTGCGGGAGACTGACAGACGCGCTAAGAAACCAGCAGCCACCAGTATAACACGCTTTAACCAAAAAGGAGGGGAGGGGAGGGGAGGGGAGGGGGAGACAGACAGATTGCTTCTAAAACTGCTCAAATACCCTGTTAAAAGGATACTACCCATCCATAAGGAATCTTTCCATTAACCTGAAAAGCAAAAGCAAGCGTGTTAAAGAGCAAACACGACGCGTTCATTTAAATATTGTTATAAGACAAATCGATACTTCTTCATAATGCTTTTAAAATGTTAATATCGGGCACCTAGTTACAGAAGTTCCTGCGTTTATTATCTAGTTAACGAGGCCTAGCAGTATTAGAAGTGTTGGACACCCGGCCGCCAGAGTCCGCACGGCTGTGGCGGTCCACTGCATCACGGCAGAACTTACTTGGATTTCCCAACTGCGCTGTCCCCTAGGCAGATGATCTTCACGCGCTCGTCGGAATCGTACGCGTCGTGCTGCTGCAGCGCGGGACCCACGCTCGCGTGCCCCGCCATCCCCGGGAGCATCCGGGCACTCACGGGCTACCGCTAAGAAGACCTGGCCTGCTGTTAGCTATCTGGCTATCGCCAGGAAAGGAACTGTGCTTTAAAAAATCAAAATAGAAAAAAATATCTAATAATGAGCGCTCCGATAAGTATATAACTAGATAGCTAATAGGTTGCGTTTTATTTCACTTTGTTAAAGTTCTGCGGACGCAGCTAAGTTGGCTAGCTAAGTGATAATTTCGGCGAGACTAGTTAGCTAGACAGCTAAGATACCCGGCTGGCTATGGCTCGTATTAATGACGAGTGTTAGATAACCTCAACACATTAAAGCCTTTTGCAGAACTTTACTCACTGGCTAACAAACAGGGAACGCCTTACTTGTGCTTATTAATGACAACACGTATTTCTTTCTCTAACCAGCTAACTAGCAGTACGCGTGTAATACAACTGGCTGTTCCTATGCAACGCGACGCTTACTAGAGCTAATAGAAATATTCGTCGTCCGGGCGCCCTCTGGTGGATCACAGCCACACTACACCATTTAAAAAAACACCTGTATGAACTTCTCAGGAATTCACCAAGCAGCATTATTAATTAAGCAGTCAATTGGGCATTGTTTGTCTCGTGTTATATTAACAATTAGCCTAACTCACATGTCTTTGGACTGCAGGAGGAAACCAGAGTACCCGAAGAAAACCCTCACAGAACATGCAAACTCCACACAGAGCAGACCAGACTGAGAATCGGACCCAGACCACCTTGCTGTGAGGTGACAGCACTAACCACCACATGATGATGCACCTCTGTCCAAAACGTTTACCTGGAACGTTCATCGTTCATCTGTGGATCTCAGTGATATTCAGGTCCATGTCCATCAGCTATCAGTTCTGAAAATATTTGAATAGTCCTTCAAAAAGAATTCTCAAATATAACTTTTACTGTTTATTTTAGGTACATGTGAATTATAATCTTCCCAAAAATAGGCTTTTGGCTTAATGAATGTAGTATAATAGGCAGGTAATGCTGGGTGCCAAGAGGGCAACGACCCTCACAGAGCTGCAGGGCTTGTGATCCAGGAATGTAGCTGCTCTGTGTAGAGGTGTACAGAGTAGGAGACGTGACAGGACAGGTGACAGAAACGAGTTATATGTGTGATAAATAAACAAAAAAACCGTAACTATAAACAAGAAGGGAATCGGAGCGAAACACGGCCAGACAAACTCTTGGTCCTAGCCCAGGTTAAAGGTTAAAGGTTAAAGGTAGAACTGCGCAAATACAACAAGATAGGCTCCTATTGCATGAGAAAGGGGCAAGACTTAAGAAACTAGGCAGAAGGAACAGGATATAAGTTCATGGTGCCGTGAAGGTGATTGATGAACGGCCAGTGCCAGTGACTAGAGCAGCGATCCTGAACACTGATAGGCTGCAGGACACACAGCAGCTGGTTGCTTAGTAACTCTGCATGTGTGCTTAGCTTAGATTTTTAAAATCTCAATATTACAGTCTGCCACATTTACTACCTAAGACAACTTTGCTAATTTGTCTATAATTTCACAGTATCCTCCAGGTTTCCTTCTGGGACAAAAGTTCTTGTTGAACAAATGAGTTATATGCTAGTTATTGGAATGCACATTAATCATTTTATCGTGGCCCTTTATCTGGCTCTCTCATTCTCAAACTATGTCCCTTGTCCACATTTTCCACATTCCATATCATTAGGCAGGTAGCAGTGGTTTCTGGCTCAGGAAACAGGAGAGCTGTGTTCCACTATTAAAGACGTTATTACTTATAAATATTAAAGACCCGGGGATTAAACGTTTCTCATGTAAAACATTTCTGTACTGAGGTGTTAAAACTTTCTGATGTATTAAAACAACCATTTTAGTAAATAAATAAGGTAAATGTTTTTTAAGTAAATAAGGAAGTACATATAAAAATAATAATGCATATAATGCATTGCAAAATAATTAAATTACACATTTAATAAACATTTTGGTTCTTGAGTACATTTATAGCTTATAGTATATATAGCTTTATACTATATTACTTTTTAATATATTATCATATATTTTAATAAATTATATAATTTTTAAGGGCTTGATGTTGCATGTTTAGCTGTTTTGTTAGTTAGTCTGTTTGTTTCATAGCAGTAATGTGAAGAGCTGAGATTTTACTGTCTACATCCTGTTGGGAAAAATAGTGTAAACGTTCAACTGCATCACTCACAATTGCTCCGCCCCCAGTTCCATGAATTCTGGCTGAAACGTCTGGTTAAAACAGGGTAGCAGGGTAATAGGCACAGAGAGGATCTGAGCTTCCACCTGCCTCACTGCCCTCGTGGACACCCAGCTAACTCCATACCCGAGAACATGGCATCCAGACCCTCTCTCACCGAGGAGGACTTCTCCTGCCCCGTGTGCTGCGACATCTTCAGAGACCCCATCCTCCTAGCCTGCTCCCACACTGTCTGCAAGGGCTGCCTGCGCACCTTCTGGGATCAGCGGGGCGCTCTGGAGTGTCCCATCTGTAGGAGCGTGTCCCCCAGCGCCTCCCCCCCTTCCAACATCGTCCTGCGGAGCATGTGCGAGGCCGTGCTGAGGGAACGCAGCCGCAGGCTCTCCGTGGAGATGGGGGGTATCTGCAGCCTGCACGGCAAAGCCCTCACCGTCTTCTGCACCAGAGACCAGCGGCCCGTGTGCGACATGTGCACCAGCTCCAGAGCCCACAGCACACACGCGTTCTGCTCCGTCCAGGACGCCGCATGCGACCTGAAGGTACGGAGGCTGCGCAGCACTGAGCGTACGTGGGTTCTTCGGGAAAACAGTTAGATGTTTTTTGTTCAGGGCTTAAGACAGAAAACGCAAACGTTATCCATCATTTTATGTGGTTTTAAAATCAGAATGTTCATTTTGTAGAGGTCCGTGTTAATGTTCATCACATACGGTTCGTGGTCTTCATTCATTATTGAAAGAGTTAGAAGTGTAAGAGGTTGGGAAGTTCAAACATGAGAGCAGTCTTGTCAAACAAGTTCTCCGAGACTAATGGGCTTCCTGTGTTTCGATGCAGGCTTTTTGACAGCGTAATATTAATGACACTCTTGAGCAATGCAGGGCCAGATAATTGGCAAATCTACTAGGCCTTGTTCAGAAGTTTAAATGTAAACACAAAACAAATCCAACTCTCAAAAATAAATAATTAAAACAGTACAGTGCATGCCACAATTCTATAATTTAATTATAGATAAACAGGAACCAAATGTAAGGTATAACATTTTGAAAAATACTTTACTCAACAAAACAAAAGATAAAACTAATACAAGAAAGCATCTTAACTATAGTGGAGGGCTTTAAATATTGCTAATGTACTGAGAGCAGATTTCCAGTGTTGAACTGAACATGACCCGAACATTACGTGGAAAGGGAGAGTAGAGGCTGTTGCAGCCAATATCCTTACTAAAGTGATTATAATGTTAAAAAAGAAAAAAACATATAAAGTACTGAACATAAAGCTGTTTCAAGAGCACTTAAATTAAATTTTACTACACTAGCATGTATTAAATATTTGTGACTGTAATGACTTTTCTTGCTTTTATCTGTTAAGTAGGGTTTTCTCAGTATATATTTGAGTATATCTAGGCGTCCATACTGACTGTATCTAATAATATCTTTGCTTAAAGTTTCTTCCTGATTTTAGCCTAAACTAACTAGCTAGAGATTTTGTTCTGAGTAAAACAATGAAGCACTTTTTGTAAGTCGCTCTGGATAAGGGCGTCTGCTAAATGCCGTAAATGTAAATGTAAATGTAAATGTAAATAAATCTCTTTACCAGATACCTTACAGATGCAACAAGCATTCAGTTTCTACCGGCTTGCTGGTATGAAATAAGATCTATTTGTGACAGTCATAGTGTCATGTCATTAAAACCAAAACAGCAACATACTATAGTGAACCAAAACCAGTAATGCTATAGGTGAACATGTCATAAATGTTACAAGGACAAACTCTACCACATGCACACGAGATGGTAAATGGATGTTTCTACTAGGTACATCTCATATCACAATTTCAGTTTTTATTATAGCTTTTATAGTTATAGTAGAAGTTCAAGTTAGAAGGCAATAAAATAATGAGTGAAAGCAAAACAGCATCAGAAAGAACCTTAAACAGAAAAAATTGTGATAAAAATGTGACTAATGTGTGTGTCTGTGTTTGTGTTTGTGTGTGTGTGTGTGTGTCTCATCATTTTGAACTTTTACACATTGTGTAATACTTCTGTGTTTCGCCTGGTGTAGAAAGAGCTTCAGATGAAACTGAAGCCCTTACATGAGAAGCTACGGCTATATGAAGACTTCAAACAGTCCTGTGTTGACACAGAAGAGCATATTAAGGTGATGAGCTTGCGATGTGTTCCACACAGCTTCTTCGTTCCTATGTCAATATAGATCTTATATAGATGTTGCGTTCTGGAGATCTCCCTTTAGATGCAGACCAAACAAGCAGAAGCTCAAATTAAGAGTGAGTTTCAGAAGCTCCACAACTTCCTCTGGGATGAAGAGGCCTCCAGGATAGCCGCACTGAGGGCTGAAGACATGCAGAGGAGCCAGACAGTGAGGAAGAGGATTGAGAAGATTACAACACAGATGTCCTCTCTCTTGGACATCATCAAGGCCACTGAAGAGGAGACAGCAGGGGAAGACTTGACCTTTCTGTTGGTAAAGACCATAATCCTTATCTAGACCACTGTAGTGTAGAGACAATTTGTGCATGCTTGATTCTCCTTCATTTAACATCAATTTGCTGTTTTGCAGAACTACAAGACGTCAGTAGAAAGGTGAGTACAGGTCGTTTTCTTCTCTTGTTCTCACTGCATGTCATCTTCCCCTGACTGCTAAATATCCTTCTAGAACCCAAGCCAAGTTATACAAACCAGAGAAGCTCTCTGATGTACTGATCAATGTGGCAAAGCACCTGGGTAACCTCAGCTTTCAAGTGTTTGAGAAGATGCACAGTATCATACACTACAGTGAGTACCACGCATATCACCCCAAGCCCCTAAAAATGTGAAAAGAATGCACTTTTGATTTTTCTAAATGCAGAACTACCCCCCTTTTCTCTTTGTCAGCCCCTGTGGTTCTAGACCCCAACACTGCCCGTGCAGACCTCCTGGTGTCGGATGATCTGACGACTGTGGTCTGCAGCAGCGAGCGTCAGTCACTTCCTGCTAACTCTGAGAGGTTTGAGGGCTATGCTTCTGTCCTGGGCTCCCAAGGCTTTAACTCGGGGACCCACTGGTGGGAAGTTGAGGTCGGAGACAACACAGGATGGGCCGTGGGTCTGATCTCCGAGTCTGTGTACAGGCACAGAGAGAACCTCTCACGGTTCGGGCTGTGGTACGTCGGTTTCTCTAATGGTAAATATGGGAAAGGTTACTCACCAGACATCCTGACCGTGCTGCGGGTTGGCGAGAGACTCCAGAAGGTCAGAGTTCAGCTGGACTATGATAAGGGCAAAGTGACCTTTGTGGACTCAGGGCGTAATACTTGCCTGCATATTTTCAAGTATGCTTTCACTGAAAGAGTTTTCCCGTACTTTTACAGCCACTGCAAGCTTCATCCTCTTAGGATAATACCAGGCAGGTCCTCAGTGATGGTTCACATGCCCAGTTAGAGGTGATATTATAGTTAATTAGTTATTTTATGAAATTATTATTTAAAAAAATAAATACATGTTTTATTAGGTATTTCAAGACTGTTGAAATAATAGTAATCTAAGACATAGCAGACAAATGGATTGTGCAGTATTAAAAATCAAAGTATATACACAAAACCATTTATATAAAAAAACATATTTTATATAGTATGCAATGTGTTCCTGGATTGTAACAAATCCAGGTAAATGATCAAATAAATCATTGTGGTCTACTATGGCACAGTATGATCTACTGTTTTCAGTGATTACAGGAAGCATAAGTGTGAATAACAAACATCTCACGTCTACAAATATCTAAAAATATCAATAAAATAATCTTGACTGTGTATCGTTTGTATGATTATTTACTTTACATATCCCCATAATGTTCACCATTGAGTGTATAAAATTCACTCCACAATATAGACAAAGAAGACAGTTGTGACAGAAGAGCTGTTTTGGTGACCATATGTTTAGCTAGCATAGCTTCATCATGTGCTCATTTTGGAAATGTCTCATCCAACAAAGTAGTCTAAACCTGCAAAATACGATTCCACAAGAACTTGCCAATAATCGAGTGCTCTTGTCTAGATCACAACATTTAAGAATTACACAGCGATCATCTCTGCTGCACAACGGAAAGATTCTTTATTATGAGACGAAGCAGAGAGCTGAGTTAATCTGAGATGTCCACAATCAGCGGGGCAACGAACTCAGAGTGACGAATGCCAAAGGAGAAGCTAGGGGCTTTCTGTAGTGTCATGGTCACCTGTAGAGACAAAAATGTGATTGGTCTTTAAAAGATCAGTTAAATTAACATCATGATGTGTGCATACATGCATGTCCACGTGTAGGTCTGACCAGCTCTGGATGGTGAGCTCCTGGTCCTGGTTTCTTGGTCGCATCACCAGGCATTCCATTGCGGCCAGTCATACTGAACTGGGGGGGTTTGCTCCTGTACACATTTGGATCCACAACCCTGTAGGTTCCCGGACCCGGAGTCTACGAGAAATATGGAGACATATTACTGGTATTAAAATGCCTTTTACAAGAAATACAACTGGTGGTTATTGGTCTACTTTAGTGTCTTCCACAGCTTGTTCTCACCTTTTGCAGGTCTTCATGGAAGCTGCCTATTTTGCTACGGCCAATAAGAGAGAAGTTTGGGGCCGATGACTTATTCACTGTGTTTGGGCCAAGCACTGAGGGCAGCATATATGCAGCAGGTCCTAAAACCAGAGACTGAATGAGTGTATGATGGGAGTTGAAGCAGAGCCCCACAGCCCAAGCACTATTTTCTAATCTGAGAAAATAGTGAATAAATTCTAAGAAATAGTGTTTACCTCTCATGGCAGCATTTACCTGGAGTAGTAACACACTGTTCTGAGAGCTAGCATTAACCTCATGTAGTACTATATAGAGAGGTAGCTTACCTGGTGTTGTATTATTTTGAGATGCAGTGTTTACCTGGTGTAGTTTTGTTTTGAGAGGCAGTGTTTACCTGGTGTAGTTTTGTTTTGAGAGGCAGTGTTTACCTGGTGTTTGGTCATTCTGGAATGCTTTGGTCCTGGATGACAGCGAAAATGCAGGAGCAGAATAATATGCAGTTGTGCCTGCTTTCTCAGGGCAATATCGCCCTGCAAAACATAAAAATCTAGTTTACTACACGATGATTTCAAGAGACCACTGTACTATGTCTAAAAGGACAAAACCTATGTAAGAAAATTCTCATACAAGTTGCAATGTAATAGTTATTATCTCACATAATATTGCATATGTATGACCACATTTTTCCAAGATATAAAAAAAACCCTGTGTGTGTGTGTGCTCATGCTACAACCTGGTCCAGGAGTCTGGAAGAGCTGCAGGTCTTTGGGTCGGCTGTACAGGGAGTATGCAGGACTGCCATCACGCCCAACTCTGGTAATATTGGAGGGTACGAGGTATCCAGGTCCTGGAGAACAGCTGAGACTGACCTGTCGATGGCGAGAGCCAAAACTGAACGCGGGAGCCTTCCATTTGCGTGGGTCATGATCATTTTCACCTGATTAACAAAACAAAATCACATAGATAACTTTGTAACATGAAAATACAGGTTACTCAATTGTAAAGCTGTTTTTTTCTGCGGTATTGTTAAACACCAGATGCTTTACCTGTAGCTCCAGGGAGAGCATACTTAGGCCCGGGGTTGCTGTACAGAGCAGCAATAGCTCCTCTTGGCCTATGTGGTCTCCAGGAACCAACCCATACATCACTGGCTGGCATAGTTATCTGTATACAGGACTAAAATAGATTATAGTTAGCCATTCCAAACCCAATTCCTCTGTATTAAAACTTGTTAACACCAGAATATGAATTTACCCTTGACAGAGTAGAGACGTCACTGGACAGCTATGAATATCGTTTTAATTCAGATTTCTTTGCGTTATTGTGTAACTTTGATAATGGTTCACCAGTGAACACTGTGTTGTCGGAGCAACGCGATTGCTGTGCGCGGTGTTTAGGTTTTAATCCAACGGAAAGAACCAGCTACCCGTGGTACGTACAAGGACTGTACGCTGACGCTCCGAGAAATATAAGACACCGGTCAGTCATGATAATGTCAGATACCATAATGCACCTAACTATGCTATAAACAAATATGTCTCGCAAACTGTCACCCTACAGGTTCGAAACTTAACATTGTCAAGTCTAAACATTAGCTAGTTACTCATCTGCACTCATGGACAAATGTAAATCAGTTTTCAGCTTCTATTTTAACCCTGGCCGAGGTCATACCGTAAAATCCACGTTAGCTGTGGCACAATAGTAAAGAGATCCAAAAACCTGCCAAACGGAGCGCACCTTTAGTGCGCGGATTAATCCTGATCTTGTAGTGTAGTGGGACGAGCACAATGATGTGGATTCTTAACTTGTTTTCTTCTCCATCACTATGACAACATGTCACCAAGGTAGTCCGGAATGACATGCCATACCAGTAAAGATATGTGAACACACAACTGTAGGTACCTGTAAATCGTAAGGTAAATAATTATACTTTAGTAATATCTAGTTTTTTAAGAACTCCGTGTTTATTCCAGGCAGTGAGATTCATATCTGCACTGGCCACTATTAAAAGGCCTATCGCGCAAAAAGCACTTATTATTTAATCAACAAATACGGCAAAACTGTCTTTTAAAATCGTTTTCTTTATTTTTTTAAGGATTTTTTAAAGTCAATTGGGTGTATTAGTGTGTATTAGAGTGTATTAATAACTCTTCTGTTTTGCGTTCATCCGTGGGTTTGGATGAAACGGCGTACACTGTGCAGCTCTCACTGCGGCCAGAGCACCTTCAGTAGGGCACGAGCGCTCCTCCTCTGCGTCAAGCTGTCACATAGCGCGAGAGACAACATTTAAAAAAATTTAATCTTTGTACATATTTTAAAATGTAATATTTAGAGATTTTCCAGCTTTTCCTCTTCACATCTCCTGGGTGTAACGTCATATTAGAAAAACGTTATGCCAGATTTTCCCAGATTACTCCTCCCTCAGATGGTACAGAGGCCCGTTGTGCAACCACAGACTTGCTGAGCCAGCAGGAAGTGACTCAGCTGTGGAGCCACGTGGTATAAGTTCAGCCAGTTCAGTATCTGTCCCACACGAAGTTGTCCATGCACACAAGAGATCTTCTCATCCTCCTCCAGTATAGAGCAGAATTCCTCTCAGCGTCGCTGTCACAGAGGGCGGAGGCATCGGTGGCACAACACCTCTCAGCTGCCACATCTCTCCTCAAGACTTGGACAACACTGCCGTTCTTTGTTGGCACATGGTCAATGAGAGAGGCAGCACTACCGTGCAGGCATCTGGGTGGTGCCGAGTGATGGAGTGGTATTTCTATAGCGCCATGCTCCAACATGCTCCACCTAGCAACCTGACCCTCGGACTCCACCTAGCAACCTGACCCTCGGACTCCACCTAGCAACCTGACCCTCGGACCCTTTTTTATGATTTCGTTGTCTTTTACCTAAATGTTTGCTTTGTAGATTGCCGAGTGTGAAAGTATAGTATACAATAATATCGATGAATGCATATGTTTTGGCTATGCTGATCACTGCTCTGTGCAGTTTTTGTTTGTTTTTTATAGTTGCTGTAATCTTTTTCCAGTTGCATACATGAAGTTTTGACGTTTTGATACTCCATGAATCTTGATATGTAATTAAAAAAGTCACATTTTGACCGACCGACCGAGTCATAAAGCCACACGGTGGAAAGAAAAATCTAAATTTACTTAATTGATGATCCTAATGACATTAAATAGGCCAGGTCTGGCTCAAGAAGAGTGGTTTTGATGCGCAAGACGCAGGTGAGTCACTTGGTGTCGTTTCACGCGGTTCTGGTTAATGTTCATAACCAAGAATGTCTTCGCGCACAAGGATATCGAGCCAAACAAGTTCAGCCTTTTTAGCCAATATCTCTTGTAACCTGGGCTGGAGAGGATCACACAAGGGCCAAGCGACCAGAGTGCTGCTACAGGCCTACTGCCACCACCTGGAGAAAAATAAAATAGCATTTTGTACGCGTGTATTTTATACTAGGACCAACATTGCTGGCGCTCCGAATATTATTGATTATTGACTGCGGGCCGCAATTGGTACCCAGGCCGGAGTCTGGACATACCTGCTCTATAATCTCAGTGTTCTTGCTTCCGTACATTTTAGTGGCCTACACTGTAAAAAATTGGATGCTCAAATTACATAGAAAGGCAGCTGTTTTCATGGATCTTTCTAGGCTGATTGAACCCTCTGTGTTTTTAAGTAATTTTAATATATTTAAGCCTCTTATTCAACACCTGAATCAATTACTGCAGGAAAACTAAAATCAAAAGTTCATACTTGTTTACCACCAGAGGCCAGATCATTTCCGCTGCTCTATTTTTAAAAAAACAATTGCCACATCCAGGTTATGCGTCACATAGACGTACATTACGTGACTCCATGGCCAACTGCCGTCAAGTTTCGATTTTCGTTTCTTGAGACGTTTCGTTTGGCTAAAGTAAAACTATAGGTTTTTGAAATTCATAACCGATTTAGCAGTTTCAGATCTGCTATACTGGAACGACGCGCGTCTCTCACACCCCAGCACCTTGTGTGAACCAGCTCGACACCACCAGATTCTACAAGATGTTCCTCCACTAGCTGGAGTACATGGTACCGTGGGCAGCGTCCGCTTGCCGTGTTCGCCATTGTCAAAATTAAGGTTAAAATCGGGCTAAAGATCTATGTGCTAAGTCCTTCCCGTTGCGCTCTACCCGCCCACCGTCTGGTCTGAACTTTTGCACCTCTCATGTTAGTTTCACTGTAGTTGCTGAGTAATTCACGGGAGGGTAGTTACTGAATAATACTCCTTGAGATGAATAACGAAACTGAATTTTTAAATAGAAGACTGGTGTTTCTGTGAATTTAGCACAGCAGCACAGTTGGTCACAAGCTCAACAGTTGGTCAGTTAACTGCAGTGGCAGTCTTGTGTGCAATGAATATTATCTGATATCTGAAAATGTATTTCCTAAGAATTATCAGCAGCTGATTTGTTAGCTTTGTATTATTTTTAATAAAAGTGTTAATAATCATATATAATAATAATAAAGTTTAATAATCTGGAATAACTCCATGTTGTGTCTGATTTAATGTGCATAATATTCAGTTTGGGTAAATTTAGAGATTTCTGTGCATATAAGCACAGTACGTTTTATTTTGCTTTAATGCGCAGTGTTTATATACTCACAAAAAGTCTGGGACATTTGGCTTTGGGTGAAATTTCAGGATGAACTTAAAATGCACTCTAACCTTTACAGGTGAACTTAATGTGACCTTCTGTAAACCTTTGAATGCACATGTCCAACTATTCAATGTTTCAGTACAGTTTTGCACAACTTGCTATTCTCTAACACTGAGCATAATGTCAAAATTCACACAGGTTTTTGGTCCATAAATCAATACATTTCCTGGTTCAATTAGAACTGGTATGTAAACAGTCCTCCTCATCATGCTGTTCACATTGTGACATCATGAGACCAAGACGACACCCAACAATTGATCAACAGTCCCTCACCATTGTGAGGCTTCAAACAGGAAGTTCTCAGACGGAAGTGGCCACTAAGCTTAGTGTCTCAGTGTCATCAGCAGGTTGCAAACAGAGATACAGAGAATGGAAGTCACAGAAAGTATAGAAGTATACTTTCTAAAGTATAGCGGTCAAGTATAGAGGCATAGAAGTGGATGTCCTTTGGTCGCATCCCTCACTGATTACCACTCCATTGTGAACAGTGCCCTGTGAGAGGCACCCAAGTTTCATGTCACACCATTTGAAACCATTTAGGTGTCGTCGTCTTGCGTGGGCCAGGGAGCATTCACACTGGACGAGGGACCAATGGGCCTCAGTGCTGTTCACTGATGGAAGTCGATTCACACTAAGCAGAAATGATGACTGCCAACGATGTTGGAGATGTCGAGGAGAGCGTTACGCATCAGCCACTGTTGACACCAGACGAGCCTTTGCTGGTGGTGTTACAGTGTAGGGCAGGTGTGTAGCCAATACAGAACCGACCTACACTTTGTGACAAGCCCATACTACTATAACATTAATCCAGTCATTGTGCTTCTGCATGAACAACATGGCCTAATTTCATCTTCATGGATGATAATTCCCCAGCTCATGGAGGTCGCACCATTAGGGAACGGCTGCTGGAGACTGGGGTAACTCACATGGAGCGGCCTGCACTTTCTCCACACCTGAATCCCATAGAAAACTTGCAGGATCAGCTGAGTCACCATGTACAGGCCCGTAGCTCTGGAACCCAGAACCTCAATGACCTCACAGCCACCCTTCAGGAAGAGTGGGATCCCACGCCTCAGCAGACATCAAGTCCACTTATGAACAGCATGAGACGTCATTGTCAAGCTGTAGTTGATTCTCAAAGGCACATGACAAGTTATTGAGTATTCCAATAGCTTGGTATATAACTTGAGATTTTGTTTCAATAAACTTTTTCAGATTAGGAAATTACCATTGCATGCTTCTACTTCAATGCTCAACTCTCATGTTATATTACATTTCACCCGAAAGCAAAATATCCCCAACGTTGCGAGTAGTGCATGTAAACTATTCAACCATACCTGTCATGTTGTTTACTGGTTTATTTTAGCATTAATAGAAAGTGAGGCTTTTCCTGTATACAGGCAATTAAATCACAAATATAAACCAAGAAATTATTTCAACCTATAATTTAAATAGAAGATACTACTGAGTATTGAATCAGAAATACGCCTAGAATTTGGGCCCATGTCATGATGAAATACTTGTAGCATTCTGTGCAAGAACACAAGATCCTAGTTAACTTTCTAATAACAGCCTTCTTGATTTCGTATATTCACTACTGAAGCCATAATCTCCAGAACTGACTACATTGTGTAATGTTTTTATTCTGAAATAATATCAAAGTACACAAATGTCACCTTGATTATTGGGTCCAATGTTTCTGGTCAACTCCTCTAGTTCAGCACAATGTCATTTGCATTAAAAAAATTCAGGTGCAAAGTTTCTCCAGCAGCACTGTAGGAACTAGCATGAAAATACTGCCAACAGACAGATGTCATCAGCTGACACATACAGAATCCTGCTATTAAACTAAACGACTACTAACAAAAATAGAGAGAAAAAAATCAACTTACACAATTACACTGAAATGGCCAAAAGGCCTCTTATTCTACCTCTAAAAATCACAACTGTACGATTACGTGTTATTTTAACATTGTGGCATTTACTTTGGCTTGGAGCAGCATCTGACTCTTTATTGGAGTTCCTTTAAAATAAGCATTTTTTGTGTAAGACAAATCACCAGACAATGGCTGATGTAGGAATGTTGAAGGTGTGTAGAAGATCAGATTTAACTTGTTGTTGTCTTCACGGACTACCGCAGTGGAAATTCTTTGCTTAATCCATCATTCCTGCTCTTACAGAGGTGCTGAGTCCAACCATGTCTTAAGCTGTAATAAATGTACTGTAGATCACTGTTGGACAAGGCAGCTCTGGATGCTGCGCAGCCTCTATCAAACTATCCTTGTTCAGCTCATTTCACACTGCTTGTCCCTACCCAGTATATGACAAAAAACTGTACTAATCTATGAAAGGAAGCAGAAAGAACAGGACTGTGAAGAACATTGGGATTTAACTATGTTAGTCGCCTGTACCATATACTGTGCTAAAAGCCTGTGGGCCTCACAGCCATTGAACACAGACGTAATTACCTTTAAACATGTGCTCTGTGGTGATGCCCACCAATTAATGTGCGTCATGAATGTTGTGTATCAGCAAATGTAGCCAATACAGTCAAACCCTGATTCAGCATTGGTTCCTGTTTTTGCTGAAGATATTTCTAAAGACCAAAGGGGCCACAGAAAATTACGTCCCACACACCACCTGTTTATCTCAGCAAAGTGGAATTACAAATTAGAAATAAAAAATAAAGTGGGAAAAGATTAAGGGCAGAAGAGGAAAGCGCAGATGTGACAGGTGAACTCTTGGAGCTGGGGAGATGGCTCCTCCTTCAGACCCACCACACACACTGGTGCTTCAGAACAGGGTCCATAGATACATCACTTGTTTACACACTCTCCATCCCCATCTCTCCCTCCCCCCCATCAAGGTCACAGGCACTAGCGTTTGGACAGCTCGTTGGACAACCAGTCAAGTCCTTCATAGAGCCCAGTGCCTTGTGTAGCACAGGTTGCTTGAACATACCACTGCAAAGACAAGACAAAGAAACTGTGAGCCAAAGACCAAAATCTTCATCTGAGATAGTAAATGTCAGTCACACTCTGTGTGTGTGTGTGTGTGTGTGTGTACCGTTCTGCTGCGTAGACTCTGCAGGCCCAGTTTGTCTGTGAGCTCACTGACTGCCATGGCATTAGGCAGATCCTGTTTGTTTGCGAACACCAGCAGCACAGCGTCCCTCAGCTCATCTTCCTGCAACTGCACAGGAAATGACACCAATGAGGCAACACAACCACATTTACCCACTCAACAAGCCATAGGCATTGATTTTAAAGTCCAAGCACAGTTACTTTCTATTGAGTGTGTCACCATTTTAGAGAGCTCCTCTGCAGACTCAGCTATCCGCTCTCTGTCATTGCTGTCCACCACAAAGATCAGACCCTGAAAGAGAGCAAAGAAAATAAACACAGCTCTCAATGATGGGGCTTTAAAGAGACTAAATTCCTCTGTTTATTCTATATCACTGTACATGAAGGTCTAAGGACCTTTTCCCCATAGAATATTACACCTCGTATAAGACCAGACATGCTATACAAGACCTGCTGGCATTTTAAGTTAGTTACTAATATATGTAATACTTTACTGAATAAGAAATAAGGTCAAATCTACTACTCATTAATATGAAATAGGCCATAAAGTAAAGAAACAAAACACACTTTTGGTGTTGGAACACTGGGGTCTTCATTTACATTTTATTTTAGTCTAATTTTAAAATAAACTGTTTCAGGTTTAGAACTCAACACAATTATTCCATACCTGAGTATTCTGAAAGTAGTGTCTCCAGAGTGGGCGAATCTTATCCTGGCCACCAACATCCCAAACAGTGAAACAGATGTTTTTATATTCAACAGTCTCCACATTAAATCCTGGCCAGTAAAAAAAACACATGAACATTACAAAACAATATAAAGCGCATTTAACATACTTATTCAGTCTGGAAGACAAATAAACTTAAAGACAGTGAGAGAAAGAAAAGCAACATCAAATGCATTCAACTGCTTCAATTCACCTACACTTAACGAGTTGCTAAACGCGGTGATCTAATTTTAAACTCAGATATAATGTGTAGACACTAAAGTAAAATCACGACAGTGAGACACTAAATCTCTAAAGATCCCATCAAGAAGTACGGAAGTTTCACAGTGACATCTACAGGTAGTGCTAGTTTCACAGTGACATCTACAGGTAGTGCTAGTTTCACAGTGACATCTACAGGTGATGTTTTGGATTTGAGTTGGGCAAGTCTGATGAAATGTGATTTCGTTCGCCAAAATAAAATACTATATTACAGTCTGCGGATTTTTGATTTGACATAAGAGAATTACTTATGTATGAATTATGCACTGACTTCTACCTGTAGCAGCTGTTAGTAAGATATGCTAGTGTGTGTTTGCTCCTTGTGATAACTGCTTATTTCAGGTTGTGAGGAGGAAGAAAAAAGTTGCTCAGGTTGAATATTTTTAGCCACCAAATGAGGAAAAAGGGTTAAAATGGGCTTGGGCAAAAATACTGGTTATGATCACCAGGACAGAGAGTTGACAATTCACACAGCCTCATATATCATGGTAACAGAAAGGTTGCATCATTGTCGTCAGCCATGTTATATCAACTTAATAGTTTGTTGGTTCAATCTGCATTTCAGCACCACATATGCAATTCATATTATTATTACTCATACACTGCTGCCACAACGGGCATTTTTGTTATGGATTATGACATCTTCAGTGATCACTTGCATTTCCACTTGACAGTTAACGATAGAGCTATAAGATTTTTACATTATATATACACACACACATGTGTATGAGAGCGATTTTCTGATACCGTCAAACACACATTATATCATACTGTCCTAGTTACAAGTCCTATTTCAGACCCATATGCCTCAATACAGATCCTTAGAGACTGATGATGGTTTAAATTTGGGAATTTTATAAAGGTCTTCAAGCTTAGGCACTGAAGCAAGCAATGTCATGTTTTAACACTGCAACACTGTCACCTACACAAACAGAAACACTACAGTGACACTCATTTTCTCATAGTGAATGGAACCATCATAGTGATGTTACTGGTTTCACTAAACCAATAAAATCACACTCAATCAATTCTACAATAAAACCGTGTCTATCTAATCATCAATTCCAAATTCGTGGATGGAAGAGACTTATAATGCTGTAAACAATATACTTACCGATAGTTGGAATGGTAGTCACGATTTCTCCAAGTTTTAGTTTGTACAATATAGTGGTTTTACCTGCAGCGTCTAGACCCACTAATAAAAATACGAACAGAGATATTGTCAGGTCCCCAATATGTACAACTATTACATTTTCTCTACCATAGTGGCATTATTCACTCTCATAAAAAACACTGGAAATGCCTTTACAAAAGTACGTGGAAGTACAACCGTCTGTGAGCAATGTGACTTTACAGTAATGTCATCGGCCAGTATGATAACAATAAAATAAAATATACACATAATCAAAGCTTGAAATCAAACGTGTCACCAGTAACTCGTTAATTATGCCGCACGGGGCCTTTGATACGTGAAACAAGAGAGTAACGTTAATGTTGAACCAGTTTCAAAGTCCTTAAGCTTTTTTTAAGTTACCAAATGGAGCCTTAAGTGCATTAACAAGCTAGCTTAGCTGTCTGTGTAGTCAAGACTGACATTACCAGGACAGCAGTGGCTGATAAAAGTGAGTTCTGCTGATAAAAGTGAGTTCTGAAGTACATCTAACTAACCGTTTAGGCAGCCAGTTAGCTAGTTATCCAGTTAGCGTGGCTAGCCAGACGGCTCCATTTACTTGCTCATTGTAGTTAGCTAACCAGCTAGTGCGCGATGCTAGTTAGTTAAGTTAGCTACGCTAGTCTGACCGGGTTAGCTAGGAAGCTACACATCTAAGCTAAAGCCATCTAGTTCCGTATAATTCGGATAATTAACTGTCACACATACCCATAAGTATTCTCATCTGTTTCTTCCCAAAGAGTCTGCTGAAGAGCGAAGAAACAGTAAGTCCCATGCTGATTAAAAATATTTCTAACCTGCTTATAGTAAAAAAAAAAAAAGTTAGTCCAACGTTAGATGCTCGTGGATGTCAAGCGGCGGCGACTGTGTGCGCATGCGCGCTGCCACGTCATCGTATCCGTGCAGTAATATGAAGTGTATGACCGTTTCCTTTGAAACACTTTGTCTGCTGTTCTTCCTCTTTGTGTAGGATTGTGCAGTTTGTGGAGTCGGTTTGTGAAGCAAGGGTTATTACGAAATTACTTAAGCATCTAACGTTACATTAAAGGGTTATTACGAAATTACTTAAGCATCTAACGTTACATTAAAGGGTTATTACGAAATTACTTAAGCATCTAACGTTACATTAAAGGGTTATTACGAAATTATTTAAGCATCTAATGTTACATTAAAACAGTGTTCTTATTATTTTATTTTTGTCCTGCACAGCTTGGTTGTATAGTTTATTGCAGAATTTGTTGTATAAAAACATTTATTTTGAGCAGTATTGATTGCAACAGTATTATGCTCATATTTCACAACCCTGAAGTTGTGATCCTTCTATTTGCTTTTAATGTAACGTACATTTGAAAATACTGTATTTTGTACATTTAGTTCTAAAGTCCTGTTTACAAAAAACAATCATGAAGCTGCAGAACTGAACTGAAGTTTTAAGAAATCCTGCTTTATGAAATAAACCCATGTCTCCCGTCTCTGTAATTTCAAAATCCTAACAATGTCTGCATTTTACATTTTGGCCCAAACGCATCTGTAATACAGGGATATCTTAGGGAACTCAGTTACAAAACAATCACATCAAGACATCCAAGTCCTGCCCATCCCTGCTCACATGATCACTTTTGAAGATCAGGAGGAAATAAGTAGTATATTAGTGAGATTATTCAGTACCTTTGACCTTTTGTTTCTTTAACACTCATTTGCTGTCTTCTTTGTTGTGTTTTCCCCCCAACATGTATATGAGTAGAAATGTTTAAAACTTTAGGAATTATTAGCTTCTGGAAACATTTTTTATTTAAGAAAAGCAAGGCATGTGAAACGTCATACAGCACATGTAAAACTCAAACACAGGCATTTAACATATTCCAGGATTCAGCTAACATTAAAATCCAAACACAATCAGAAAACAGGACATCCCCATCGCAAGCTCCTTTATTGCATTACCATAGTCCATCTGTCTCTTGTAACTGTCAACTTGAAGTTAATTCAAGGTACATAATTTATCCTTTGAGGTGAGAAACAAAAATAATAGAAATAATATCCTAGATGTCCTCCTATGTACGAGCCCCAGTAGTGTCAGAAGCAGGAGCATGCTGCAATATGTAGAGCGCATGTCCCCACCGCACTGTGAACACACTGGGCCTGGCCTCTATTAAGACTGACACTGGTGCAACTGTGCCTGAATATAACCTTGACTTGCACAAGAGGCTTCATTTGCATTAAACAGAAAATCATCTGTCAATCTAAAATAAACCCTGGTCATTTGTAAAGCTATAGATAATTTCCAAGGAGATTTTGGCAATTGAGTGAATGAAAATCCTGAGTGCATCATTAAAAAAAATGTAAATTTGTGAAATTATATAACTATGTTACCAACATCCATCAAATTTTCCAGGTTAAGGGAATGTTTTATAGCAGGTTTTTAGTTTTTATGGAAGTCCTAACAATCACATTCTTCTATGAACACTGTTAGAGAATAAAAGAGCCTTTTACATTATTACATAGTTTTGCACTGCCCTTATGAATCCTCATGTCAAGTCATTCCTGTTTGAAAAATGTAGATCATTATTTGCTTCACGTTCAAGTACTTTGCAGTGGGAAATTGCTTCAAACAAACAATTACTTCCGTTATGTGAATTACCGAGAGGGTTGAATCTAGCTGTTTATTTTCTATTTTAATGTACAAAGTTTTGAAAGCCTGCTGGGATCAACGACTTGGACATGCATCTGCTTCAGGATCGCACAGGGCGAACCAAATCACCCTGGGGGAACTCAATGGCAAAGTGTAATTAATAAAGATCCATCATACTTATATTTAACTTAAGAGAAGGTCCTCTAATAAAGACTTTTCAGTCAACCCAAATGTTTCCATAATGCTCTCACAGTTATTAAGTGATCATGCAATCCGAAGTATTATCAGTATAAAATTACATGGTTCAGAAGAGGGAAAAAAAGAGTAGGATAGCATCAGAATAAGGTGTAGAAAAGAAAAGACATAAAGGCTAGTGAGAGTGCTTCACAGCCTCATCACACACACAAGACACAAGCACACACAGACACACTCTTTAGAACAGAGTCTATAGATTAATGTTTTCTTTCTTTCTAAAACTCAGACACCCCATGTCAAGTTCACAGGCACTAGCGTTTGGACAGCTCGTTGGACAACCAGTCAAGTCCTTCATAGAGCCCAGTGCCTTGTGTAGCACAGGTTGCTTGAACATACCACTGCAAAGACAAGACAAAGAAACTGTGAGCCAAAGACCAAAATATTCATCTGAGATAGTAAATGTCAGTCACACTCTGTGTGTGTGTGTGTACCGTTCTGCTGCGTAGACTCTGCAGGCCCAGTTTGTCTGTGAGCTCACTGACTGCCATGGCATTAGGCAGATCCTGTTTGTTTGCGAACACCAGCAGCACAGCGTCCCTCAGCTCATCTTCCTGCAACTGCACAAGCATAGGGAACAAGGCGGTGCTGCATTAATCAACACACACTAGCAGCAGAGAGTGCCAAAAGGGCAGGGTCATTCTATGTGAGTAAAGATGAATTAAAAATAACACAGAAACGACCGTTACCATTTTAGAGAGCTCTTCTGCAGACTCAGCTACCCTCTCTCTGTCATTGCTGTCCACCACAAAGATCAGACCCTGGAGAAAGAGAGCACAGTATAGATTTGTTGATAAATTCTTATCCTAAACAATTCATCTTCATTTCATCCACTTCAAATTCAGATGTACCTTTGAACCTGCAATTCCAGTGCCTGGGTAACAATCAAATTACACAACAATTTTTTGCATTTGTGAGTCCAGTCAAGTGACCAATTTTTTTTTTAAAAACTCACATCCTTGCATTTTTTGTAAAGTGTGAAATTGAATGCAATAAATGCAGGCTAAATGAAAGTTCCCTGCTTTTTATTTAACTTGGAGGGGGCAAAGAATTTCAAGAAGATACACTTCTTATAAAACAAATAAAAGAAGCTCAGTGTTAACAGAGTGCAGACTAACAGTGCATAATTATGCTGGCACAAATGCTTCAAGCATTTAATATATAAAGGAAAAAAAGATACACTGCTAAAAATTTAGACTATGCCCTCAGATAATGTCTGATGTCTTCTATTGTGTAATTCAATTAACCTGTCAACCTGTTATATGTCACTATAAATAAAAACTATACCTGAGTATTCTGAAAGTAGTGTCTCCAGAGAGGGCGAATCTTATCCTGGCCACCAACATCCCAAACAGTGAAACAGATGTTTTTATATTCGACTGTCTCCACGTTAAAACCTTCACAACAAAAGAAAACAGCAACATTAACATGTATTGACAAATCACCATTCTGGGCAAGAATGGAACTATACAAACACCAAACAGATTAAGGGAGTTTTGCATAACTCATATGGTTATCTTTTTCAAGTGGATAAACATCGAATTTAGTCTTTTAAAATAGACAGTGCAAATAGTTTCCCTGAAAGGTCTCACCTATAGTAGGAATGGTTGTCACAATTTCACCAAGTTTCAATTTGTACAGTATTGTGGTTTTTCCTGCAGCATCCAAACCCACTGAGGGAAAGAAAACATGGATGATTTGAAAGGACGGCGATTAATAACGACCACATTAACATTATATTATTATATCTAATGGTTTCTTTTCTGTATATTTTTATATCTCATGAAATAAGGCCACGTCCAGAACGTTTACAACAGACAGGCCATATCCTGTGGTATATTGGACTTCAGAGGCAGAACTCAAAACCTACAGACAGTAACAAAACCACCTGATTTTTTTATTACTATTTCCTTCGTTTGACAGCAGAACATTATTACAAAATTAATAGTACAATTGTCAATACGGCACCAAAGATGGACACATTATTAAGAACCGAATGAAGAGGAGCGCAGGGTGGAACCGTTCACACGGCTAACGCTACCTCGCACGGTAGCTACCTATACAGCGAGCTCGGTTAGCTGGCTGCTATTCTGAAATACTTTGACAATAATCTATCAGGTCCCATAATTTAGTAAAAAATAAAAATGAGCTCTATAGAAGTAGCTAACTAACGCGCACCGGTTACGTGACCCAGCTGACTCCTGCTGCTAGCCTGCTAGCCAGACATGCTAACTCCGTGTGACTCCTTCGCCTTCCACACTCACCCATGAGTATTCTCATTTGTTTCTTTCCGAAAAGTCTTCCGAAAAGTGACGAAATCGTCAAGCCCATTGTGGAGTTTAAAATTTCGGTTTAAAATCACTGCTTCGGTTGTTCTACGAGGCGCGTTTGTTTCTCCGGTGTCAGTCCAGGTACTACGGCTCACGCGCAGCTAGCGACGCCGGTAACTTGGCGCCTGCGTGCTGCCACGTACTACGGGCCACCGTGGAAGACATGTCGTCATTTCCTGTGCAAATTGCGACATTGGATAAGAGCGATATTGTTGCTGTCTCTTTTGATAAATATTAAAGAAATGTCACGTCTGTATGTTATATTTTCAATACAATATATCCCTTATAAGTGCAATTAAAACGAAAGTAATAGTGCTATAATCAAATCGCCTGTATCTTTAAATGTTTGTTGCGGGGGGTAAAGGACCTACTCCTTTAGGCAACTTCTAAAGAAAAATATAGATTATGAAATATTTTATTGTACTACTGTAGTGCATAGCCTAAAATGCTTTAATTGGGATTTAATCAAGGCAATTGTATTTTCAGTTCTCTGCTGTTGAAATTTCTGATCTTGTTCATTCCCCCATTATTTAGAATAAGGCGCTTTTGTCCAGCAGAGGGAATCACACACTCATTTTAGTGGCATTGTTAACAGAGGTCATGCAATTAATGCAGGCTAAATGAAAATGGAGCTGGAAGGTAATACCCAGGCAGTTAGTCTGTGATTCTTCTTTCACCCAGGTTTTTTTCATCTTTAGGAACTTGGGTCCTGTTAAGCTGCTTTCTCTTAAGCTTCTCACTGCTTATCTGTTGTTAAAAGTGCTATATAAATAAACTTGATTTTATTTATAGCCTTGGATATAATATTTTTGAATAAGATGCCGGTGATAACAGCAGTATATTGATCACGAAAGTACTCCAGTGCATCGAAGAAACATCACAGCCTCACATAACTCACACAACTAAATCAGTTGTTGTCGTCGTAAGTCTTTCCAACCTTAGGTCTACTGTTTTGAGCCCACTGAATATCATATTAAAAGTTTATTCTTGCCTAACAACGTAATTTCAACCGATAACAAGACTTTCGTTAGCCTCCTAGCGGTTACACTTGAAACATGCGAGACGGACAATGTTATTATAGAAGGACAGCAACACTAACTAGTTATGTCACAGCGGCCCCATCTGGCACAAAGGAAGAGGAACAGAAGAAGTCATACTCACGCGATCTTTTACACGATAGTTCACGCCGGTGAATTTGTCAACCCCCGTGCGTTAAAGTACAATGTCCAGTCTGGAGTGGCGCACAAAGACGCGCGCTATTCGATCGGCTACTTTTCAAATTCACACAGGGCGAGCATGTAGATTACGGATTTGCATCCTCTGGTCTTCTGTTGATTAGTCGATATGAAGTCAAGGACTGGTTTATCGGATGAAAAGGTGAACTGAACGATGCTGCTAGTTTGTTTTTGTTTGTTTGACATGTCTAATATTATTCGTGGTAATGTCAGTTATATTTTACAACTGACTGACATTAATTTTCAGTGGTTTATCAATTATGAGTTTATATTTTAAATGTGCATTTGTCTTCTTGCTTATGTGTTTTCCCATCCCGTCCAGATCACTGCGCTTTCTGTAATCTACGTATCGTCGCTTAGTTTAAGGTAAGAACATCAGTTCCTACATTGCAAAAATGAGCACTGTGAATATTCACTATTTTTGTCTGCACACAAACTTTATAAACGTATAAACGTGACCTAACAAATATGAATAGCCTACATAGGCATACTGTATACCAATGAACACCAAACGCTATGTCATATGTTTATAAAAGTTTTGTACAGCACCTTAAAGAATTGCGTAACGCGCAATAAATCACTACAAATTAGCAAATCTAATCCAAGAAGAAATTTTAGAACAAGAGGGCCATATGACTCCTGCAATAATCAAGTGATCAAGTGTAAATCACAGAATATATTAATTGTATTACAGTCACACAATTGGAACACCATAAATTAGCAAATGCTTTCCATAATTTAAACCGTACAAAAAACAATGGTCGCCTTTCCAGCACCAAATCTCAGGGACAGCGCCTCAAATCTCACGAGCCCCCCGTGAATATTATGCAATTCACAGGCCAGAGATATTTTGGAGGTGTTATTTATGTTGCTTGGTAACTTTCAAAATTGTGGTTTGTTAAACCATACACCATATTGTGGTGATGGCAGGCTGCACATGCCCAGTGTTGTCGGTGCCAAATTAAATTTGATGTTTAATTCGTACTTTCTGTTGCAGTATAATTGGAAGTTTCTCTGTTCTAGTGGTAACAATTATAAAACGAAGACATCTCAATGAACAAGTAAGTTAAACATTAAATAAGCACTGCCTCTCTCTCTCTCTCTTTCTCTCTATCTCTATTTCTCTCCATCTCTCTCTATCACACTGCCTCTCTGTCTATCTCTCTATCTCTTTCTATCCCTGTCTCTTTCTGTCTCTCTCTGTCTCTCTCTATCTCTGTCTATCTCTCTATCTCTGTCTATCACACTGCCTCTCTCTATCTCTGCCTATCTCTCTCCATCTCATTATGTGTCTCTCACTCACTTCATTTTTCTGTTTGGCAGTCTGTCTGATTGTGTGTGTAATCAGACCTGTGAAGTTAAGTAAGTCTGAGTTTCTTTTAAGAATGTGTACATTGCATTACACAATTGCACCCGGTAATACAAAGTCATCAGTTAGCTTCAGAGATTAGTGGGATTTGGCAAATATTGTGCTATGCTCAGGCAGGCACTCACACACACACTCACACACACACGCACACACACTCACACATGCACACTCACACACACGCATACACACACACACACTCACACACACACACACACACACACACATGCACACACACAGAGTTAATAAATACTATAAAAGAGTATAATAACAGGCTTGTCATAAGCATTAATGTTTAATGAAATTATCTTTTTCTAGGAAAATAAAATGTGTTAGCCTTTAAGAAAAATGAAACATTTCCTACATCAAGCTGTATTTCAACTGTTCCAGCCTCATCTGTAATAAAGTGTCGACTCTGAATGTTCTTAGACACTGAGTACAGGACTTAAGCGCACGTTGGCCACCTAAACGTGTGCGATGGGATTGCTTGCAATGAACAGAATGAAAAACTACTGTACTTCACCCTCACAGAGTTATTTTAGAGGCAAAACAGCATGTACTTATGAGACCCAGATGGAAGGTTTTATTGTTGAATGCTGAATTAATGAATGTTTTTATAGAGGGGATTATCTGATCTGTACCTGCGGGCTAGTGTGAGCAGTGCCTGTTGTATTCCTGCTCTGTGCTTGTCTTGCAGGCTAAGCCGCTGTTCCAGCTGGCTCTAGCAGACATCCTAGCATCGCTTGCTCTGATTGGCTCGACCATAATTAACTTTCTGTCTTACGAAACAGCACACAAAAGTGAAGTAGTGTGCAATGACGGACTGTCTTTGTCACTGGTGAGGAAAATTATGCTGCAAAAGGCCCAAATGGCCTCATTAAACACGTATAAATCAGAGTCATATGCACTGTAAGAAAACACCACCATTTTATGTAAGATATTGTGTTTTTGCCCATTACAGACTTTCTACTGTATTTCCTTCCTGCTCGTCATCATTTACGCCCGTGAGTCAGCACATACTGCTGGAGGGTGGAGGCGTCAAACAGAAGAAGAGTGCAGGTATCAGATGACAGGAGCAAGAGAGGTATAAACACACACACTCCACACACACACACCACACACACAAACACCACACACACACTCCACACACACTCACACCACACACACACACACACACTCACACCACACACACTCACACCACACACACACACACACACCACACAGACACACACACTCACACCACACACACACTCACACACATCACACACACACAGACACCACACACACACACGCATACACACACACACACACCCTTACACGTTAGATCCATTCAGAACATGAACAATGGAATCAAGGCTTTTTTCTTAAATTCAGACTTAAATTCAGAACATTTATACAGACTTCATATTCGAGTTAGCTATATAATCACCACAAGGCTGTAACTGTTAACTGTTAAAATTGTGTCAGTTCTTGGGGGACATACATATGCTAAACCTAAAATAATTACCATATGAACTATTTTCCAAATCTTCCAAGACAACATCCTAGTAGTGAGTACAGCATAAATACTTGAATATAGTTTCTAGCTAGAGCAGATGTTTAATTCTCAGATGGTGTCATGTGTTAAGGTCAGTCACTCAGACAAAAATTAATTTCTTCAATTTCCTCTCTTCCTGTTTCCATATGCAGGACAGAAGGTGGCTCTTTAATCTTCTGTACATCTGTGTTTGGTGAGTACACCTGCTTCGCGGTGCTGGTGATAATGCTGACCGTGTGCTGACCAGGGCTTTTTCATGAAACAGGATCACTGGCATAAACAAACACAACTATGATTCACTTTTCAGTCGCAGCTTCTATGTAATTGCATGTGCATGTGTGTTCATCCAGGTTCATACCCATTATCGGATACATGATTTACATCAGAACCATCACTCTGACACAAGTGCCTTATATCCCGTCATCTCCAGGATCCAATGATGTCAGCAATAATGCAAGTGGCTGGGCCAATGCAAAGTTCTGCAACAGGTAGGCGTGTATGCACTCGGTTTATACTGTATATCTTTCCCAGCAATTATAGACATGCAGGGTAATTCACACTCTGGGGTCTGCTGGCCACCATGGGGACTTTCTTTCTTGGTTACTGTTGCACAACAGAAAACCTCCACGAACAGACGTAATACTTTAGCATTACACACTTATAGTAGAGCAAGCGTGTGTGTGTGCCAACTTTCATTGTCTAAGGTGTCTGTTGTTTGCTGTTGTAGCTGCATCCTCTTCCTACACCTACACATTGAGAACGGTTTCTGTCCTATGGTGGTAAGCAAGAATCCCCCAAAGCATCTCATGATAACCAGCTGCCAACTCCACCACTCTGGTCAAATGGCCTGAAGACTTTGCTTTCTGCTTTCTGTCTAAAACAGGATTTGCGACACCGAAATTTCACTAGGGGTTTTACTTTTGTAAGTGTGCTGATTGTCCTCATATGCTGCACTGTAAGTTGTACACAGCCCACACACACAGCAAATTCGTATGCAGATTTTCTTTAATGCGCAAGTCCTGATTCGCTCCTCTCATTCTGTGTTTTTCTCCAGCTGGTGTACTGGAGATTGCAAAGTTGGTACAGACAATATGAGCAGGCAGGCATGTTCAGAGCCTCACCATCACACACAAGCACTATCTGGTCCTCAGCTCGCTATATGATCCTAGTTATCATCTTCTGCTGGACCCCAGGTGAACACTAGCTTACACACACACACACACACACACACACACACACACACACTTATGCACAGTATGTCTAGACATAGAGAGAGGGACTAATCTACTGGTTATGATTTTCTTCTGTCTATAATTTCTCTCCTCAGCTCTCATTCTGATCAGTTTATCATTTGCTTACTCTGAGACGGAGAGGCTGTTTCCTCTCTTTGTCATGCAGGTGTGTTTCAAAATCCTCTTTCAAAACAAATGGAATTAAAGAATAAGAAATAATAAAATAAGAATAAGAATAAAATCTATAAAAATCTAAAAGCAATTCTTTAGAAATGAATGTTTAATACATAAAGGTTTCGGCTGACTGACGTTTGGTGGGTATCGTGCAGGCCACGTCTGTGTCTCTGCAAGGGTTCCTCAACAGCATCGTGTACGCCTGGAGACGGCGCAACTTTCGAGAAGCTGTGCTCGGAGAGACTCTGCCTCTGATGTTCTACACTAATCAGGCCTTCTTTGACCAGTCCCTGACTCAGACGTGACGGGGTGGAGAATGGCGGACTGGATCACTGCTCCCCAGACTTTACAGCTGAAGATGATCACTACGATCTGAGCACTGTTAGGGAGCAGTTATAAACATGGAGCTGGTATGATTGTTTTATACATTTGCCACTGGAATATTGTAGCACTTTTTTACTTTGATTTTTTGTACTTACTTTTGTTACTTTGCTTAATTTCTGTTTTTCCCTGTTGTATTTATGGTCATGAGATGTTTGAAACATGATAATAAACTTTAGTATAAAAAAATGACAGATTACAGATATCATATCTAACAAATTCAGCATGTGCGTTTCATGTACTGTGTGACAAATGCTGCACTTTGAGTAACAGATTATGACATCAGGTTGACTCTCAGAGATTGTGTTATAATTGATTGTAGAATTGCACAAACATGACTATGCACTTTAAACCTGAACAACATTAGCGATTCTCTATAGTTTAGTGCACCTGTTAGTTGATGAACTTTGCCCAGACATTAGCCCTGTGAAAATATTGTAGTCAAGGTGATAACAGTTGTATTCATAATGGTCTCAAAGTTTTATAGCTGCTTCTGTTACACTTGAGTAAATGATTCACTGTGTGAGTTCATGTTCTTACATTATGGGAATTTCAGCTCTGTATGTGGAGGACATTTCTTTGGACCACTATGTGTGTCAAGACTTATATGGGTAGGTTATAGTTTGGTCATGAGATATGCATTGGTGTCAAGGTAAAAGTATGCAAGTCACCTTTATGGGCAAAACAGAAAGCTGTTCAGATAAGACTGGTTCATGGAGAGTTCAAGCTAGAGGTGATGTAAGTGTGCAGGTATGGAGGCTCACTGCACTGGACAGGTCAGGATTTTTTATTTTACACATCTGATTCAATTTATCAGCCAATTACTTAGACATTCATCAGATGAATAAATTAGAGGATGTCAGAGCTGGTACCAGGGTCGTTCCCACCGGGGAAGCCCACGAGCCAGCTCCCGACACCTCGGGCACAACCAGCAGTGATGACCTGCAGCTGTGTCGTGCCCTATATAGGCAGTTGCAGTGTCCCACTGCTGAATTGTTTGTAGCCCTACGCTATGGTCACGCAACCGGCCCTTTCCCTTTTCTCGTCACCATGTTCTCTCTCTCTGCTTATTCGAGGGTTTTCACTCCTGCGATGCTCCCAGGCCTATCTAAAGTTTCCTTTAGCTGTGTTTTTCTCTGTTGGGTTGGTGGTTATTTTGGGAATGGATTTTTGTTATTTTCCGCTACGGTCGGAGAGCTACTTCCCCTGGCGACCTTAGTTCGTTTGTTTGAGTTTGTTTATTTTCTCCCTTCTCGCGTTTAGTATTGCGCGTCTCTTGTTTAATCTGGTTTGTTCCCCGTTTATACGGTTTTCTTTTATACGCTTTTCCCGCAATCGTTGTGGCGGAGGTTTCTGTTCTTTGTTTTTTGCGTTGGACTGGCTCTCGGGTTCGCCTGTTGCTCAAAACCCTCGCGATGGGGATGTCACCAAACCCACCGCGTTACAGAGGATGCTACAAAATACTACATTATGCAGCATTCCAGTCATGAATTCCCACATAAGTTGTGTGTCTTTTTGTACTTTTATTTAAATGCTGTACAGGAGGTTGGAAGGCTAAAAAAAATGCTGGAAACGTGCACCAAACAGATTTTACCTTTTAACTTACAGTTGAAGCTAATGTAGTGAGTAGTGTCTCGCCCTCATTTTAGATAAACTTTTTATGACAATCTTTATGATGTCATCAAGCTTGACCTAATTTTACAGCAACAATCATCAATCCATTCAACCCGGATAGCAGCTATCATGATTATCACGACTCTAATGAGTTACTAAAATGTAAATGACCTGGCTGTAAAAAGTCTGTCATAGCCCCCAAACAAAGACCAATAACAAACCACATCAGTCAAAATAAACATCTCTGTCTCTATGGTTGGCTTAACCCAGCCAGGAGCAGGTCCTATAATAAAGATAAAGATAAAATAAGAAATTAAATGAAAGATCTGAAATACAGCATGAACATAAATGTAAACATTCTCAGACAGACTTTATTTGGGTGTTCCAGTATAAATTGTCTAGATCAGTCGATTATTAACATAAACGGTCATGATCTGGTGGTTTGGGAACCGGTCTTGTGACTGCAGGGTCATGGGTTTGATTGCCATGACTGAGATGCCCTTGAGCAAGACACTCAACCCCAACTGCTCCCCGGGCGCCAGGCTGCCCACCGCTCTGGGCACGTGTGCACCACAGCTAGTGTGTGTGTGTGTGCTCACTGCACAGTTGGGGTAAATGCAGAGGACTAGTTTGATTTGGGTGAAAATCACAATTGACAATATGGCAACTTAACTCACACACACAAGCTATTCAATGTGTATGTCATTTGTACTTCATATAACTTTCCACTTTTGTATCAGCATTACTTCTATACACATTTCCTCATTTTGAGATTTTAATCCGAATTCGTAAAGAACCAGAAATGCCCAAAGTGGCAGCAGGGATGTGGTCAGCTGTCATGTAAGGTGAAGGGACAGCCAGGTGAACCAGTGGGTGATTCCCAGTGCCACATGCAGATAAGCACCTACACTACACATAAGAGAGAAGAGAGAGGTCTCCATGACAACGCTGCTACTGGCAAATGAACTCTAACCTTTCACTGAGGGGAAAAGTCAGAGGCATATGATTTATTTACATTATCTACATTATCACTTCATGTCAGCCATTTCTATACTTCCACTACCACAACCATTATATTGCTTCCACTGTTAATCTAGAACACAACCTAAAAGGGGGATGGATGCATGAGGAAAAAACACACTACAAGCAAACTCTGTTTGAATAGAATTACTATTTTTATGACCAGTAATGCATTCGAATCATAAGTTGCAACACTATAAATTCTATAAATAAGTTCTATAAATTAGGGACATTGTGTATATCTATATATACCAAACATAATTTTAAACCATTCCTGTATGAAAAGAATGAGATGATGATGCCATCCATACAATTGTTTAGATAAACAATACTACAGAATGGTTAGCATATAAGACATAACCTAATGCCAGGTTCTGAACATGCTAAGTATGTCCTCCTGAAGCTACACCTCAAACACAACTATACAAACTTCCCCACTGTAGGGTAAACCAGGAGCCAGTTTCTAAAATAAATTGTAGTGTTTTTAAAGTTCATACACTTCCTCTGTGACTAGACCAGTTTGGGAGAAAAGTCCCCTAACTTTCCATGCCATTTTAAAAGGGTAAATCTTAAAATAATGCGGAGTACAGTTTTGAGAATACTGGCCACATAGCTGAGGATATTCCTGTTGAGACTCAAATGCTGAATTCTTTATCAGTATAGTGCAAGAGCACTCTTGATGTGCTGAGAATTCAACAGAACTGCGTTGTACAGAAATGTCAACAGAGATTGTCCACCTTGCTTTCAAGCCAGGATGATTCAGCCTGTGCGTGTCATTGTAAATTTGAACAGCAAAAGGGAATTACACAGTGGGTCTGTGTAGAACTGCCTGTGGTTAAAAGGGGAAATCTGGCAAATGAAAATATCTAGGAAATGTTTTTTCAATGTTGAATAAAGGGAAACAGAAACGCAATGCAAGGCTGGCAAGGTCTGCACACACGTTCTGTGGAGGACACGAGAGAGCAGAGGATTCTACACCAGCACGCTTGCCTTTCTAGTCTAGTCCTTGATACAGTGTACAGGAGAGTCTAAAGCCAAGTTGATGCTAACTCCTCCGTTAGCGTCACATATTAGCGCTCCACAGTGAGATGGCTGCTTTTTGACTGAAGCCACATTCTGAGATGTTGCTACTGATGCAACACACACACAAACACACACACATTCACACAAATAAACACACACACACAAGCCAATATTAACAATTAGACTATGAACACTTACATACAAACACAGGAATATTGTCAGTAGCTTTGCTATAGGGGAGAAGCTACACAAATATAACTGTTGTAAATACCGAATATTACAAAATACATGTAGAGGCATAAATCAGCCCTGTTTTCTTTACAGTATTGTGTGTGATTTCAGCAGCACATTCTTTCATTCACAACAGTATTGTGTGTGATTTCAGCACCGATCATTAAATTAGAATAGAAGTGCTGTAAGTGATGTAGATTACACTGTAAATTACCACAAATGCAGCTTTGTAGTTAGTAGGAGAAGTTAAACAAAAGAGACGCACCTTTAGTACCTTTACTAATACAACCTTTAGTATTCAATGCCAAGCTTTTCTCTATCATGAATAACAGAATCCACACTGGAAGAAAAGCCCCCAAACCCTCTCAGAAGTGTAATTTGGGCATAAACATGAAAAAGGGACAACAATAGCTAGACAGATGAAGTGTTTAAAAACTTTACATCGTCGGACAACACAGAAGAAGAGGGAGGCTATATCAGTATAAGGCCAATAAGAAGAGTAATTCAGTCCCTCTAATTCACTCCCACTAATCCTCACAAGCATCTTCATGTGTGAACATGGTGGCTGCATTTTAAGCTGTATTAGAACATAAATGCTGAACTAAAAGTCTGTCTCATTCCTTCCGTTTTGTGTCAGATACCTTCAGCACATAGCAAAAGTAAGAAAAATGCCACAAATCCTCACATCCTTGTTGTAGCATGATTCACGGATGTTTGCAGTAAAGGGGGAGGGGTGAATTCTGATTCGATCTTCTACTTCATCTACTTCATCTTATCAAGTTTAGTAGGATTAAGAAAAGGGTCAAATATTTTCCTTAATCTTTTTCTGTTCCCTTCTCCAAGTAAAATGTGTCAGAAAGACTAGGAGATATGGCAGAATATAACATGTATACACACTCTCTCTCTCTCTCTCATTCTCTCTCTCTCTCTCTCTATCTCTCTCTCTCTCTATTATGAGTATTAAATCCTCAAAGAAAACTTAAAGCTCAGTGGGCCAGGGGCTTATGCTGAGGGTATTACATTCTCCAGATTAATCGAAAGCGTCTCATCCTGTTTTCGTCTCATACACCCAGTTAGCCTAATGTAACCTTCATACTTTGTCATACACTCACAATGTGGAAAAACATAAGACATATAAATTAACAATTCTGAAAGAACACAGAATTTTTCATCAAATGTACTGAAAAACCATGTAAAACATTTAAAATAAACGTCTACGTACATGCGTACTTAAACATATTTTAAAATGCTTGTGAAAATTATGAAAAATTATGAAAATTGTGTGAGAATTATAAAAACGAGACACGACTTCTATTACAATTTACTAATCTAAAGTATAATATCAGAGTATAGCTGTTTACATGGTTGACAATTTCTCTTTTTTTCAGTGTATGTGGAACTGTCTCTCTGACTTTATAGTGCTGTGTGACTTTCTGACAGGGACATCAGTTAATCTCACAGTAATTCCCTTCAGACTACAACTAATCTCAAAATACCTGAAGATTTCTCATCATTTCTCCATTCATTTTTGTCTTTTCCTTTTAAATCACTGTCTTCCTCTTTTTCTCCTTATTTATCTTTAATTTATTCATCTATTATGTGTGCTGTAAAGTACTCTGTGGTATGAAATATGCTGTGTCTTGCCTTACTAACCATTAATGAATCTGTAGCCCTAGTGAGTGTCTTCAGTTTCCTGTCTTGACTTGATTTGAAACCCTGACCCATTAAAATAAGATGGATGCTTGACACACCAAACACTCGTTCCAGTTCAGTTACACTGACACACCAAAAATATTTGTTTATTTCTTGTACGGCTCCACAAGGCGTCACCATTCACAGCCAAGATTTCCCCTAAAAGTCATTTTTCAGAGACAATTACTTACAGCTTCAAGAGACTTCGAGGATATTCTCATGTGTACTGTGTGCAGCAGACATTGTAGCACATATGTAAACAAAACTTGTTAACTTGTTAATAACTCCGTAATTTTTATATAATTTTGTTGTATTGTTTTGAAAAGGTTTTAATTACCAATAACAAATATGCATAACAATGGGATATAAACAAATCAAAACATGAACAGACACTCATAGACCCATTTTGTCACTGTTTATTCACTTGAAAGTTGAGCTGAAGCATCAAAACGTACATCACCTGTTCCCTTCCCTAACATGCACTCTGCTCTTTCTGCTAGTCATCTTAGTCACACAGCTAGAGAGTGGGGGGGGTGGAGAGAGAGAGTTTCTTTTGACAGATGTTTCCAATCATCTCTGGGTATTTACTCTTTGTGCCAAAACCTCCTACTAAAACAGAATGGAAACAGAGTGACAGAGGGGGAGAGGGAGAGAGGGAGAGAGGGGGAGAGGGAGAGAGGGAGGAAAGTGAAGAGACAAAGTATTCGGAGTGAGATCATCCTCATGTCCCTCAATCGCTCTCATTACATAACCACACTCAGTTATACTCCTGCAGTATCAACATAATCAGAACATAAAGACATGTGAAACAAAACAAAGACCACAGAAGAAAACCCATCCAATGTAAACGTGGAAAGTGAGCAACAGCGGAAGCTGTTTTCATAAATGAGGATTTCTAAGTGACCCAAAGCTCTCTATCTCCACCTGGTGGACAGCGTGTCTAAATCGAAATAGTGCAGAGTCTTAAGAATTTTTTAAAAACCTGACACTGACAGAATCAGTTAAATTGCATTTTTGGATTAGACCCAAATGGACACGTGAGCAGGCGATTACATTAAGTAATTCAAATTAAAAAGGCCATTTGGAGATTCAATTTAATCGCATAACTAAACCTAATTAGTAACAGAATATACCAAAAGAAATCCGTCTATGGAGTGGGTTAATCACAACAAAAACCGCTACCTAACAGATAGGCTTACAACTGAAAAAGCAACCATTTCTCTTTTAGGATGGGTGGCGTGCTACAGGCGTACATTCTTCGTCAGTACCGTAGGGAACGGGAGGGAGTGGGCGCGCGCAGCTGTCAGTCCGGGAGTTTGCGTCTTGCGCTCAGTCGGTCAGTTTGCTCCACGCCGAGATCCGACTCACGTCCCAGGTCCAGTGCCTTGCCATTCACAGTTAAACAAGGTGGGTAGATTCGTCTAAACATGTTTGACTCGCTGGTCCCTTGACACTCTTGAGACTCTAATATTAAAGATGCGACAGAGACGTGGAGCGTCTGAAGGGGCGGAGAACAGAAGCGCGCGCTTTGTCCTCTTCTGAGTCGACTTCAGTTATACCAGTTTAACTGAGACAACGATAGTTAGTAGAAAAAGGTTTTGCAGTTTTGTGAGGACTGCTTCATATTTTTTTCTGTTGATTATATACTTACGTTAGTATATAATTGTATATTGTACTGTAACAAACTCACATTAGCGTTGTTTCTAAACGGGACAATGCGCTCTAGGATGGGAGAAGGCGTGTTTTTGTGAAATGTAACAATATTTAATCTTCTTTGTCTCATAAATAATCATGCATTTCATATAATAGTCGTGTGCTATAAGATATACCACATTATACGAGTCTAGGCGTATTTAAATGTCTAAACAATTAACCGTTTTATCTTAAAAAACAACACATTATCGTAAGCATGATTTCACACGAATTTAAGTTTGGGAGACTTTGACTCCTGAACATTGTCGTTTCCGTGCGGTGGACTTCATAGTCCGCTTCGAATAGTTTAATTGTTAACAATGTGTTCGCAACACCTTTGTGCTCTTCATGGAGATCGCGTAGATGAACAAGCAGCCAAACAGGCGCTCATTTTAGGTTTTCTTCTTTTCTAGCGCGAGATAGGCGACCGAAAAAAACACTAATCCCAACCATGGCAGATTTATTGCAGAATGAAATGACTGTGATGAAAAGACAGATGTCTAAAATGTGAGGTTAGTTTTGCTAGATTGTGGTTGAGCTGAGAGAAACTATAGCTCATGATAATTAAGTAAGCTAGCCAAGTTTTTATAAAGTTTAAAAAGTTTAAAATCAGACATGGCAACTGGAGTTAAACATTTCTCACAAATAAGCATGTTTCGTCAGGTTGATGATGACAGAAGTTATCTTTGATGACAGAAGTCTCTTTGTTGTCAAAAACCTAATAACAACACTTTAATTCTTGGGCACACACACACACACTTCACTTCTGGCATGGAGAAAGGTTACGGATGTTTTGTTTCCATTTGATCAGGTCCTTACTCCTGAGGCCACTTCCTGTGGCCTGTGTCTTACGATGTCAGATTCATTAAAGTGCACAGAGGTGCCAGCTCTTCTGATCCCCCCCCACTCTGTTATTCCTGCTTGACTCTACTGTCTGGAATGCTGTGGTTTATCACTTTGCCAACGTGTCACAGTCCAGTTTCTGGTTGTAGGATACTATTGCGCCATTACCAGTGTACAAATACGTTCTTTAATTCTGTTTACAAAAGTTGCACTGTGTTCTGAGGCCGAGTGCTGCGTCACCATATTACTGTACACATTCCCACACACACACGACACTGGGACACGTTTTTACACTGCTGTAAAGAAACGACTCCTCTGAACGCACAGAGAGAAAGAACTAAATAGTCTGACCTAAATAGTCTGTGGTGTGACTGATGTCCTGCGTGTTCCATAGCAAGAATGGGAGCAAAGTTGAGCCGGAGGAGAAGCGATGGACCTGCAGGAGGAGCAGCTGTGATGGAGACCCCAGCGCAGGACCTGCCCGCCACACCTGAAGCTTCATCTGCTCCCGAGATCACTGAGCAGGACCTCGGCGGACCCGACGACACGTGCCTGGCCAAGCCCGAAGAAGCAGCCCCCCCGACAGTGGCTGACAGCAAAGCTGTCCCTGGGGCTCTGGAGGTCATCGCTCACACGGCGGAGGAAACTGTGAGCGCCATTAGCCAACAGATCGCTGGCCCAGTTGAAGATGTTCTAAACAAGAGCATAGGAGCCGTGGAGGCCATGATGGCAGCTGTTGGCATCAAGGATGAGGTCACAGAACCGGCCGCTGCAGACCCAGGGCCTGAGACCCTGGTAGATATTTCAGAGGAGACACCCAAGATGATTTTCTCCACCCCCAAACCTCCTGAAGACCGTGGCTACTCGCCATTTGACCTGCTCTCATCACAACCCAACCCTGAGGCACTCCTCGCTGACCCCGTTGCTGCAGCAACAGCTGATGATGCTGCACCTGCAGTGATGGAGAGCGAGGAAATCCCCAGCCAGTGTGACATTCACGCACCCCCCGAGAGCAAAGAGTTGCTGGCAGGCGTGAACCAGGACGCAGAACCACCAGCAGAACCTCTGAACTGTGAAGTTAGTGTTGAGCCCTCAACTCTAAACTCTGATCCGTTGGTTGATCTGGGGGACATTGGACAAGGAGTGATCACAGCTGTCAACATCATCAATGACCTCATATAAATCCATGGACATGCTAAAAGACGGCAACTGCTAAAGGGACAATAGGGGCGAGGAGTCAGTCCAAGACATCAGCCAAGATAATGTTGAAGCATAGCTAAAAAAATCAATCCTTTTTATTGATGTTTTAGAAATGCCCTGTAAAACCAGTGATACTGTTTGAGCTCAGAGCCCTGAAGCGGTTGAACTCCACATCTAAACGCCAGTTCCAGCATGAACACAAGTCACCCACCTCGCAAACAATTATCCTTGTAGTCATGTAAGGTCAAAGAAAACCAATAGGTTTTATAATATTAAATGAGTGGAATAACCTGTTTTTGTACTCTGTATGTATTCACCCTCGAGTAAATACAACAAGAACATGTTAAAGCAACTAGTGCAAGTGAGAAAATAAAGTGTAGCTGGAAGAGCTCCCTGCCCAACCTCTGACATGGTCGTCTCTTTTTCACAATTACACAGGACCCATCCATTTTTGTCTAGCGATTATGTTGGTGTAGCTAGAAAATGGTTATTCATCTAAGTAATGCAAATCATTACCCAGTAGTTTTAAATTAACCCAACAATCCAGCAGGAGTTTTTAGGAATCAAAACAATGTCAAAAACTAAACATATAGGAGTAGGTGATTTGTGTCAGTGCACACAGAAACCGCTGCAGACATTCAGAATATGTAGTAATGAGATTTCCTGCTACTGTACTTGAATTTCTCTTAAGTTTATTCACACACACACTCTCTCACTATCATATACTCGTAGGGGGAAGGGTCGCATTCCTTCCAGAGAAAAGGGTTTTCAGAGGTCACATGGGAAATTCTGTTTTGGGGTCCAAGCTCTAAGACGCAGCGTTGGAAGCCTCTGTCCCATATAAATCACTCATTCCTCCATATCCAGTGAAAAATGCAAGTACTATATAAGATTCTCACAAAAGGCAAGTAAAGTTTACAAGAAAGACTAAGGACTGGAGCAATGAGTTATTCCCAACACCCGCCTGAAATGTAAAATAATTTGTAAAGAAGATCATTCTTTTCTCTCTCGGAGGGCGTGTGGAGCCTCAGACAGACATTCACAAAATATGCTTGTATGCTACCGAAATACAGAAAATCCCATTTGTAGGAGTCAACTGACACCATATGAACACAACCGGACTGTTTTCTGAAAGGTTGTTTTCACATGTTACACATACAGCCTTAAAAACGTACTAATAAGGAAAAACCTCCAGGCATGTTCAGGTCTTCTGGAAACAAAGTTCAACAAATGAAACAACAAATAAGGAAACTTGCATACACGTTAAACATTTTTAAATTAGAATAAAAAGCTCTGATCACACATCTACAGGGGTCTGATGGCCAACTTGGGGGTTAATCTGCAGGACACTGTGCTGAACACTAGTTTAACAAATGTTCTGGTCAGCAGAATCCGTGGTGGAACGTTCTGGTTCCTGAGCGAAGCTCAGCTGCAGCCGTCTGCAAATAAGAGAGAGAAAGAGAAAAAAGAGGGTTCAAGAAACGGAGCACATGGAAAAATCAACGAATGGAAGAGATAATTATACGTGTCCCCTTTCTTCTCACTGAGCCAGTGGACATCAGCATGATGCTAACTCTCCACTTGTGCAGACAGTGCTTGAACATTATTTTAAGGGACTGACCATCAAGCTGAAACCTACACTGGCTACAGTAAACTATTAGTTTGAGAAGCCAAAAAAAAAAGTGAGAATCTTAGTTATCATCCATTTCTTAAGTATAAAACACAAATATGTATGCTTGTTAAATACTTAGCTGTTCCCACAAGCTAAACAGATTTCAGATAGTCACGGTCTTACTTGTATTTCTTAGCCAAGTCTACATTAGTTCGTCCCGGCTGGAAGGGATGAGCCCAAAGTATGGCATTCCAGGAGTGACCAAAATGTTTCACCCCCTTAGTGAGGAAGGCCAGCTCATCTGCGGAGAAGTTCTTCCGTTCCCTGTGTCTGCCTGAAGACTGAAGGGAGAGATGAGTAGTAACACACACACACACACACACACTTTCCATGCACGCCTAGTGACCAAAGATCCAAGGTTAGATTAGAGGTTTACTTAGAAATTAATTTCTCATGACAGCTGTAACCCAACTGACCTCTAGAATGCAACCACCCCACAAAAGCAACAACAAAAAAACCCTCTTACATTCGGTTGGCCATCTCTGTGAACACGGACATCCCTCTTCTCAAAGTTTGGGCCTAAGGAGGGGACGAATAAAGATGGTGCAGTGGAGGTGAACAGAAGTAGCTCATTAGCACTGAGCATTTGTGTGTGAGGCTCCAGGGAGGAGTTACAGCAGGATTAATGCAGTGCAGACATGGCTTGATCCTTAAAATAACACTTCAATGCACAGCTACACTGTACCCAGAATACACATGTGGGAATCAGCTTCCCTCTATGCGATATATCTAGCTTTATATTAATCTTATTATAAACCACTGGAAGCAAAGAGACTTGTCCACAAAGTGAGTGTGTGACTGGTTTTATGATGTCAAATGCCCCACCACTTTTATGTTCTAATGACTGTGGTCTATATTGTTTTGCAGACTGTCGCCATAGTAAATGCAAACAGAGATCAGATCCAACTGGGACATATCTAACTTCATCAGTCCTACACACCCTGTTTCACACACAAGCTTTCTCTATGCTTGTGTGTCTCTCTGCCCACAAAGGGATGTTAGATCATTGATTATAGTTTTGTTTGTGAAATACTCTCTCTACCCCCAAAGTTGCACAGAACTATATAAATAATAACTACATCACCATCGATAATACTGGACAATAATGAGGAAAAACGTATCTTCTCTTACCGTTTGTTTCGTAAGGTCTCTTCAGTGGGGTGAGACTTATGACTGGACAGAAAGAGAGAAAAGAAAGTAGATGACGACTGATGAATAAAACATTTGGAGTAAAGCACTCACACAAAGCAGATGTTACGCTCATCCATAGCTACAGTACATCTGAAACAAATTACTTCCTGGCCAAGAGTCCAAACAGTCCCCTTCCCTCAAATGAAGTGTAGCAATAGTGTGATGAACATTACCAGCAGGCCTCCGACATCTCACAGTGCCCGACTGGTTGGCACCCGCTGCGTTCCTCTCCACACGGTCGGGGGGTTTGACCCCGGCCGCAGAAGGTGGCGCGGCCCCGTCCGTCCCGCAGGGCACACGATGGCGACCTCGCAGAGACGCGACCCTGCAGCCACGGAGCCTCCTCTTCAGACGCCCCTCGGCCACCTGCAGGGCCTCGTGGACCTGGCACATGCCCGCGCAGCGGCGGAGCCTGGGGCCCAGCGTGCGGCTGTCCACCTCCGCCAGGCCGCACGCGCAGCCTGAGCCGCACGCGCAGGCCACACGCGCAGGCCGGGGAGGAACCGAAGTACAACACCGTTTACCGATGGAATGCTGTTTATTAAGGATTTAATCAGTATTAGGTGGAGGGAGCTAGAGGCACCTGCGCAGCGTAGTTGTCTGGACACGGAGGCAGCCGGGGTGATGAGGATCCTCTCAATCTCGCGAGCCAACAGCTCCGAGCACAGGGACAACTCATCTGAGCAGAAAGCATCAAAGAGCCTCAGGGCAAGCACAGAACCTCTCGGTCACTGCGCAAAAGATCTCTAAGGCATTTGTGCATTTGTGCTGCTGCTTTCTCTCTAGTTGGTGTTCTTAGCCGTGGTGAGTTGCATGGGGTGGCGAGTACCCTCCGAGAGAGCCCGACGCTGCTGCCGGCTCTTCGTGGGAGCAGGATGTTTGAAAATATGTGGGCTGCAACCCAACAAAAACACAACACAGAAAAATGTCACAGCAGTGTCAAGGTAAAACGAGAATGAGGCCAGTTCGCTGTTCCACAATTAACGGGCGGCTAATTCGCCAGTCATAACTGGTTATGTGGGGAACATACCCAGGTTACTGACCTTTAGCCTGATAGTTAAAGTGCCGGACTGGAGTGCTTTTGGAATTTTGTCTTTGGGAACCAGTTTGCGATGCAGTAGTTCTGTTCATTGCTAAAGGAGAGAGATCTAGGCTGCTTTCCTGTTATTTAAGGCTCTTACCTATGCAAGTTTGTGTCACAGTCTTGGTAAGTCTGTGGGGCTCGATCTGGGTTTCCATTAATCCCATCATGAGTGCCTGTGCTTCTGCTGACGAGGGCTTTCATCTTCACAGTCTCTTCTCCTCTTTCATCCCTTTCCATTTTCCTCTTTTTCATCTCTTCCTCTCTCATCATTTGGAGGTCAGTGTTGTTTTGGGGTTCTGCCCTCGCGGTGCCAGTCTCGCCCCACTGGTGCTGCCCCCCCCCTCTTTTCTCAGGGTTCAGTGACATGTCAAAGTCTCTAAAAATCTGTCTCCGAACCTGCTGTTGCAATACACACACACACAAACACACACAGAGTAAATAAACAATGTACAAAAGGACAGTAGGCCTCAGTGCTGACCCTCAGTGCTATTTAAAGACATACGAGTTACTTTGTAAATGAAGTCTTGGTTTTAAATAGACTTTTTCATTTGGTATAATAGAAAACTGTCAGCTAACCCCTTAATGGCTGATAAATACTTGAAAGTGAACTAATTTTAAGCTTGACAACCTAATTTTAAAATTAAAATACAGTTTTTCACCATTGGCTCTGCAGGTTGGATTTGCAGGGTTGTGAGTGGCTGAGCTGGAGGTTGTGAAGGAGTTTTGTGCAGAATGTTCTCTCTGTCCGACTCCTCCTCATATACCCGGTTTTGACCTTTCACCTTTCGCACCACCAAGCCCTCCCACAATTCCTCTCTGGATTCCACAGACCTCAACAGAACTGGCTGTGGGCACCAATCTGGGGAATTTTCTGCATCCTTTACCAACTTCTCCCCCATCTGAGAAATACACACAAATACACACACACACACACACACACGTGCACAGCCGCATTCTCTAAAAGTTATACAGAACATCAAACATCATCAGTGTCATGAGATTCCACAAAGTGACACAGACCAGCTGTCGTTTTTCCAGGCCCTGAATCCTCTGTAATATTTCATGTGCTGATTGCCAATGTCTCTGCAGGTCATAGTCCTCTACATCTCTGCCCAGCGACTCCGCTGGAGAGGAGCAGAGATATAGCACCTAATTATTTACTACAGGCTCTGTTGCAACAATACCTGACTGAAAACAAGACAAACTTATCAATAAAGCACAGAGAGGTCAATCTGCTAGTGTTTAATAAACAACAAATCAACAGACAGAAACCCCAAAGACAACAAAGTAATAATAATAATAAGTGTGTATAACTCACTGATCTTTTTACAGGTTTGTAACACAAACGTGACCGACTTTCGAACCTCCTCATCGTTTGTGTCAGTCAGCAGAGAGATCATCAAGGACAACCCACCACCAAGCAACAGCTGAGACTGATGCTCCACTGGGGAGGGAAAGACCAAAATTAAAAACGTTTGCCGTTTCTTCACAAATCTCAACGGCGAACGCACAAATCTACGGCCACGCACGTCCACACACTCACCACATGCACTGGTGCAGTACCCGAGTGTCATTACCACCACTAGCTGGTCTCGTGGACTGAGATTAGGCACAGACAGCAGAAGCAGGAGGTCCGGAACCAGCAGGAGCTTAGACAGAACAGGTGCTAATGCGTCTGAGAAAATGAAAATAAACCTCTTTAGTGTGCTTGCGTGTCCCTTTGACCCTCGGTGTCTGCACGCATGTTACCGTTGTCTGCGATGCAGGCAGCCAGCGTTCTGGTGACCATAGTAGCAAGCTTGCAGGCCAAAGTGCTGTCTTTGCAGTGAGGGACAACTCGAGCCAAAGTCTCAGAGAGCGTGACAAGTCCTCCGAGAGATGCAAAATACTCTTGAGCACACCCTGAAGCATGAACACATACAAAGCGACTTGAGTATTGTGTTTCATGTGTGGCCAACAGACCAACATTAGAAGCAATCAGTGCAGCAGACACTTCAACTGCATTACTTGAAGTGTCCGACGTACAGGGTACTCACTGTTATTGGCCACAGCCATGCCAATGAAAGAGCAAATGGGTTGTGCCAGCTCCTGTCTGGACACAGACATCTGCACAAGCCACACTCTCATCAAGGGGAAGACACACAAGCATGCACGCTGGTTCTCATCTGGCGCACACACACACACACACCAAGCAGGAAAGCAAAGGTGCAAATGTGTTTGTTCTGCTCCGTTTGTGTGTGTAAGTCTGTGTTTTGTGCCTCTGAGCAGGTCTGCTGCACGTATTAGGTTCTGCTATATCAGTAACCATGACACAGGACACTGACACTGCATGTGTTTATACCGTTCCGGGGGTTGTTGACACAGCCACACAGAGCACTAGACACTGAAGTCCACAGCTGCAACAGCTCATCAGGTCCTCCAGAATCCGGAAATCCATCACTGGCAACACGTATAGACAATAGACGTACCAATAACTGTGTGTGTGCGAGTGAGTCTATAACCCAAGATCACATTGATTATAATATAAACAGCAATAGTTTACATCATTATCTATGGCTCATGTCCATTAAAATACAGGAATGTAAGGCCTATTGTTTATGTTTAACAGTTAAAATTCTATTGCCAAAGTTTACCTAATAGACTTGGAATTAGAGCATCAAACAGTGAAAAATCTCTGAGTTTGAGTACCTGAACAAATGGAGCAGAATATCCATGCATCCAGTAGCCTGAGCAAGGCTCTGTCCCTGTCCTAACACACAAAAGCAAGCAAATCTCAAGTCTGCTAGAATTATCAGCATTAATTGGGAAGCGGAGCCAGTGGGAACTAGTATGGCTAGAGATTTGGAATGCCTGGAATGTCAGATCCAGTAGCTCGCAAAAAAAAAACAAAAATCCATCTATGGACAATTAAGTTTCCATCCGGTCTGATTACAAGATCAGTGGCTACTTGAAATACCCATCTTGATGTGACTGGGTACGATTAAACATGGAAGTGAATCTTACTGTTGTTGGAAACCAACACAGACAGCATATACACCGCCACCCTTTTCCTTGTAGGGGACACTTCACGTTTCAGGCATTCCATCAGGTCACGGAATATCTCCTCCCTGCAGAGGGTCTGTTTACAGCTCTCTAAAAAAGAGGCAATCACCCATCAGCTCTGGATGCACAGCTACAATCCCAGACCTAATCTGTTACTCAGAACATATACAAAAACCGAACATCTTCCTTTCTTTAAAACCGCAAAAAGAGTGGTTGAAAGAACATGAACGAACACACACCGTTAGATTCAGCCAAGGAGCCAAGAGCAAAAAGAGCCGTTTCTTTGACCTCAGAGTAACGGCTGGACCTGAAGAGGTTACAGATAAATGTGACACCTCCAATCTCTTTGAGGAAGTCGACATTCTGACCTGCGAAACACAGAAGAAATTTATGAAATGGTACAAATGTCGGCTTTCTGTCTGACATGTGTGACTGCTTTGACACTGACCATTCTGTTGACAGATTGATACGATGGTAAGTAGGGCTTGTTTCTGAGAGTCTGGACATTTCATCTGGTACTTCAGACACTCAAGTAATAGGCGGAGATCAGTCTTGATGGCTAAAAATGTTGATCAGATAATATTTATTTATTAAATTAAATTAACTCCATTTGCTTGGTGAGAAAGAGTTATGCTTTTAAATACTGTAATCATTTCCCATCACTGTTCTGTGATTTTGACCAGGCATATTTATCCCCTACCATGCCATTATGCATTTTGCAGGTATAAAACCTTTTCCACAAGAGTGTACCACAGCCAAAAAAAAGTCACAACTCACCGATTTATATTTTAAAAGCCCACGTTTAAAAAAAATGAAAATTTCCATAAAGTTCTCTTAATTGTCAAGAGCTACTGACTTCCTTTAAGGAAGTAAAACGAACCCAATATACTATATCTGACATGACTCCTGTATAAATGATGAAACTACCTTTGAACACAATGCTGAGTAAGTGACTTACCGTTTAACATTTTCAATTGGGATGGTTTGTATTTTCCTGTCCTGTGGCTACAGATGGTGAGAACAGAACCAGGTTAACGCTACAATTATGAGAAACACTGGCGGTCTGAAGCCCAACTGAACCAGCAGCTCCACTGTCCCCATTTGTCTCACCACCACTTAGGCTACATTACTGTAAAGCTGGGGCGTTGTTCTTTAATGTTAACTAGGGCAGTTACATTAAACACTGCACACTACTAAGTAACCCAATTACAGTACATTCAGGCTTCGTCTACATGACTGCATTCATGAACAAACTGGCGCCTTCAAGACTATTTCACATTTTGACTGCTAGTTAGTTATCGAGGTAACCAGCTAGCAAGTACCTACTTAGCCAACGTTAGGTGCGTTTGCCTAACGTCACCACACAAACTTATGTTTTAACTAACGTCACTTATGTTAGTAAACCAAATCTAACTTTGGACCACGCGTCCCTTCATTAGACTCCCCAATTTAACCACAGCAAGCTAACGTTTAACTAGCGCTGTAAGCTAACATGACCAACTAGCTAACACTAGCGACCTAGCCAGTGGGAGAGGTAGCCAGTCGCGCGCTAATGCAAAAAAACAAAATCTAACAACATCTTAGCGTTTTGAAAGCGGTAATGATGTAGATCCACTAATCTAAAATCTAAATGCGGTCCTAATCGAGTAGACATAGACAGCTGGTTAGTAGATCCAGCTGTAAATTAACTAACTACACCACTAACTTGCTGAACGCTCAGGATTCCCGCCATTCCCGCGTTACCTCAGACATATTTGATGGTGTTACTTTGACATCAAAAATGCCCGTAGAGCGGATTACCGACTTCTGTGGCTGTACACAGTACCTTAACTCGCCCTTAAACAGTTTTACACATTTTACTATAAGGAAACATATACAATTACCCATCAGAATGAGACCCCACTTTATAATAAATTTAACACTGATCAAAATGTTTTCAGATGGTCCGTCGTTTTCTGTCAGCAAACAGCCGTCATAAATCACTACGCCTACAAACACTCGCTTGTATTATTATAACTATTATTATGTATTATTGTGTTATGTTTTATTAACCGTCCGTTCTTGTGTCGGTATGTATTATGACAGTATGTATTATGGCTCCTCTACTGTGACTGAACACGAACACGGTTTAGTGCCGTTAACCAAACCCCTACAAAGCTGGAGTTTAATCATGAGTAAAAGGCATCATTTGAGTGTATAACTTGTAACTTATCTTTATATATCAATTATATAATTTAACGTTTTAAATTTTCAACGTAACCGCGATACTACATTTCCCAGTGTGCTTGTAACACAGAACTGCGCATGCTCACACGGACAAACAACACAACTGCGAGGTACACACACCGGATCCGGTGCGGCTGCCTTTTATGCTGACAGGTGCTTTACCTTTTCTGTTTCATGTCACTTGTTTCATTATAGACCGTACTGTAAAGTAGACCAAACGCGATTTGATGAACAGCACTTCCAGAATATTTGTTCGATATTACTGAAGACATGTTATTTCGATGATCGGTTAATGTCTGTCGCAGCAAGGCTAGCTACATTAGACTTCGCTAACTTAGCTTGATAATAATTAGCCATAATAGACGGATAGAGAGCTACATATTATGCAGAATTGTTAATTAAATCATTGTGGGAAGGTAGGTCTAACTATTTGCACTAGACAACTAGCTATAAAACAGTATGAAACCCAGGATTCTTTAAGATGTTCTAAGCTTACATATGAACTAATAGGTAGTACACATTTAACTTTATTAATTGACCCAGAGTCCAAATTCGTTGTGAATGAAATGTACCAGTTCCTGTTTCATATAGGAACATCCAGTGATATAATGATGCATTTAGTAACCCTTGTACTCATTATATTTACACCAACTTTATAACACCACGTTCCTTAATGACACATTTGTATCATAATCAAGTTATGGTTTAATGCCTTCTAGTGCTTTTCAGTGGTATTTATTTGTTCTTGGCAACTACTGTAGGCTGACATCTTGTTTCGGTGTATGTTGATTTGAAGTAGCTTGATAAAGGTGCAAACTCTAGCTTGCTTGATTAATGGTTTTTGTGATTCCTTGTGTCATTTTTCCAGATGTGGGAGTGTCAGCTGGACATATAGGCAGTTAACATGTGCACAAGACTGCTGTGCCATGTTGGCAGTCGGCACCTCCCCGTCTGTTCCTTGAGCAGCTGGTGTGCTCTTCCTTCCACATCCCGCCGTTCTAACATCTCACTCTCCCAGGCCCAGACCTACTCATCTCGTGGTAGGAGGTCAGACAGTGAGCCAAGTCAAAGCAGAGAACATGCACTGTCTTCGCCTGGTCGCATGGTTGACTTTCAGCTGTCCGGACTGCAGATCAACTCAGTGCTGCGAGCTAACGAACAGTCGGTGCGCATTCCAGAATTCGACAGGCGTGGGGGCCTCAGCCCTGTGCTGAAGTTCGAGAGCAATCAGCTTGGTGCCAATTCTCCCCTGGAGGACAGACGCAGCAGCGTCACATGCCTTCAGACTCGGGGCATGTTGTTTGGTGTTTTTGACGGCCACGGTGGCCATGCGTGTGCTCAGGCTGTTAGCGAGCGTCTGCCTTATTACGTGGCTGTGGCTATGATGCCAGAGCCTAGCCTGGAGGACCTCGAGGCCGCCATGGAGACGATGCGGCCCGTACCACCAATTCTTCAGTGGTACAAGCACCACAACGACTTCAACTACCGCGAGTCCGCCGCTCTCTATCTCAATCACCTGCGCGTTTACTGGCAGGAGCTCCTTGCAAGCGAGGAACACGGTAACGGAATGAGCCCCGGCGAAGCCCTTAGTTACGCTTTCCAGCGCCTGGACACGGACCTCTCCTTGGAGGCGCAGGTCCCGATGGCCAGCGATCTCGTGCGCAACACGGCCGTCCAGGCTGCCTTCGCGGGCTGCACGGCCTGCCTCGCTCACGTGGGGCCAGACGGCGTGTTCGTGGCGAACGCCGGCGACTGCAGAGCAGTGCTGGGCGTGCGGGACGCCGAGGGCAGCTGGAGCGCCCTGCCCCTGTCGCGGGACCACAACGCAGCCAACCGGGCGGAAGTGGAACGTGTCCGCTCGCAGCACCCGGCCGGCGAGCACCAGGCGCTGTTCGCCGACGAGCGCCTGCTGGGCGTGCTGATGCCGCTGCGCGCGTTTGGAGACGTCCGCTTCAAGTGGAGCCGCGAGCTGCAGCAGAGCGTGCTGGACAACGGCGGCTGCGACCTGGAGGCGCTCCAACTCTATCAGTACTCGCCGCCCAACTACCTCACCCCGCCTTATCTGGAGGCCACCCCAGAGGTCACCTACCACCGCCTGCGGCCGCAGGACCACTTCCTGATCCTGGCCTCCGACGGCCTGTGGGACGAGCTGGACAACGACGAGGCCGTCCGTCTGGTGGCGGAACACTTGACCGGCGTCCACCTGCAGGCGCCTCTCTCGGCTAGCCAGCGGCAGCTCAGCCTGGGTCAGATGCACCAGCTGTTGCTACAGAGACGAGCACGCGCCACACCCGCACTCGATTTGAACTCTGCCACTCACCTGATTCGCCATAGTCTCGGGACCAATGAGTACGGAGAGATGGACCAAGAGAGGCTGGCCGCATTGTTGACCCTCCCAGATGACTTGGCACGCATGTATCGGGATGACATCACTGTCATTGTGGTTTATTTTAATTCAAGTCTAAACAAAACATCTTGCAATAATTAAGAACAGATCTGTACAATCTGTATAATTACTGGGGGTCATGTCAGATTATTCACTTAATGCACAAACGCGCATTCAGACACTTTTTATCTTTTAAAATGCTTTCAATAATCTGTTTGGATAGTCATAATAGCTAAGTATTTACTGATATCTTATATTCAGTGATTACTAATGCAAATCTATAATTTTCATTTGGAAGATAAGGTTCCGTTCATTCCAGCTAAATCATTATACAAGGCACATGGTACATGGCATGTGTCTTTTTGAGGCAATTACTATTGATTTTTATTCCTTTAGAAATGTCCAAATGAGATTTGCTCTGAAGAGCAGTTGTCATTTTAAAACCATGTTTTTCTCTGTAATGATATATAAAAAAATACCTAATATACATGAGAGGATATTTTGTATACATTATGTATTTTTATTAATCTGTAAATTAATTTAATAATTTAATCCAAACGTTAAAATAAACCTGAATTACTATATTATTTGTATGTATTTTATTTCTGAGTTTTAAATGATCTTTATTACTATGATGTACACCTTTCACTTCCTACCCTTTTTTGGAAGTTGGAAGCTTACTGTGTAAAATCAGTCTAGTGATAACAACATTAATCCAATGGTACATTGTTCATCATTTTGGTATAATTCAGTGGTCATAAAAGTCAAACTTATGTTGATGTACTTATTGCATAATTTAAAACCTACTACTTGTATAATATGCTGTTTCTTATTACTGTTAATTTTTTTTTTATAGTTTGGATGACAAGGTCCATGTTTTTATTTAAGTTAATTAAATGGCCATAATAATAAAACACATGACAAATAAATACTGTAGGCCTGTTTCCAGTTATTTATTTATTGATAATATATTTAATAGTAACTTCCCTCTGTTCATATTTACCTTTAGTTTTTACAGTATAGCCCCCATTGCCATCCTATAAACTGCATTTTTGGTTATTAAAAAAACATTCTGTGAACTGGTTTTTAATGTGCTTTTGGTTGAGATTGGGATGGGGGTATCGGATTTTCCACTTACTATCCAAGACTTAGATAGATTTTGCATGACTTTTGATATTTGACATGTCACACATTTAACTAATTTACCACTTAGACTTTTTCTTTTTAGTTTAAAACTTGAATATTTTTTGAATATTTTTGATTATTTTTTATTTCATGTCTTAAATTTGGTTTAACTGAATTTACACGTCACCTAAGGTTTTGAAACATTCGGGATTTTAGACTTGAAAGGAACGTGCAATATAAGTAAAGATTGTTATTAGCAGCAAAGTTATTCAAATGAAGCAAGAATTTTGCTTTCTGACAGGCAATGTATACAGACACCTATCCTGTACTAAGACGCCTACGTCTTTACCATAAATCAGTTTTAGCAAATGCCGTCAGAGGGCGTTCGATCTTTCTCCCCAAAGCGCATGCGTCAAACACCCGCTGAAATTCAAATGTTTGAAGTAGACGGAAGAGCGTTGGTGAGCTCGTTACCGTCCCAGCTCTAACGTTTTCGCTGAGGTAAGGACAACGTTGAATAAAAGACGAATGCTATAGTATTCGGCTATACTTTATCGGTTTTATCTTGACTGAAGGCGTTTAATGCGGTGTACTGTCATGACATTTGCAAAGAGAGCGTATTTACCAGCAGTGGTTCGAGTTAAAACGTTGGTGTGCTGTGTAGAGAGAAACTGTCCCCAATATCCCTGCCCAGCCAGTCCGACGGCTGCTCACATAGTCGAAATCCTTGGAGATCTTTACTATAACCTTTTCACATTATGTGGCTATAACGTTACTTTATGCTTTTTAAAGTAGCTATCAAAACAGCCGTAATAAATCCAGTAAGCTATCTAACAGCTAATGCTAAGTTGACTTAACACTAACTAGCTTTAGCTAAGTTGACTTAACACTAACTAGCTTTAGCTAAGTTGACTTAACACTAACTAGCTTTAGCTAAGTTGACTTAACACTAACTACTAAGTTGACTTAACACTAACTAGCTTTAGCTAAGTTGACTTAACACTAACTAGCTTTAGCTAAGTTGACTTAACACTAACTAGCTTTAGCTAAGTTGACTTAACACTAACTAGCTTTAGCTAAGTTGACTTAACACTAACTAGCTTTAGAACACTAACTAGCTTTAGCTAAGTTGACTTAACACTAACTAGCTTTAGCTAAGTTGACTTAACACTAACTAGCTTTAGCTAAGTTGACTTAACACTAACTAGCTTTAGCTAAGTTGACTTTACACTAACTAGTCAGGTAGCTAGTTCGCAATCTAGCCACGTAACTTGACTACCTAGATAGTTAAATCTGATGTTATATCATGTTTGGATAACTAACTTCCTTCTCCCTTTTTGTCAACAGGAAAATGGAAAAACATAAGCAGACGGATACAAATCAAAAGAGGCGGAGAGATCCTCTGGAGGACAGCGTCTTGGTCTCTAATGGTATGAATTTTTCAAACAGAAAGCTAGCTCTGTATTAGCTGCCTTATATAGTATATATACCGTTTGAGTTCACTTCACATTTGACATACTTGTATGTTACACGTGTGAGTACATTAGTGATAAGTACGTTTCTTATCAAGTTCTCAAGTGTAGCACGATTGTTAGTCTAATGATACATTTATTTTTGCAGGTTAAATACGTAAGTCATAATTAGCATTTATGAGATGTCATTGTAGCAATGATTTGTGGCTTTTTTGTGAGTATTCCTGTAAAGTTTGTGTTAGCTATTGTTTTGTTCTCATTTTTTACAGTTAATTTAAAAATTGCAATGCGGTAATTCTACAAATGACAAAGATTGTGATAGTTGACACACATATCATGGATTATTCCAGAGCTTGATAATGTGCTGAAGAAGAGACGCTTGGCTGCAGAAGGGGTGGAGAATCAAACCCCACTGCAGCGTGCGCCAAGGTCTCCAGCCAGATCGCGGCGGGTGGAGCTGCAGGTGAAGCCTGACACACCGGCCATAACTTCAGTTCGGCTCAGGGTGCAGCAGCTCAGTCAGAGACGAGATGGTGAGACATGCCTGATTCGCTCTTTTGTCGTGATGATCTCTGTGCACTTTGTTTGTATTGTGATTAGAATGAATGACTCAGAGAGTGTGTGTGTAGGAGGGATGGGGCTTGTCCAGCGCTGCATGTCAGATCCAGGGGCGGAGAGTCCCTCCAGCAACTTGCTGCATGATGTTTGCCACATCGGTGAGTGATTACATTGGCCTGTGTCAATCTGCTACACTGTCTTTCTGCCAACTAGTAATTCACCCACTTGCTGCTGGGAATGTACCACTGAAGCATCATTCCTTCCTGTTTGGCATAACTTTTCTTTTGAAGCTCAGTTTTTTTTTTTTCCCCAATGTGTCTCATTTGAAAGCACAAGTTAGGAACTCCGGTGTTTAAAATAATTTGCTCAGTGTAAATGATGCACAACACAACACCTGTTTAATGTCCTCTGTATATCTGGCTGTGGTGTTGCAGGTGAGGGAGAATTCAGCTCTCGGTTGGAGCGCTTTAAGGCCCCCACCCCAGAGCATAGCCCTGCCCCTGCCACGGTCTCCGCCCGCCACCTCTCCAGCCTGGTGCACAACATGCAGCAGCAGCTGAACGCTGCCGTGACCCCCAGCACCAAGGAGGCGTCACGCATACGCCAGGTGGCCACGCTGAACACCAGCCCCCTGCCAAAGGCCGTAGTGGAGTTGTGTTATAACTGTGTGTGTGTGTGTGTGACCTGCCCAGGCTCGAGAAGATGAGCTGAAGGTCCTCAGAGCTCAGCCTCTCTCCGAGAACATGTGGCTAAAGAGGAGCTTGTCTGACCCTTCACTCGCTGAGGTACTCACTCCATTCCAAGCACGTCTGACTCCTCCCTCTGTGCTGTCATCCATGATGGATACGGAGACACAAAACCAGAAAAACTGGTCTGTTATTTAGTTTGCATATAACTTCGCCGTTGAGTCAAGTAAACTGAATTGTGCACATTTTGCCAGAGGGCAACTGTCCCCATCAGCTCTACTTGTGCTTTCCAGAGGACCAGAAAGATTCGCTGGCCTCCGTTACAGTTTGACAGTGTGAGCATATTTGTATTTGATGCTGGTGATCTGCACAGGGTTCCTCTCTCTTTCTCCTCTGAGGTTCACGTTTAACCGCATACATTCTGCAACCCAACCACCTGCTTTACATTACGGTCCACAGCACCATCACTGTCAACAGCAGATCTATGTGGGGCTTTTTGTTTGTTTTTAGTGATTTGTTGTTTGCATTACTCTGCTGTAGTTGTTCTTGTTCTGCAGACAGCATCACTGTTCACATGTAGTGTGAGAAATCACTCTGTTAAACTGTTTTCTTGCCAGGATAACTTGGGCATTGACTCTAAGGCAACTGAATGCTGCATTAGCTTCAGCAGTTGTAATGAGGAGGACTTCACGGGGGAGATCCAGCCCTCACGCTCCGAGCTTTTCCCCCCAGGTAAACTCAGGTGTACTCCAGATATTGTCTCACATGAAGCTAATACCGCTGACGCAATACAGGCGGATATGCTATAAGGATTATACATTTTGAAAACGGTATACGCACGGACTCTTAATCTGTCAATCTTTTGCTGTTGTAGAATCAGTGGTGAACTGTAAGGAAGAAATGAGTCGCTCTGCCTTGATTGACAAGATGTTTGAAGACGTCTTGCAGGCTGCTGACGAAGAGGAAGGAGAGAAAGAGGAGGGAGGGAGTGACAGCTGCCAGTCGCAGCCCATGAAGGAAGAGGAAACCGACTTGGACCCAGCTGAAGATCTGCCGATGGAGGAATCTCCGTCTCCAAGCCATGGAGCACACGAAGGGTGCACAGACACGGCTCTGCACAGCGCTGGTTTTGTGTTCAAGCGCGAGAAGTCCAGCGAAGGAGAGGAAGTGGGTGAGGAGCCCACAGAGGAAGTGGGTGAGGAGCTCGCCTGCGCTGACCGCCGTGAGAGAGGAGGCGGGAATACAGACGAGGGTGGCTCCTCCTGTAGTGAAATAGGAGGCGGGGTTACAGAAGAGGACTGCTCCTCATGTGAGAGGGGAGGCGGGGTTACAGAAGAAGACTGCTCCGCATGTTGTGAGAGGGGAGGCGGGGTTACAGAAGAGGGCGGCTCCGTGTGCAGTGAGGAAGACTTCCTGACCCTCCCACCTAGCTGTGTTCTCTCCCCTCTCAGCAAATGTATGGAGGCTGTTGTCACACCGTTGGTAAGAGAACAACTACCGATTAGTTTTCTTTCTTTTTCTGAGGAGCATTTTGTCGTCAGAACTATTGATTTGAATCAACTACATCTACAGTTTCATTCATAAGTCTGCTGAATTGTTGTCTTTGCTGTGTTAATGTTTAGAGGCTGGTTACCACGGTTCCTCCACCCACTGTGCAGTGTGCATCTCCAGAGGACCTGACCACTCCCCCTGCTCCACCTCTGTACAGGTACGTTCATGGTTTCAGATAGGAGTGGTGTAATACAGGTAGGTAGAAACTAAGTATCCCTTAAGGTTGTTTTAACATTAATAGCTTTGAAGTGGTGGTATGTCTTGTGTGTTTGGACATTTGATTATTGACTCTGAGAAACGTTTGGAGTGTCATTAATTGTAGTCATGTTTATTATCAACAGCATTGATGCGTACCGCTCTCAGAGTAAGAACAGTCAGCTGGTGTCTCAGTGTGCAACTCCAGGAGTCCACAAACCGGCTCCAGACCGGTCAGCCAGACCAGCTGTCAACACCAAGGAGACCATCAAGGTTCGTCGTGATTCCCCAGTGCTTGGCTTTACCTTTGTGAGCATCTTGAGCGCTTGTGAGTGGCACAGCGGGCGTCACAGGTTCGTGCTCACGCCGTCCGATACAACGGCTGCTGCTGACGCTCTTGTTCTGCGTTGCTGCGCAGGCTCTGAATGAAGAAGCTGCCAAGCTGCAGACCATCATCCACCAGACGCTGCAGGCTCTGAGCTGCTGCAGCGACCGTGATCATGGCAAGGGCTCCCTGCAGGAGGCCGAGGCCGAGAAGCTGCTGCTCGTGTCCAGTGAGCCCCGCCCCATCTCAGCCCCGCCCCAGCCCCAGCCCCGCCGTTGTTTTGGGACCTGCCGTTAACGCGTTTTGCCTGTGGCGCAGGTGAGAAGCACGCCGCCCTGCTGGCCGAGATCACCAGGCTGCGCGAGGGCACGGGAGCGGAGGCGGACCTCCACCCTGCGGCGCTACGCCCGTGCAGAGGCACCGTCGGCATCGGCAGCGTTCAGCTGCCCCTCAAAGTGGAGTTCGTGTGCTCCGCCCGCGCAGGTGAGCTCGGCTAGCTGAGGAGGTGATGGTGGTGTGGGTGAAGCGGACGGTGGTGGTGCAGGACGGTGGCGCTGCAGGAGGGTGGTGCTCATGTCACGTCTCTCCACAGGACGCCCCGCACACTACTTCTTCATCCTGCTCCGTTATGGCCACTGTAACATTGTGGCCACCCCTCTGGCTACGGCTGCTGATGCTGAGACCGGAGACACCATCACCTTCCCCACCTCCATCACGCTGTGAGTACATAGACATGTGAACAGGAATCCACTGAGATGCCTGGTTTGTTGTGTATGTTGCTCTTTAAAGCACCTTTTTAGAAAAATAAACTAAAAGCCTTTTTCTGGATAGTGAAAGGAGGTTCGTTTTCATTTTTGGGGTCAAAAGTGAATCAAATAGCTGTGAAAGTACAGAACTGTATTATCTTATTACCCATTACATTGTCAAATTTAACCTATATCACCAAAAGTGCTATAGGTTGCATCTATAGGTTGCAATTGTAGCATCTATATCATGTGTTTCTAATTTTTTTTGGATGTTTTGAAATCCTTGTGTCTCGTACTGCTTCGTAGACAGGACATTCGCTCCAACTTTGAAATCGATGTGGAAGTCTACAGTCTGGTAAGCAGTTTTATTTATCCAATCACTTGCGTGTCTCACTACCTAAAAAGCACCAGTTAAATCTCATGTTCCTCTCCTGACTCTGTGCCCTGTGATTGTCTCAAGCTGTACGGTGAGAGGAGTCTGTTTAATCTCTCCCACCTGTGTGTGTGTGTGTGTGTGTGTGTGTGTGTGTGTGTGTGTGTGTGTGTGTGTGTGTGTGTGTGTGTGTGTGTGTCCTGTAGTCGAGTGGTGCAGGTAGTCCCTGCACAGGTGGCCACCAGCAGCACCGCAGTTCTAGATCACGGGTGAGTTATACGCCCAGGCGGCGTAGGCAGAGAGGGCGTGGTCTGTGTTCTGCATGACGTTTGCTCATTGGACGTTTCTCTGTGTAGGTCACACCAAAGAAGCTTCTCAGCAGCCTTACGGTACTTTTTAAAATATTCAAAACATTTAAGTTCATCTTAAAAGTAAAATAGTCTAATTTGGACATCTATTCAGTGTTGTGTTTCATTCTTTACAGAAATCCAACCCCAGTTCTACCTGTGAGTTTTATTTTTTATCAGTGTTTAATAGCTGTAGCTACGGGTTTCTGATCTGTGTTCTCCTCACAACTGCAGCTCCGCCCCCTCTAACTGCAGCCCCGCCCCCTGTGTTTGCAGGTCCGCCCCCTCTAACTGCTCGCCGCTCCAGCAACTTCTGTTTAGTTGGTTCCCACAAGATCACACTGGCCTCACTGGGACAGAGCAAGTTCCCTTTGGACAAGGTGTGGATATATGGGCGCTGTGTGGGGGGGGGGAAGTGTCTGTGTGTGTGTGTGTGTGTGTGGAACACAGTGGTGGGCTCTCTGGTGATGTAACTACTCCTGCCTCTCTGTCTGCTCCGTTTGTGTTCACTCAGATGAAGTTTGAGGGCAAAATCAGGCGACTCCTTGGAGATGAATTTCAGGAAAAGGTTGCACCCTGTCTCTTTCACCCCCTTCCTGCATGGTGTGCATGTGTGCGGGGCACTTTTTCATGAGGGGGCATTAATATAGGGTGCGTGTGCATCTCGTAGAAGAGTGGGTTCCAATAAGACTTGGAACGCCATTGCCTTTGAATCAATGAACCCTGTCGTCTAGCCGAGGAGATGGATTTATTTTTCCTTTGCTTTAGTTCTGTTCTGATTTGTTGTTTCTGTGGTTGACGTTTTGGCCGTGTTGTAGGTGCCCTTCCTGTCTCCGCTGGAGGGCCACGTCTACCTGCGGCTACACAGCGAGAGCCACTCCAACGTCCAACACCAAGGCTTTCTGGTGTGTGAGAGATGTTCATCATTTGGTATGTGCTTCACATTTTGAATGCGTGTTTATTGCTCCTCACAACGGTAACTCCTGGTTTAGACCATGTTTGAGGATGTGAGTGGGTTTGGCGCCTGGCAGCGGCTGTTCTTCAGGCTACAGGGAACGCTGCTCTTATACTGGAACCACCCCAATGAAACGGGCAGCAAGGTGAGAAGCTAGAGCACTACAAACCCACATATAGACGGAATCTGTAGTGGTACTCCGTGTGTGTGTGTGTGTGTGTGTGTGTGTGTGTGCTTGCTTTAATTTAATGAATCGTTTTGTTTCTAGCCAGCAGAGGGCAGCATCTCCATGTGTTGCTTTGACAGCGTGAGACCTGTGGAGAGGGAGACATGCGCACGCCCTCACACCTTTGAACTGGTGCACACTAGGACCCTGAATCAAGACAGCACCCACAACCTGAGCAAGTAAGACATTCTGTTGAGAATCCTTGATCCAAATATTCTGGGCACCAGTTCTTTCCCACAGGGACTGGTGTATTTTGACTTTTGCTTTTGCCGTACGTGGTCCTTACTGGTGTGTTGTTGCGTGAAGGAGCTGGTTCTCGGCGGATACCCGGGAGGAGCGTGCAGACTGGATGGAGAAGCTGAACCAGGTGCTGCTGGACCTTCACACATGGAGTCGGGCGCCTGTGTCCCCTGCAGGTGATGGAGCCAGCAGCTCCTCCAACACCAGAGCATCCCGCGACAGTGTCCTGTAATGCGTCCGTCTTGCACATGCTGGCAGGAAACACCTGTGAAAGCTGACGAGATGTTCTGCACTATTGTACGGCGGGCAGAAGAACGTGCTACGCCAGCAGGGCGAACTCGGTGCCATCCAGGATCAGTCAGGGAGTTCTGTAGTGTGGAGTGCATATGTAAACACATGCACTTTCTAAATCGCAGATGCTACACCGGTAACATCACCAGTAAACGTGAGTGTATATATATTATATATATTAAGGCAACATTCCTAGTATTCCAGTCCAGTTCCAAGCCTGTGGGAAAACTCCAGCAAGTCGAGTGCCGACGGTGTGATTCTGCTGCCAGTGGCACCAGCTGATTTTTGAGTGGTGTATGTGGGTGGAGGATTTTAAAGTGTTTCTACGTACAACAAGGCAGTAATTGATTTATTCCGTCAAAAAAAGTTAGTAGTTTTATGTCAAAAAAGTTGTTGAGTTGAGTTTGGCTGCTGTGGCCCTTTCTTAGCACAGCAGAAACACACTACATGTGCCTGGGAGAGTTCCTACACTACATGTGCCTGGGAGAGTTCCTACACTACATGTGCCCGGGAGAGTTCCTACACTACATGTGCCTGGGAGAGTTCCTGTTTGATCCAGCACTTTCGTATAGGACGGCTAAAAAACACGTGTACAATCAAGGGAGCATTAATTTTATTTGGAAATGTGGAGTGCTTAATCTTTCCTGCATGCTATTATTTCTATAGAACAGCATTTATCTTTTTATTTTATTCTTTATAACAAGTGTCATATGATTGCAAATTGAATTGAACCGTGTCTACATTGCTAAACATGGTTTACATACAGACCCACCGTTGTGTTAATTGTGACATACATGTGACTCACACTACCAGATTAAAACCGAAACTATAAGGTTTTCTGTATTGGCTTCAAGCTGGATCACTTGAGATCTTGTTTTGAAGGCGGACCACAGAGTCTGTGTCTGTTCCAGGGTCATCGTGCCATCTGTCGGGGATGCTGTAGATTCTGTATATGCATATGGACAGTTTTGTCACCACGTTATTAGACAGTTTGAAAACAAATAGCTGAAATTGATGGAGCCATATGTGTATGATTACCAAGAGTGTTTGTTTACACTGTTTTTCTATGTACTCTGTGCTTTTGTTTTCTTCCAAGGTCTTTCATATTCCTTCTGTTGTTTTTCTCCTGTCAATCACCTCTATGCAATATTGCGTATAGGTGCTTCAGAATAAATATGGTTATGAGCTTAAGCTGCGGCCTCTTCCTTGTTTTAACACAAACCCTGCTGACCTACTCGCATTTTGTGCCGCCACCATCTAAAAAACCCACTACGTGACTTGTCCTTCCATATTAACAACGAAACCTTGAGTGTATGGATAGCAGACTTGTTAAACACACTAGTGTCCCTGTATGGATAATGATTTGATCCTTGACTAATTTAACAAATTTAGACTCCTTGGTGCAGTTCAACTTCACAATAAATACATTTAAAAAGTCAATAGTACATTAGTACAATAGTACATAAACTTTTCTAATGTGTAGAGATTGTGGGTGCTGCAGTTGGACATCGAGTTGGAAGTGCGTAACTAGATATAGTAGGTCTCCAGTATAGCTGCGTTTTTGTTTGTTTTTTGTGATTTCTCTGAGCATTGCAGTCTGACCTAAAGGTGAATTTGCTGGGAACATTAGGAAGACTCTACTCAGTGTAGAGCTGGACAGATTGTTTGGAATTGGCCTATTAACCTTCCCAGACCAGCAGCCACAACAGTTGCTCCTCTAGGGTTGTTGCTGGGGAGGAGGGGGACTTTAGCACATACTGTTTCTGCATTTTGGCCTAACTTGTTTTTAAAAAAATGACAGTGTAACATGTCAAGTATTGGTGTTCATCTGAAGTTGTATTTACCCTTCTTTTAAGATCTACTAAGAACCAGATAAGTTTTTTTATTATGCCATGATATGTAATACCATGGAATTCAAAGAGGATGTATTTTGTTACTTCTAGACAGTTTACAGCATGTAATTTTGTATCTAAGCACCATTTTACAGTTTTAATGCAAAATATTTTTTTAAGTTAGATACTCAGATTAGTCATATAACTGTTACAAATTAAAACTGACACTAACTGTTTTTTTATTCCTCTAATTAAATCCAACTTGAGCATCTCTGTAGTTCAAGTGAGTAAACATACAACCACCAATCACGTCGGTAGATGGCGGTCGCGCCTCCATTTACCAAACAAGCTGGGAAACTGGGAAAGAGAAGCAGGTCGTTCCCTAGATACGGAAAGGAGCTTACAAACAACATGAAAGCGGCCTGCTTCTGGTTAGCAACTAAACAGATGTTATTGTATAAAGAATATGCAATTAGTCTGAGTGAAGGAAGCAAATACCTCCCGGTTTTTTTACCACAGAAAATTAAACGAATTTAGATTTCATTCATGCCAAGGAATGGCTAAGGTAGGTAGGTAGTTAACCTAGGTAGCTAACTAGCTTAGCAAGCTACGGAGGTTCATTTCTATGTGACTTAATAGGACACGTGCTTCCGCAGTCTTGGCTACATACAACTTCTACATACAACAACTAAAGTGTTTTGGAGTAGTTTTTGCTATCAGTCCACAAAGAGGCGAGAAAATAACAGGACAGCTTGAGTGATATTTACTGAGAATACATTATAAGTTCCGAACTATTAAGGTTATAGATGCTTGCGCTGCTGTAGCTATCTAAAAGTGTGCACACGTGAATTTTTAGATAAAAAAATATTGAATGTGTTCTGAAGACAGACCCTAGTCCGACTCCACAGAAATTGATTGTGCGCATGCGTTTGCTTGCTGCGTGCATCTGTACAGATGCATATATCCGAGAGCGCGTGCCTGCAGGCGTCTCTGAGCGTTGCTGGAGCGCTGGAGTGTGTTGTGCGTCGCTGTGTTGGACCAGATGGTGGGAGTGTGCTCTTCACAAAAGACACCGGAGAGACACTCATCACCAGACATGGACAACGCATTCTTGCTTCACTTCGCCTGGACCATCCTATAGCCAGGTACTCTTGGTTTTTTTTACGTATGCAGTTTTCAGAAAAGTTATGCCACATATTTCAAATAAACGCTGACATTAACAGCACCACTTGTTCCATGTCCACTTGTGTTAAACTTGTGTTTGAGATGTTTTTATTCCACTTGATGTGTGTGTGTTTGTCTTTTAGAATGGTGTTGGAATGTGTGTATGCACATGATCGTATTACCGCAGATGGTTCCAAGTCGTTTATCCTCCTGCTGGCCACACTGCTGCGATGTCTTCGTGACTCCGTGAACAGGCAGCACAGAGCACCTTGGATCCAGGCCACCCCCCGGAATCTGGCCAATCGGCTTCTGGCCTTCTGCTGGAAGGAGCTGGATGATATCGTAGACCGCGGTGTTGTCCCTTATGCCTCGTCATTTTTTCTTCTCGATGGGTATAGACTGGAAGGGGATGTGTTGCCTGCATTAGTGAGGGGTTATGTAGCAGGAAGAGTTGGCGTTGGGCAGGCCCAAATGCTGACACCTCTCCTTTGTGAGCTGTACACCAAAGTCAGTGCTGAGAGTGTGACTGCCGAACCAGTCGCATTCCTCCATCGCAATGTCTCCCTGCTGCACATACCAGTGTCAGGACTTCCCACTGGCTGTTCACAGGTGGTGGAAGGAATTGTCTTTGCTCGTGATTGGTCAGTGTGGAGAGAGGCTGAAGGACCAGTGAAAGCCCTGATTGTCTCTCACAGTCTAGATGAGCCTGTGGCCTCCGCAGGAGAAAACGTTAGCGTTTGTTTACAACAGGACTGGCTCCTTCGCTGCGAGAGAATGACGGAGGCGCGGTTGGCCGCGATGCTCTCGCTCCGGCCACGGGTGGTGCTGTCGTCGGTGAAGCAGCCCGAGCGTGTGCTGGCGTGGGCTCGGACGAACGGCCTGGCCGTTCTGGAGTGTGCCGACTCAGGGCAGCTGGAGCTCCTGTGCCAGCTCACCGCCGCGGACACACCCCCTCTGCAGCCGCCGCTGCGCGTCGCCACGCTGAGCTTCTGCCGCCGGCTGTCGCCAGGAGGGGGCGGCGTTGCTCAGCTCGGGATCCCCTGCTGCGGCTTCCCACGTGTGCACACGCTCCTGCTGTGCGCGCCCACCGCCGGAGTGCTTGAACAGAGCGTGTGCGTGATCCAAGGCGCTTTCACTATGCTCCAGCATCTGTGCCAGGCTGTTCTTAGCAGGAGAGAAGAGTCACGTGAGACACTCTCTCTCAATGACTCACACACGCAACAGACAGGGAGAGGCGTAGCCTGTGAAGCTTGTGAAAGTCGTGAAAATCATGACACGTGTCACGTGTCACTTCCTGACCAGTCTTCAAGCCCGTCACGCAGTGTGGCTTCCCCTGCAGACTTGTGGGAAGTTATTTTAAAAGCTGGTGGAGTTATTCCGGTGGGTGGAGCGTTTGAGTTCCTTTTACATCACTCCTTGTTGCGCTGCCGTAACCACGGCGACACCGAGAGCCGGAGGCTCCTTGCCGAGGCCGTGTTGAGCATGCTCGGACCCTCGCACTCCCACAAACGGAGATATTTCCTGCAGCAACACGCTCGTGTCATGACCGAGCTGCGACTAAAGAGAGCGAGCCATTCGCTTGGGTCAGGGTCAGAGGTCAGGTTTGGCCTAAGGCCAGAGGGGTCAGCTTCCCTGTGTGTAGAGCCAGTCTGTAGTAAACACCAGTTGGTGGTGTCTGTGCTGCAGTGTGTGAGTAGACTGTTGTGTGTGGACACTATACTATACAGCCCAGTTCCTGCACACAAGCTCCCTAGCACATGTTCTGAGGAGAGTGAAGAGGAGGACATGCAATGCTGACTCATCACTTGTCCTCCAGCACTAGGACACCTGTGGACAACCTCCACACAATGTCTGTAAGACGCAGAAGCCCTCAACCATGTTCCAGTTTACACCTCTTATCAGTTGTCGTATAGGACTGAGCAATTTGACAAACACGTTATGCAATGAACTCACCTGATTTCAATTATTTGCTAATTATCAAAGGCCTTTGTGAGATGTACCAGGTTTACAACACCATAATTGTCACATGGGTCTTTCTAGGTTCAGATTAGGAAATTGCACACAATCTTAATTTCCCCAAAGTATCATAGAGCTAGGACTGTTATATCACTTGAACATTGCCTGTGTAGTTCATAGAATCACAAGCCAGCTTGCTACAGTTTATGAGCATAAAGTCTGCTGTAATGCTTTTTATTTCATGGGAGAAGTTTAATTGCCAAAGAAATGTAAATAATTACTATTATTTTAATTACCATGCAAATGTATTAAAGTATTTTGTTCTGTCTGTTGGTTGTTGAAGTGCCAGAATATGCCAGAAGTTGTTTACACATATTTTCATAACATAAGGGAGTTGCATAAAACGGCCTTAAACAAAATTTGTTTAATTTGAAGTCAAAGTTGTGAAGTCTTGCATACATTTAAGCAGCACATTTCCCCCTGTCCATCAGTAAATGTCCAGGCCATCCCAGAAGTCACAGAAATCCTCCCGGTCACCATTCTGAGAGTGAGACTTCAGAGTTAAGTTCAGTATTGACCAGCTCTCAGCAGCCGAGTACGTGGGCCATTCAGGAAGATTCTGCTGGTTGCAGAAAGCAATTTCCTCACGATGAGAGTTTGGGTCTCCAGTGTGGGCAAACGCACCCCAATAACACAGTATCTGATTGGCCAGGAGAGTCTCTTGGGCTGTGAAAGTGAGGTTTGTAACAGCTGCAGAGTCGAACAGGAAAGGAAGCTCCGCCCCATGGCAGGCGTGGTCATAACAGAAGGTAAACCCCTCCCATATGTTGTGATCAGAAGGCGGGTGGTCGAACACATACATCCAAACAGCTCCTCCCACGCTCACTGCGGAACGAGCAGTCCGTCGTGCCGGACACAGGAACACATAATCTGTCACAATCTAAGAGAGAAGACATCAAAATCCCTTTTATAATAACCAAATTGCATAACAACCTGTAGTCCTGCCTCGAGACTCTCTCACCTGTGTCAGCATGACGCGCCTGTCCTGGTCATGGTACAGCGGGATGTATTTGTAGAGCACGCCAACAGCGTCCTGCTTGAAGACAGCCGTTGTGTACACTATGCATTCCATCACAGACATGGACTCATTGAACATCCCATATACAAAGGAAATCCCCTCTTCAGATGTGGTACCTAGAACACACAATATTTACACCTGTCCAAACCTAGTACTGTTTGACTACAACACCATGTGAAGGATGATGAACAGTCAAGGTTTGTAGGTCATCATGGCAACTGACACCGCCAGGCATAATTCAGAACAAATGGAGCACCAAGTCCTTGGGGAAAAGTTTAACGGACCTACTATAACCGGCTTGTAGCTCTGCCAGTGACCCTTTATGAAAGCTGTGATTGGCTGCTCCCTGATCCGCTCTCCATCAACATGGGGACCCCAGGGTTCAAACCGTTCCAGGAAATGTACAGGGTTGATTATTTTAGAACCTTCAAAAAGATTGGGAGGAACATGTGACTTCTCTCTGCCGGCCAACCTTTCATGTAGGTTCTTCCTTGACCATTTCATTGTGCACCTGAACCATTGTGCACGTGTACCTGATTCAACCTGAGCATCCAGGATGGTTTGTGAGCTGAGAGAGCGGAGACAGGCCAGATCAGAGGCTGAGCAGTTAGTCAGTCTCACAAAGTTCCTGCCCAACTTCACCGCATCCCACCTACAGAATAACGGTCATCACCAGCCATGTTAGTGAGAACGTCGGAGTATTGAGAGAAAGCTGTGCGTGCGCATGTGTCTGTAGGACCTGGTCTTGAGTGGGAGAGAGAGGGGTTGGCTCTGTATAGCAGCATGTCTGAAGAGGGGCTCACTGACGTCCATCATCAGGTGGAGGCACACTGACTGGGCCCCTGCACTTTCACCAAACAGAGTCACCTACACACACATACACACACTATATCAATATACATACATGTTTGCAGCTACCCCTCGAGGGCCTCGATGTACACACACCTTGGCTGGATCTCCACCGAAGGCGGCGATGTTTCTCCGGACCCAGCGCAGAGCGGCCTGCTGATCCAGGATGCCATAGTTACCCACAGCAGATCGCCGAGGGTTGTTCCCCGTCACCAGGAACCCAAATGCTCCTACAAAACAAACAAAATACATCCCTGTCCTCCTTACAAATCCACTGCAGACACATTTAATAACACATACACCATTACAAATGTGATTCTACTGTGTGACTTACCTAGGCGATACTCCAGGTTTACAACCACCGTGTTGCTGTAGTTACTAATGAAGCGTCCATCATACAGAGGTTTAGAAGCGGACCCGGTGATGAAGCTGCCTCCGTGAATCCACACCATGACTGGGATGGCTGAGGTGGTTTGCAGTGATAGGTCCACACTCACAGGAACGAACACGTTCAGGTACAAACAGTCCTCGCTCACCTGAACCCACATACAACACTGTCCATCAACTTAACATGAAACCTTGTGTGTGTTTAAAGCAGCACTAGACACATTTACATGTTTCTCTGATGGAAACATGTAACTGCATGAAATGTGCAGAAGAAGGGACAGGTGTTCAATCTGAGGGAGTTATTCTCAATCCACTTTTAGAGTAACACATACAAAATTAAAGAAACATCCTGGCCAAGTGGTGAGAAACATTTTCTTTACTCTTTTTAGCAGTTTTGGATATTACGGAGTAGCAATTCTCTCAGGAAATTCTCTGGCCTTGATTATGATTCTAATTTTTGTGCTTGTAAAAATGTATAAAAGTGTTTGGATGATTCCGTGTGACTGGTGGCAGGACGATTACCTGCAGAGGGCACGACGGGGAGACGTTCCCAGCACAGAACTGCATGCATGCAGGTCGAGGGAACGTGGCGTCATACAGCAGCGTCCATGGGGACACCGGGCCAGGGGCAGCCCAGCGCTTTGGCCCTACAGGAGGGGCCGCGTAGGGGAGCCCGTAAAAGGCGTGAGCTTTGTCCAGGGTGACCCCACGAACTGGACCAGAGTGCACAAGCACAACAGGGCCGTGGCTGCCCTGGGCATCGTGGTCCTCATGCAGCACAGCATTGTCCAGGGCAGGGACAGGGGCAGGGGCAGGGACAGGGACAGGGACGCCTTTCCTCCCTGCAGCTTGAGCTCCCTCAGCAGCATCTACACAGTCATTTGTAGTAACAGTTGGTTCAGAATTAACATGCACAATGTTGACATTACAGTCCATCTCATTACATTCATCGTCTGGTAACGTAATTGACACGGGACGTTGAACATTGGACTCAGTCGTATCGTTTCTGACATCAGAGCAAGCGTTAGCCGATGGCACATCAGCCTTAGACTGTCTGCTCTTAAGCGGGGGTTTATCGCCAGGGCCGGCATGTGGGCCGCCTGATCCGGCATCATCAGAGCTGACGTCGGAATCATTGTTTTCAAACATGTCGTTATTTGTAGCCGTGTGGTAGTAGTTGTCATGCCCTGAGCGCCTCCAGCCTGAAGTGTGTTGTGGTGCTGAGCATGTGTGAGATGAGTGTGTGTGCGCGCGCGAGTCGTGAGTCCTTGCCTCTCTCTTGTCCCCCACACACGAAGTCTGGTGTCACCATGGAAACCAGCACAGCCAAGGTTACTCCAGCGACCGTAGAGACCATGATGATGTCTCAGTTCCAGCTGGTCACTGTAACACCCCCGGCATCGAGCGATTAGGAGATGCACACAAACGCCGAGAAGAGCAAGATTTATTAGACGCAGATCCAAGCTAGAGCCATAGTCACAGGTATGGTCCAAAGCCACAAAGCCAGGCAATTCATAAATGATACACAGTTTACACACAAAACAGGTCAAGACATAATTGAAGGAAGCAAGATACAAAATACACAAGCAAATACTTACTACAGGGCAGACAATACAGCAAATACAATCAAAGACCCATAGCAAAACACCTAAAACACAGAGCTTACATACAAGAGATGACAAAGGGACTAAACAAGAAACAGGTGACAATGATCACAAGAGGTGTGGCTACAAATAGACAGGCAGGAACAACTGAATGACAACAAGAGCACATGGGAAAATACAAGCACATGAAACATAGAGGCAAAAAGACATGACTACCAGGTGGAGACAGAGCTTAAACATGACACGGATGAGCTACTTACACACACTCACACACACCTACACATCACTCCTCATACTGTAGACCCTCTCAAACACACATTTTTAATCCAGATATGATTATTTTTTATTTCATGTACATTATCCCCAGCAACTCCAGTAAGTGCTACTTACATTTCCGCAGTCCACAAGAAAACAGGGAAAGAGGAACTGGACTCTGGCCTACTAAATTGTGACTTCAATTAACTAGTTTGGCCAACATACAAGTCTCCCTCTCTCTCTCTCTCTCTCCATCTCTCTCTCTCCCTCTCTCTCTCTCTCTCTCCCCCTCTCTCTCTCCCTCTCCCTCTCTCTCTCTCCTCTCTCTCTCTCTCTCTCCCTCACCCTCTCTCTCTCTCTCTCTCTCTCTCTCTCACACACACACATACACAAGGATGGTTTTGTTGTACAAATCAGATTACAAACTGTGGAAGATCTGGACACAGTTGCAGAAATGACTCACATGAACTAGATTTCACATCATCCCCATCTGTACAACCAAGAGACCACGACTGCTCAAAACAAATGTGTAAAAAAATGATAGAAAACAGACATTACGCCCCACCAGACTTTACGCCCCACCAAACATACGTTTTATCTTTGTATATGAATATGTATTTGTGTCTTTTTCAGCATAATTTGTGTCACATGCATTGGGATAACCTTGTTATCTTAAACTCATACCTTCCAGTCTGAGATATGGATGAATAGATCAATTGTGTGAAAGTATATGTGTGCATATGACTCTTGTTTAAATACCCCAGCTTGTGTCTCTACATATGATGCCTACATAAGGTCAGCTTAAATGTCACGAACCCACTAAAACTGGATGGCAGCCTGGAATCTTCCGTGCTCTGTATTGTGGGTTGATTGCTCACGAGTACTAACAGGCAGCCTTTTAAGATCATGACTCATCTCTGTTCAAACTGTTCACACTGCCTACAGAACGCTATACGTACAACCATCTCCATGGATACAGTAAAATCTGCTGGGATGCATAGTCAAGGCAAATAAAAATTATTTGTGGATTTAATGCAAAGGTATTTCCGAAGTGACACAACATGCAAGAAAGAAGCCACAAAGACCCTTCAGAAAATGTTTTAAATATGTGAATATGAAAGGTGAAAAGTTTATTAATATGGTTTTTATCATATTATCTGAACTGTGATTGAACACATACTGAAACATGAGTTACACACACACAAAAAAGGCATAATACATTGATACTAGTGGGAGGAACTGAGGAGAAGAGGCAAGAGGAGCATCGGTCCTACACAGCAGGAGGTGCTACATACATGACTCAGCACAACGCTGGGCCTTCATAACACAACCCTGCTCTAGTTACACGTTGGTGAGGAGATATAAAGGTTATAAAGGCTTAAACAGCTTGGTAGTAAGTTTACTGGGTGACTTTAGTGTGTTGCATAAAAGTAGAGAAGCCAGCAAATTCCAAATGGTAGTCGCAGCCCTGGGTTATTCAGCCAATGAGAAGGTCTGTGTGCTGAGGAGGGACCAAAGTCCCACCCTGGTGTCCAATCGTATCCTGCAGAAACATATATAATTATCACATATGTACATTTTACTGATACATATGTTATTAGTACCCAAATCACTTATATTTTTTTAAATATAAGCTTAAATTAGAAATGTATTCATGTCAACCCGGCAGAAAGCTTATAACAGAAAAGAAAAAAGGTACAAAAAGCAAAAGGGTTATGGTAGTGTAGTGCAAAGTAAGACAGCAGTGCTACTAATTAAGTCTAGCAGTTGATTAGTACTATGTCGTATACATACTCTTATCTTTGTCACGGTCTGGATCAGCTGTTGAAAATATGAGCATACATATGTAATGCATTTCTAAGAATGATAAAAATGATACATATGTAATGCATTTCTAAAAATGATGGAATGCTTCTTCTCCTTAATTTTGAATAGAATGACCGTTTTGATCATTTTTTGATAAGGTGGTAATTACTGAGGTAGGTGATGCTGCTATGGGAACGTTCTGATTAATATGGTTAATATGGTTCTTACTGCAGAGTTTATCTTTGCATCTCTCTGCACCACAGCCGCTGCAAGCCAGTCCCACGATGTATGGAGGGAAGCCAAAAACATTCCCCCTGGGACAACACAACATCATCATCACCATAACACAACACACCAATGTACACACGCCCATATTATCAAGATCACAGACTACAGACAAATCAGTCATCAATAATTCAAGAGCCATCTAAGACTTCTACAAAAACTGAAATGAAGAGTTACTTGTCTGTTACATAACAACTATGTGAAAACAGATAATTATAGCAAGAAGGAGAGCATGTAAGGTTTTACGTACACGTCGCCATAGTCACATACAAAAATAGTGGACTCAGGATTAGTGGAGAAGTTGTCGATTCCTCTAGAGCAAACATGAACAGCACAGCCCAGCCTATAACTGGTTGCCCACATGAGCTGAAAAGCACAAAATCACATTCAAAAGAATCAGAAAAGAGCTTGTCAGTGCCTCTGCAACAGGGAATATTTATCTCTAACGTACTCTAATTTTATTTTTTTTTACAGGTATAAAATGCCTGCTGAAAGGACCCTGTGTGACAGCCCACCTGAGTGTAGTGGCCACAGACCCTGGCACAGCTCTGGTTGTGGTGGGTGTAATCTGCTCCCTCTTTGTTCCAGGTGTGAATAGCTGACTCCACAGTAAAGGCAGAGTATGGAGCCCCTAGCCAGACGTTCTCCCCAACTCGCCTGAACTCCGGGTGAGCCCTGCCCACCTGCTGCAGCACAGGGTTATGGGAAGCCTTACAATGTCTTGCCCATGAGAGGGCACCTCTGGCCAAAGTATCATCCCAGGACTAAGTGAACAAACACACACACACACACACACACGCACGCATGCACACACACACATTGGAGAACATTAAATCAGCTAATGTGGTATATTCTCTGTGAATTCATTAATTCTTCAAACTGATTGTTTTTGAGAAAATAGTGATGCACTTTTGGCTTTCTTAAAATCTGATTCCTTTTCAGGAACTGGTTTGGGCTCAGTCTACACATGTGAACTGGTTTGGGCCCAGTCTGCACATGTGAACTGGTTTGGGCTCAGTCTACACATGTGAACTCGTTTGGGCTCAGTCTGCACATGTGAACTGGTTTGGGCTCAGTCTACACATGTGAACTGGTTTCTGCTCAGTCTACACATGTGAACTGGTTTGGGCTCAGTCTACACATGTGAACTGGTTTCTGCTCAGTCTACACAAGCTTATTTCCCCTGTGAACTGCATAGACCAACTTATCCTGTTTCGCGCTGTTAAAGCTATTTACAGATATTAATTAAAATTGTATCTCAAATGAAATATTTAACAAATAAAAGCTAATCAAGCCAAGAAAGATGCTCAGTTCAGAACTTTTTTCAGGACTTTAACAGAGTTGTCAGACAGTTATATTACTAATTTATACTGCACTGTGTAAATAGCCCTATAACTTCTCTTTGGTAAGGGCAGTAACACCCCTCAGGGTTTTTGGAGTTTCTGGTGCAGGAAACCTCTCCCTCCAAATCCAGACAAGATAAGGAGCGTCTGGACTTTCAAAATAAGAAGGCCTTCAAACACAAAGGGGAAAACTTTCCATGGTCTGGCAAAAGAATGACATAGACCCCTCATTTTAAATCTCTATTCATTGCCATGACGACTACAAGGGGCATTGAAATTATTTATAGCACACCTAAGAGCGGCACAATAGGGGGAACATATTAATGAACAGGTTCATGTCTGATTTTATTGAGCTTCGGCATCGTATATTCAGAATTACAATCTACTGATTTACATGAACATCTTTAACATGAAAATTGCTAACAGTTAAACAATTCTATCGGCTGCATTTGCCAAACAAAGAGACAACAGGTTTTCTTATTCCCCCATGTGAAGTTGTAGAGGCTTATCGTTCTTCGGCTGAGCATAACATAGACGGCGTGTGACAGTGCAAGACCGCTACTCCTTACCATCATACGCATATTGGCGGCAGGTGGGTACGCACGCGAGCGATGTACGTTGTGTGCCTGCACGCACCTGCGGATAAATTCAGGATCGGTAATATCCGGCAGCACATGCGAGAGAACACCTGATGAACCAGCCAAGACAGCCGATATCCACACAGCGAGACAACTAGGAAGGTCCATGGTCACAGCTTATGCGAATATTGTCCTTGTTTGTCCTTGAGTGATGATCATTGACTAATACTATCTGGGTTGTTGATTCGTGAGTCTTGGTGCATTAATGTGGTCTTTGAAATAAACCCACCCACCACATCACGAACTAGTGTGGAGCTTGGTAGCGCTTCTCTCTCTCTCTCTCTCTCTCTCTCTCTCTCTTCTCTCTGTCTGTCTATCTCTCTCTCTCGGTCTGTCTATTTCTCTCTCTGTCTATCTCCCTCTCTCTGTGTCTATCTCTCTCTCTGTCTGCCTCTCATTTATCTATATATTCTCATTTTCATTGTTCACTCATTTTTATTGCAGCATTTTCTCTCGCTCACTTTCGCTCTCTCTCTCTCTCTCTGCCCCCCCCCCCCCACTCCCACCCCCCACACACGAGACTTTTACACAGTTGTAAAATTATGTAGAACTTGGAAATTATGGGACTTCATTACCCAAGAACCTTTACGTTGACAACGCTTAAGCACGTGTGTTTTGTTTGGAGAAAAACGTAGCAACGCAACTCAAAGTTTATTGCCTGACTTGATCCATACATACTTGTAACTGTGGACACATTATGGACTGGGGTTTAAATGGGTCAAGAACAATTGCCCGCGTAGGAAATAATAGACAGGTAATGGTGAGTTTACTCTCTGACATAATTAAAAAAAAACAAATCGTCGTTAATTTTAGCGTATATTCCTTTTTAAGACGCAGGTAACTGGACCAAGTCGTGTACCGCGTCCAAAAGAGTAGGTATTTTCTCATCAACTCTTTTGAAGTGTTTGGTTATGGATGATGTCCATTAATAATCAGATCTCCGTGGCAGAGTTCCCGTGTTAGCGTTGGAGGGACTGCGAGACAGAGACGAGGAGGTGAGAAAATAAATTGCTAGATACGTAGCGAAAAAGTCATAGAGAGGGACAACGGGGCGGTTCTGGGTGGACAGACGTTGATAGACAGACCAACTTCATGTGTTCAGTAAGGAAGAGTGAGAGTGAACGAGAATGAATGTATCTCACGGTCATGGAAATATAATTTTCCATCTCCCAAGGACTATGGTGTCATACCAGTGACTGGAATGCCATCAAGCCGACTGTCGTCCATGAGCTGGGGCACTTCTCCATCAGCACAGCCCCACCCTGAGGTAGCCATCCAACTGTCCAAAATACCTGTAAAACCACATACAAGAATCACCTATAAGCCAAACAAACAAGCAAGCAAAAAAACTCAGAACCAGAAAACTGGAGGCTGTGAGTAATTTCTGTTATTACAGATGTTATAATAACTGTCATGGTGTTTCTCTGACTAATAATTTATTAGTGTTTACATAATGTACTATGGTTGCTATATTACTGAGGGTGGAATGACAGGAATGCGATGCGCATGCTGACTGGTGATTGGATATTGGAGGAGGTAAATGAGTTGTGATGCGTCAGTGTGCTGACATTCACAGGAGTGCTAGTGAGGGGGGCTTTGATGTGATGTTTGCTGTGGTGCACATTGAGAGGTGTGTTTGTAGGAGGGGCTGACTGTTGAGAGGAGGAAAGAGGCTGTGATTGAGCAGATGATGGTGGACCAGCTCTGCAGGTCAGCTACCGTCCCCCTGATCCCCATTGTAGGTCAGTGCTAGAAATGGTGGTGAACTAGTTGATGAGATCTGTGCTGTTTCTTTAGGGCTGTTATCAGTGACCCCGAGCAAAATGCTGCAAACCCAGTGAACATTTCAGCACGCCACAAAAGGACTCTCCATCACACCATGTAAAACACACACACACACACACACACACACACACACACACACACACACACACACACACACACACACACACACACACACACACACACACACACACACACACACACACACACACACACACACACACACACACACACACACACACACACACACACACACACACACACACACACACACACACACACACACACACACACACACACACACACACACACACACACACACACACACACACACACACACACACACACACACACACACACACACACACACACACACACACACATACACACACACACACACACACACACACACACACACACACACACACACACACACACACACACACACACACACACACACACACACACACACACACACACACACACACACACACACACACACACACACACACACACACACACACACACACACACACACACACACACACACACACACACACACACACACACACACACACACACACACACACACACACACACACACACACACACACACACACACACACACACACACACACACACACACACACACACACACACACACACACACATACACTCACATGCAAACACGCACAGTGTGTTACTTCTGTTCCACACAATTATATATGTCTTTACAGGGTGAAAACTCAGAAATCTTTAACAGAGAACCTCTTATCCCACAAACTCCGTTTTCATGCAAGAATTGTATCAAGGTAGGCATGACCTATATGGCATTTCTTTTATGCAAACTTTGAAGGCACTGAAGCACGATGTCTATGCCTTTTCGTTGTGCAAATGTATCCATGTGTATTTTTCAATAGATGTGGACGTGAGGCGTGCCGAGAGCTGATTGGCTTCTTCTTCACGTGTGATCGCAGTCTGACTGTGTATGAGTACCGCAGTTTTGGGAAAAACAGGTTGGCACGACGTGATCTGGTCAAGAACCCTGCATGCAAAATTACTGTGATCTTTGTACAAGTCCAAGGTCAAACGCTTGAGTAAGTGTGCATGAACTGTGCAGGTACAACGTTTTGCCCTTTATTGCCCGTGGGGTATACAGGACTCGAGGGAGGCCATATTGTCTTGCTGACTTTGCACAGGTACCATAACATTCAGTGACATTACTGCCCTTCTCTCTCTCCCTCTCTCTCTCTCACTCTCTCTCTCTCACACACACACACACACACATAGATGCAGATAAAGTACTTTTTAAAGCGTAACTATTTGTTCTCCAGGGTGCAGACCTCTGGTTCAGAACAGATGTGCTTCACATCCCAGAGAGTCTGCGAAAGCGTCCGTATCTGAACCTGAGAATCACTGACGTGGATGAAGAAGCCAAGAGCTCCCTGCTGTACGCACCCACACACAAGCCCCCAACTGCAGTGTGGAATATACAACTGCACGTGAAAGTAACAGAAAATGTACCACTGTAGAATGTAACTTTCTGACAGGGTGCCGTCTGGAGAAACCGCGGCTGGCCTTTCTGAGGAGGACAACAATGACCAGAAGTCCCTAAGGGCAATTCAGGGTTAATGCTCTCTTACCACATTACTTTTAAACATAGTAACAGGAACACATAGACACTTTGGAAAGCCTCATTTGAATTTTTTCCACAAAAGAATAAATAAATAGGTTAAGAACGTTGGCTGGGTGTTGTAGGGGCTGTACATGCTCGATTGAAGGGCCACGCTGTGTGGACACTGATGGCTCTGGGGAGGATGCTGGCGTGTTTGGACCTGCAGGAGAAGGGCCTCCTGGGTAAAGAGAAGCTCAGAGAACTTCTCAAACAGCAGCTGAACATCACTTACCAGGTCCAGTTACCCAACACACCCTAACCAATCAAAGCCCAGCAGTTGGCATTCATGGAGTCATTCTCCAAAGAACACAGTACCGTCAGTAATCCACACTCTACAAAGTGAACTTTGAACTTTCTTTCTTTCTTTCTTTCTTTCTAAGAATTCTATATGACCACATAGAGCAACAGCACATTAATGGACCAGCATAACGTGAACGTAACGTCAACATTAATTCACGTTGAGTTTACTGTGGATGAGAACGTCATTAACACTGTGTTGACTGTGGTTCAGGACTTTGAGACTGTGTGGAGAGTTGTAGGCCAGCAGGGACAGGTGCTTATGGACAGCGCTACTATTGTGCGTGCCGTTACCGGGGAGATGAGTGAGGCCAGAAAGGCCGTATTTATAAAGGTAGTAGACCACAGCTCCAACACTGCAGACATGAATATCAGATTCATATAGACATATGCATGTAGATATGTGGATCTAGATTTTTGGATGTAGACAGGTTATGAGGTTTTCTCTTCCTTGCTTTCCAGGTTTACGTTAAACTTGATCCACATAAAACCGGCTCCGTTTCCCTGACGGACATAGAGAAATTCTACTGGGCCAGGCAGAACCTGGAGCATGGTGAGGCTCTCTCTGGTACACTGTCCCATCTATTTCAGTGGATGACTGATATGTATGAGTCATTTTATAATTGATTGTTCACAGGGGCAAAAATAGACTTCCTAACTTGTGTACGGAACACAGAAAGGTTGGAGGGACAGGTGGAATATGCTGAGTTTGAGGACTACTACGAAGGCCTGAGCATCGAGGTCCCCAGCGATCAGGAGTACTTCAGCATCCTGAGCAGCACCTGGAGTGTGTGAGCTTCTCCCCAGCGGCACGTCTGCAGCTTTTATTGTATACACGTCTGAGGGGGAAACAGCCTGTCAGAGTTTATGTAGCACATACACTATGTAGAAGTGATTTGGCCATTTCAACTGCATTTCAACTGCATTTCAACTGCATTTCAACTGCGATATGGATAAAGTCCTGCGAAGAGTGATATTTGTTCATTAAATAGTTGTCCAGATAATTGTTGTGAAAATGTGGTACCGTGTGTGTATAGTTTGACAGATTTTTGTAATAGCAGCAATGTTTGTTATTTATTTATTATACTAGTAATTTGTTTATGGTTCTTAGCTAATACTTTTGTACTTTTATGCTGTACAGTCAGTACTTTAGTGACTCATGCTGTTCTATATTTGTCATATTGCTGTGTTCATATTACTGATACTGACATATTACTGACGCTGCTTATATGGACACGTCACTCTTGATAAAACCGTTTTAATTCTCATTATTCTTAACTTGTAAAGTGAAGGGTAAAAAACAGTGTAAAAACATAAACCTGTGGATAATTGTTAAGAGGTGTGTTCTGTAAAAATGTTCTCATGTTTTCGTTCTTTAATCCTAAAACCGCCTCAACTACCCATGTGTGTTTATAGTGCTCAGCTTTGATACATTATGTTAAAGTACCACAGCAAGTCAATAACCAAGGTCTACGTGATTTATTTGGCTCAAGGATTTTGTAATTTGTCTGACATATGCATATGAACTTTGTGATATAGCATAAATGCATGTGCTTCAGTGGCCAGTAGGGGGTGCTGTTTCTTACAGGTAGAAGATGATAAAAGAATCCAGAGGACACGAGGACGAAGATGCTGGTTGTATAAGGACCAAAAACAGAAGATATGAAAAGGTGGTATCTCAGAATAGCACCCATGTTCTGAAACACTGTCACGTACATAAACATACCCGAAACTAAACGCTATTAACGCACCAAGGCAGCTCATGAGTTATTTGTGTGTCCAATATGGACAGTTGTTTGACATCAAAGGGATTCAAATGTCCTTGTTGTCATAATCCCTGAATATGTATTAGTGGCCATTAGCCAGTCCATTGGAAGAACCACCAACATGTTTATGGTTGTTATCTTCATCCTGACTCTCCTCCTCTTCTTCCTCACTTCTTTCATCTCCTTTCATCTATAGAGAGAGATCATTTACTTATATTAGTGCTTGCCAGGCATAAAATAGGTGCCTTTGTGTGTGTGGTGTGTGTAAGGAGTTGAAGGTGTGTATAAGGTGTTGTGTGGTTCAATGAGACACACTCACTTGGCCAAAGAGAAACTTTTTGACCATGCGTAGGATGAGTGATGCCCAGAATACGTGTAGCAGTAGCAGGAGTACAAGCACAACGTTAAAGAAATAATAGCCAAAGAAAGGCTGAAACTGATCCAGTGGGTACACCCATGTGCAGTGGATCAACCTGAAACACAATGTCTTCAGACTTTAATCGGACAATAAACAAACACTTGCTTTTGTTGAGTAAGTCCCTTCTCCATTCATACTTACCAGAAAGGGAAGATGACAAGCCTTGTTACCATGAACACAACGGTGAAGAGCACAAATATAATGTTGCAGGTGTTCTCCCATCTTGCATAATTAAATAACTTCCCGGACTGACAGGAAAAAACACCCATGTTACGCCTCTGATTTTGTAGCCTCAGATATTTGAATTACTATTTGAATTTGCTCTCTCACCTCTAGCAGGATGTCGGCGGCATCATGGACCAGCATGACGAGTGTCCCGATGCGGATGTAGTTTGCGCACCACGAGAACGACAGCAGTGTAAGAGTAGCCCAGTGATGCAACAACTGCTCTGTAAAATCCTACAGACAGACAGAGACTGTTTGATCTGCAGCAGGCAAGGCCTCACATCTGCGCTCAGCCATCTCAGACACGCAGAGAGATGAGATGATCAAAACATCACGAAAGATTTCACACAAAAACACAAGCAGTGGGATTGCTGCCACATTTATAGTGTCCCCTCTGAAACCAGCGTAGTTGTACCATTAGTTACGACCACATGCAATAATAAGGGTATGGATAAAAAAAAAAACCTTGAATTTTGCAAACAATACGTGTTTTACTTTTACTGCAAGACATTGTCATGTTTAATGGAGAGTCTTGTTTCTACAATGTGGATAATTGAAAAACGAATGTGTGTATGTGTGCACTCTCCATGTGCTGAGAACCTATTAGGTGTGATAAAGAGGTGGTAAGATGAACCTTCACCTTGCGTTTGGTGTCCACTGCCACACTAAACAACAGGGAGCCATAAAAACTTATCTCAGTCATGTAATACCAGTACTGAGAGTCCAGTAGGGTCTGCACAAACACACACACACACACACACACAGCCTATGTAAACAAAAGGTCACAACCCTTCATTCAACCTGGTTTAAGTATTTATCTTTAGCAAAGTGTAACGGGTGTTTCCATCAAATCTCAATGATGGGTGTGCAATTCTCAGGTCATGTGACACTGACACTTCTAGCAATGTGAAGTTGCAATTGTTTTTTAAATGTCAAGTGTTATTTATTTAATCTGTAAAGAATAATACATTATTCATTGTGTTATACATAATATCTGCCTATCTATCACTACCTGTCATGTTTTTATTAAAAAAATAATGTAAACAGTTTAAGCATCCCTCTTTAGAAGTTTAATATAGCTAAGAAAATGACTCAAAGATAGGGTCCCATTTAAAATCACATTATCATGTTATCATAGTATTTAATATTTATTGATTACTTTAATATACAGCATATGCATTTATAGCATATCATATTTCTATAAGTCACAATGCTTGTCACCCAGAAACGTGTTTAAGCTTGTCACCACTTACTAAACTGGCCAGGTTTCAGAGGCGTATAGATGACTCAGGTTGTTATTTATTTATAGCACTTTAAACACATTGTTAATAATTATTACAATGATTCAGGAGATTAAATGTGTGGACTTCAGAAACACTTACCTGTTTGGGAAATCCTGCCCAAACTTCTCGTAAGTCATATAACCACGGTTTCTGTAACCAACACAAATGTTCTTTGAGTTCATTTAAATTTGTGATTGTGTGCATGTATGTGGGTGTGCATGTGTGCATGCATGCATGTATGTGTGTGCGTGTGTGTGTGTACGCGTGGGTGTGTGTGTGTACGCGTGGGTGTGTGTGTGTGTGCACATGCAAATGACTGTGTGTTTGTGTGTAAAAGGGGCTTGTCCATACATGTTAAAGAGTCTTCTATGACTGACAGACTCAGGCTAGAGTCTTGTGGGGATATGTTACCTATTTTCCTTGAGGCATGTCACACACCCATGTTCACAGGCACATGCAAACACCTACAGACGTATGCCTGATGATTCAGGGTCATTTTGAGACTTTGTGCAATAGACTTCAGTGTCTTCTGTCCCTAAATACTCACATCATAAAGTGCCAGAAGGCCCCCCAGGAAAGCACAAAGGTAGAAGAAGAACCTCCAGCTGCAGGAAATAGGACATGTTTGGCATGCATGACCAGGCAGAAGTAGCAGACAGTATACAAGACCACCAAAGCAGGCCAGACAACGTGGTGCAAACAGGGCTTTTTTGTGAAGTGAACTACCCACGTTCTTCCCGGTTATGGACTGCTGAAGCTAAACTCGAGGGTGCCTGTTTTACATACCTGGCTTCCCTGAACTTCTTTACAACTCCAGGTCTGTCTTGGTTTCTTCTCCTGCGAAACCAGAACTCTACTTGCCGCTGCGAACAGCTCACCTTCTTACTGAGACCTCTAACGTCTGCCTGCACACACACACACACACACACACACATATAGTACATGTACAAATTTACTTTTCTGTTCAGGATTACAAATGTGTTTCAACAAATGTGTGTGTGTGTGTGTGTGTGTATGTGTGTGTGTGTACCTGTGAAGGGTGTTTACAGCATGTCCTGTAGTAATGCTCCAGTGTGGGATTATTTGATGCTCTCAAACGGACTTTGTCTTTCACTCCAAGAGCTGCAGCGAGATGTGGGGCAACGAATCTATGAAGAGTGTGAATAGAACAGCTACTGACACACACAATCATCATGAATAGAACAGCTACTGACACACACAATCATCATGAATAGAACAGCTACTGACACACACAATCATCATGAATAGAACAGCTACTGACACACACAATCATCATGAATAGAACAGCTACTGACACACACAATCATGAATAGAACAGCTACTGACACACACAATCATCATGAATAGAACAGCTACTGACACACACAATCATCATGAATAGAACAGCCACTGACACACACAATCATCATGAATAGAACAGCCACTGACACACACAATCATCGTGAATAGGACAGACACAGACACACTATCAGGTTCACACACATGCCAGTACAGGCCCACTGGTACACATAGGCCCAGCCAATCAACACGCTGTCTAGTCACATTATTTGTTCATAGACTGCAGTGATCACACTTCGTAGTGTGTGTATGTGTGTGCGTGCGTGTGTGTGTGCATGCATGAGTGTGTAGGTGTGTGTGTGCGTGTGTGTGCGTGTGTGTGTGTGTGTGTGTGTGTGTGTGTGTGTGTGTGTGTGTGTGTGTGTGTGTGTGTGTGTGTGTGTGTGTGTGTGTGTGTGTGTGTGTGTGTGTGTGTGTGTGTGTGTGTGTGTGTGTGTGTGTGTGTGTGTGTGTGTGTGTGTGTGCGTGCGTGTGCGCATGTGTGTGTGCATGTGTGTGTGTGTGCGTGTATGTGTGTGTGTGTGCGCATGTGTGTGTGTGTGTGTGTGTGTGTGTGTGTGTGTGTGTGTGTGTGTGTGTGTGTGTGTGTGTGTGTGTGTGTGTGTGTGTGTGTGTGTGTGTGTGTGTGTGTGTGCTCACCTCTCGTACAGTGCTCTAAGCCCCAGCAGCAGCACTGCTATAGGTAAGGTGATGTAGAGGTGTGAGGCGCGGGCATAAACGCGGCCCTCTTTATCCTCCAGGTCTGCCCATGTTACATTCACAGGAAGCCACAGATGCTCCAGCCAAAACCACTCACTGAGCATGGCCCTGGATTCCTTCAAGATCCAGTATTCAAAAAAGTATCAGTTCAGCCTGGTACAACCTGGATTATAACAAACACAGCCTGGTATTTATCTCACCAAAAGCACTGCTACAGGATCAGCACAAGCAAACACACAAGCTACCACGCTCTCTCAAGTGTCAACATGAGACATCTTCTCTTCATCAAAGTAAGCAAATACACATGTACATTTAGTCCTGACAGGTTTCGGGCTATTACAAGCCTTCGAAGGAACGCCTTAAAGCAAACCGTACGGTCAAGAAATTAACATATTCAGAGCTGCACAAAAACACACAGCAAGAAAAACTATCAGGAAGGTGTTTAACCTTCAGCGAAATGTAGAGGTGTGTGTGGAGGGAAGGCGTGTTAGAACAGCTCTTAGAGTAGCCTACCAGAGCACTCCACAGGCACACGCTGACTTAAGGAGACAATAAACTCTGGCTCTGAATTTGATATGTTTTCCCTTTTTGACATGTCTCACTCACTGGAGTCCCACGAGAGCTTTTAAATAGTCTTGAAGTCATTAAACTTACTCATGGGATAAGTATGGATATTTTATATGTGTCCGTAACAACATTGGATTTAATGTTATGGACAGACAACACATAGCAGATTATTTTTGTGTATAGCAAAAAACAAACATAGTAAAACTTCACAATCACGCAAACACACAGTAAAGCCTGAAGAGTAAAAGTCGAGCAGCAACCTTACCTGCCTTCTCCCACGTTCTCACTGAAGCGCCTGAAACAGCAATGCCCTCCCTCTTTCTGTTGTTGATCACACACTCCTGCGGGCCTCCCTCTACTAGTTTCTTCTTTCTGTCTTTAACACACACACACACACACACACACATCCACTTTGAGAAGACACACCTTTTTTCTGTTATCCTTAAACGTCCTGTACCGGATAATGAGTCCACTATGTACCGGCTGAACACACACACACAGACACACACTCTGTCTCTACATACTTTAACCCCCCCCCCCCCCCACTGAACAAAAACCTCTCTCTCTCTCTCTGTCTCTCTCCTGTTTCAGGATCTTGCTCTTACAATTTCTTTTCATTAGCCACTTTGGACACACACACACACATAAAGAAAGAGAGAAACACACACCCTTATTCTGCACTGCACTGTAGAAACAGCGTAGTGTCTGTACTACTAGCTTCTTAGTGACTCATTATGGCTTCCAGAAATTGGATGTGCCTTCTGTTCACAGGGAACATGCACAGGTATTCTAGCCTTCAGTGCTAGTGAAGATGTTCTTGCGCCCCCTAGTGGTGCCCTGCAGTATTGTAACCACAGTTGATAATACTGTCAAAAGAATGAAATCTAACCAGTCCCACTGGATGGGTTTAAAGCAGGATCACGCGTTGGCAGTCAACAGCAGATTCAAAACAAAGACAACTCATTTATTCAGAGTTGTATTGTGAACACAAACTGTTTAATTATATTATTGAAATATTGCGGGCACTTCCCTTGAACTTTAATAATTGTCCTAACTTCACTCAAAAGAACCATGCATATCTTATACCTACAATGGACCAATACGCTTTATTCACAGAGACAGTGTATTCCTGTATTTGGACCATTTTCTACAGTCTGGTCTTTTCTGCTCTTTCTGTGTCTGTAATTTGTGTAAGTTGACTCATTCACTGCTCATTGACTTCACTGCTCATCCAAACAGCCGTCCAAAGTCATGCGAAGGAATATGCACAATGTCAGGGTGTTTCTCCCAGCCAGGTACTAATGTGCTCAGACTGACAGCCCTCCTGCTGTTATAAGTGTACCATAAGTACACAGCGGAAGCCGCTGATAGGCTGTTTTCCATGTGCTAAGTCTTGCTTTCTTTTTGTTGTTTGATGTTTGCACTGTAGGCTGCTCATAAAAAAACATCAAAATGTTAAAATAAGCTGTGCGTGAATATTTGTATATGCGTATGAATAGACAAAAAGGTGAAACAAATCACACGAGAGAGCTGAGTCATGTGACAATAACGAGACTGTTATGCCATTCGCTGAGCTGTGTTTTCTTTACTGTTTCAGGTGTTTTGTGTGATGATCCTGCTAAAGACGTGTCAGTTTATTTTAAATGTCAGCGTGAGCTGGGGAGGGAGTTGCGATAGCAGCCGTGTGTCAGAGTAAGCTAAATAAACGCCTCTTAGCACAGCAGATCACAGGCCACACGTCCACCAGTGACACTGCTATTGGAAGAGGTATGTGTTTGTTTAATTCATGCGTTTGTTTTCACTGTTCTTTGCTTCATATTTTGAACTCCAAAGTTGAATGGTGCGATTCTTCACTTCTCAGAAGCATAGAATAATAATGTGAAATATGTAGAATTATTTGATGCATTTGTTTGAGAAAAAATGTTGGAATTGTCCTAGCTGCAGAGGTGTGGTGACTGCTTGGTTAAGGTGAGCTTGGGTAGACTGGAGAGGACGTCCTGAGATCTGACACACCTGTTGGCTGACCAAGAAACTCACCATCCATCATCCACAGTGTAGAGGAGGATTACAGCCAAGCTAGACCCACCAGATAATCACAGCTGGGTAGTATTTATTCAATAGGGTGTATCAGAGAATCAGAACAGCACGATTCATTACTAAAAATGTTGATATGTAAAAAAAATAATAATAATCATTTTAAAAAGTCAGTTTGAATCTTTGCTGTTACTGTAAAAAGCACAGAGACATCTCCCCCTCACACAGCATTCCCAAAGTATGGTTGTGCCAGTCCTGAACATGCGATCATGAAAGTAGCAAAACCCTCACCACCGTTTCCTGCACCATGGGATTAATATGAACGCACTCAGAACCTACTGAATTCTTAAAGAAGCATAAACAAAGTGCCAGTTTCAGGGTTTTGGAAGAAGGTTTGTCAGCTCAGTCAGAAGCTGATGACGGTGTCGTCGACAGATGCCCATATCAGAATCACCAAAGAAAAGGTCAGAATGTCTTCAGAAAAACGGTGACTGCTAGTAGTACCTTCTGGGTTTTAATGGGGTTAAAGGTTGTAGCCGCATAATGATATCTACTATACTGGCATGTAACATTAAAAAGCAGAAGAGTGTTATGTGACTTTGAGAGTTAGCCATTACCTGTGGCCAAAGTTCATTCAAAAAGCTTAATATCTATATCAGCAAACATTAATAGACCTGTACCATTTGATGAGTTGTGATTGTTTTATTGATTCAGTCTTACAATAAAGATAGAAAAACAATTCAAACATTTATCATGAAGACAGACAATGTGTGACAGTCTGCAGAATTATTTGTTGACATATGTAATAAAACCCAACATTAAAGAAATATCCTAAATATTAATTATTTATGCTGACTATGTTTTATCACAACATAACAGACCATAACATGTCAACATAAAAACATTAAATGTTCTTCAAGTGAGTGTGATGGGTACTAAAACTAACTTCAAAAAGTACAAATTTTAGTGTAAAGAGATATTAAGATGTACATATTTACATCCAATTCCAAACACCTCTAACAAACAGTTTGCTATATTTTGTCCTCTAGTTAATACTTACGTGGCATACGTCATACTGAACTGAGACGCTTATGTGATATTTCACACAACTAGAAGATAAGCTAATGGTTACAGCATATTTAGTGATATGTCTGTGTTGTGGTACTTTACCACTACACAATCTAACAGCAAGTTCAGCTCATCTGATTTATGTCATGTAAAATGTCCTACCACAAACATACATCTACATCTAACTTTATTCTCAGGATGTTCCTTCCAGAGATTCATACTGAATCTCTAATCATGCTATAAATCATTGGTTCGCTACTTCAGGTCAAACGATATACAGTCTATACTGTAACTACTAAGCACAAAAATATCAAATAAATCTATGAAAGGATGTTACTTAGTTCAAGTTACACAACAACATTATATAAGCGTTACTCATATGAGCTAAGGCATCCAGTGGCCCTTAAGATTAAATGTGAATTTAGGCAGGGATCGTGTTTGACTCATTTGTTCAAGAAACGTTTTTATGTGTGTGATAGCCTTTGATAAATGAATGGTATGCATGTTCACAGTGTCAATGTGTGTCTCACTTTGTCAAATTGCATTATTTAATTATAGTGTTTATCGTAGTTGTATACAATTCACATTTCAACACAGTGTCACAAATGGCTTAGCTGCCAAAAATATGACCATTGTTTAATTACCAACAACTGTTTTCTGATGAGATCATGTAGAATACACCTCAATAACAGTCACTGATTATCCTGACCTCGGTCGACCTGTCAGAAGTTAGAAAGTGCCTGTGTTGCCTGGCACGGCAAGAAGATATTGGTTCAGAGCTGTTGGAGGGGTGGAGCAGATCTTGTTTCATCCAATTACTTTTACACGGGGGTGTTGTGTGTCGACTCATTGGACGATGTAGGAATCTTTCGTCCGAGATGTGTGAAGCTGGTGGAGTGAGTGGCTCTGAGTGAGCTTTCCCCACTGTCGAGTCCTGTTTGTCGGGGAGGGAGAGTCTGACAGCGAGCCGTAGCTCTGGTGGCTGCATTCTGCAGTGAAAGTCCTTTTGCTATACTTCCCATCAGCTCCGGCTTGGATGGAGGTCTCGGCAGGGCAGTTGACTGACTGCTGGTGAGCTCTGGTCTGGACTGAGGGCGTGGCAGTGCTGTTGATTGATGGACAGTGAACTCTGGCTTTGAAGGTGAACGTGCTACTGATGTTCGGCTGCTTGTGATGTCCTGTGTGGATGGAGAGCGTGACGTAACTGAGAGCTCTGCTTCAGAGAGAGGACAAGACATCACAGATAACTGGCTGCTGGCAAGATCGCCTTTATCTGAGGGCTGTGATGGAGCTCTTGAAGTGTACCATCTCGCTGGGCGCTCGCTGGGTGATGGAGGAACTCTTGGGCTGAGGTGTACATAGCTAGTGGAGTGGCTGGTCCTACATGCTCTGTCCGCAGGTTCCTCTGTTCTTTGCCTGGGTGGAAGGGTCCGACAGCGGCTCTTAAACTTGGATCTCGGTTCCTGATCAAACTCTCGATAGCAGAACCTGTCTGGCTCTGGTCTAACTGGATGAGGATCTGGCGCTACGTTCTGGTTGGAGAGCAACTGCGGAGCGCTGACCATCTGGGTGGGTGATCCTGCATCAGGGCTGTAGGGCTCAGTGGCGATGGCTGCAGGTTCCTCTGCGGACAGCTGGTGCTCACTCTCTCCACTCTCTTTCAGCCTCTCGGTCATCTGACTTTGTGGCCCTGTGCTACATTCAGTGGCCTCCTCTTCCTCCTCCTCCTCCTCCTCGTCAGGACTCTTAATGGTGATGCTGATGTCAGCAGGACGCTGGGACAGACGACGCTGCTTGGCCGCTTCCTCGCTGAGGAGGAGCTCCAGCAGGAGGACCTTCTCTCGCCTCAGACGCTCCTTCAGAGAGCGGGGCACGTCTGGGATTAGCCAGGCCACCAGCATGCTGAGCAACATGGCCAGGTTCTGGAAGCACACGCACACGTGTAGCACCAATATATCTGAAGTTAGGACTTATTTGCCTGTTATATACATCTGAATAAGTATGAATTAGCCTTGGCTATGACTATGAATCACTGAATGAATGTATCTTAGGATGTTTGCCTCATGTTTTTTTTTAGCTAGCATACATAACAGAATAAAAATCATCTAAAATCTGTATGACTGACCTGGAAAAAGATGACAAAAGCCAATCTGGCAGCTAAGACAGACCAGTACTGCTTAGAAAGTTGGTAAGACTCAGGAGACCAGGGAGGGTCTCGATAATCCTTATACCTAAAAGAGAGAAAGACATATAGTTACTCATAGTGTTAAAACAAGGCAATGCTCAGTGATTTAGATGTGTGTGTGTGTGTGTGTGTGTGCAAATGCAATCATGCAGATGTATGTTTGGGTCTATATACACACCTGCAGATGCGTAGCTCCCGGTCAAAGCGTGTGCTGTTGGGTGCTGTTCCTGGTTTGAAGTTGCTGGTGTTGAAGTATGCCAGTGTGTGGTCTATGAAGCCATGCAGGCTCCCTGACCCACTGTACATGTACTGATACACCATTCGAGGAATAAACTCTGATGTGAAGGATATAACAAACGCCTAAGAGAGAGAACAACATTGATAGAAAGAGAGAGTGAGTTTGGTGTTGTCACGGTACCATATCCACAGTCTTCACGTGTGTCTCGTTTGTTTCTTGGTTTGCCTGTGTATTTGTGTCCTGTGTTTTACCATTTGGGTTGTTGGTCATTGTCTGTCTGCGAGTCTGTATGTATGTTCTCTAGTCCTCATGCTCTGCTTCTAGTGTTTCGCTCTTATCCCTGTAGAGGTTGTCGTGCTCTAGGCTGTTTTGTTTCTAGATAGAGTTTCTTGGTTTTCATTCAGTTGCATCTTTTGATTTGTCTTTGTATTATAGTGTGTGTGTGTGTGTGTGTGTGAGTGAGTATCATGAGTTAGTAGGTGGTTTGCTAGTTTGTTGTCTCGTGTCTTTGTTTCTAGTGGTTATGTCACCCCTGTTCAGTGTATTAGTATTTTCTGTTAGTAATATCACGTGTTCTTGGTTTACATTGGAGTTGTCATAGTCTCAGGTTTGTGTACTGTCATTTATTTAGTTCTTCTGTTCATTAAACTGTTAAACTATCCGCACTTGCATACAGCCTCCAACACCCTAGCATTACAGAGAGGTTAACACTGTACACTTCAACCCTTATTTGCCCATATCCACACTTGTTGTTCAGAAAACATTTGTGATACATACATTTGTGATTACAGCAAACTTGCTTATCCCACTCAGGATATTGTACCATATACCTAAGAAAGAGAGAGAGAAATCTCTGAGAACACAGAGAAATCATGCAGTGGTGGAGGTGCCACACGTAACACACGTGAGCAACAGACTCCTACCGATCTCCTTCGCCCTGACCGCATCGGGCCTCCGTATCTCAGTGACAAACTTGGCAGCGTCCAGGCGAATCTCGATGACGTTATTGAGCAGAGCGAAGAGTGGAGCCAGTGGAAAAGAGGCCACAAACAGTGTAACGAATCCGTACTGGATAACTGCAGATGACAAAGATGGAGGATTCGTGTCTTAATTGCCTCAGAGATCAACATTTCTTACATTTCCAGTGTTGCCCAACTGCCTTCCTGTTTGACCTTTTGGTATGTGTCATGGCGTCTCCCAGAAAGCCTGAACAATAGACTCCTTCATCACAGCTTCCTTAGAAGAAATTCCCACCTCCCTTCAGAGTCACTTTGCTTCTTTCATTTCACTGCTGTTGAAAGACCCTGAAGTTCTTCTCATGAACACTCAGCATGACACCAAACATCTGAAGTAGCCAAATGCAGTCACCAAGATCTGCTTCACTTACTGACACAGGTGAGCCCAAAGGTGACCAATCACAGAGAGGGATTAGTTTCACACGTACTCATCTCCATGTATTCTGGGCTCAGGCCCTCGAACGGCTCGAGCTCGTAGTCTAAGGCCCAGCGGTGACGCGGCCGGTTCGGATCCTTGTCCTTCTTCTCCTTCTCCCCACCTTCCTTCTCCTCCTTATACGAGCGATACATCTTCTTCAGCTTCCTGCAGATGGAGGCAAAAGAGCTCAGGACACCGAGGACACTTCTGATGTCCCAACGATTAGAAGAGCTTTTGCAGTCCTTTATGATGTCTACAAAACAGCATCTGTGTGTGTGTGTGTGTTTGTGCATCTGTATAAAACTCACGGGATGGCGATTTCAAACACATTGTTCTGGATGAGTTGTTTCCCCAGCATGATCATGCCAAGCTGAATACACACTTCAATAAGACAGCCTCCTGGAGCACACTGTAACACACACACACACACACACACACACGTGCACACAACTCAACATATAAGTAGAAAGCTACACACAAATTGAATGTTGGATAAGACTTTTTTCTTACCTCCTCCATGCGGAAATCTCCAAAGACATACACGTAGTCACCAGGCCGACCTGCAAACCTTCATCACCCAGTAATGTTTAATAATGTTAAACACTTCACATCATACATTTGCAGTTCTTCTTGCTCATCAATGCCAATCATCAATTCATTAATTGAAAAAAAATCCTTGAAATTGTGATGTATACATATATGCGCACGAAGCATCCAGACTTACCTGCCCTTGAAGAAGGCTACGTAGAAGACTGGGGCAAAGGCATTCATGCTCTTGAGCAGAAACGCCTTCAGGATCAGATGCTCCTCAAATGCCGCCTCGGTCTTTGGGATCTCTGCAACCCCAAATATCATAAACAGCAGCATGTCATCAGCACTGGCCATGCGTGTGATCATGAGCAACAACAGAGTGACATCACCAATGGCCATGTGTGTGATCATGAGCAAGAGCAGTGTGACATCACCACAGACCATGAGTGTGATCATGAGCAACAACACTGTGACATCACCACAGACCATGAGTGTGATCATGAGCAACAACACTGTGACCACCACAGACCATGAGTGTGATCATGAGCAACAGCAGTGTGACATCACCACTGATATGATCATCAGTTGTGATGTCATAAGCATCCCAGTTTCATTGACCAATTTTATGTCAGTGCTGTAACAGCAGTGTTATTTATACAGTCTCAAATATGCTCTCCCATACAACACCCCCCCACCCCTCCCACACACACACACACACACACACACACACACACAAACCAAGTTCTGTGATCCAGGCTGCCACAGCCCCATAGATCTCATCCAGCACCAAAACCACCAGAAGGTTGATGATGACAGCAGTGGTTGTCACGGTAACGCGCACATTTGCCTTGGCCTCGGGGTCAGGGTTCATTGACATCACAACAAAAACAATAATCCGGTAAAGAATGACACCAGACACTGCTGAAAATGTGACTCCCACCTGGAACACAGACAAAGAGGTGAGACAGAGAGTGAGATGAGAGTGAGACAGAGAGTGAGACAGAGAGTGAGACAGAGAGTGAGATGAGAGTGAGATGAGAGTGTGATGTGATCTAATCATAAAAATCATATAAACACATACTAATAAATTAGAACAAGATGAGCTAAAGATAAAATCCCATACTAAATTAGCATAAAATGAGCTGGAAATGAAATCACATATACATAAATTTGCATAAACAACAAACACAATTACCAACCATGAGAAGTATTGAGGATATATTTATGCAGTATCCTGGCAATCGGTCCTTCCATGTAAGAGATTCCAAGGCAAGCTACAAAAATGATGATCTGGATGTTAGATTTTAAACATTACAAAACATACCTACAACACGTCAAATGTTATTGATTTGCAACCAGCATAATCAGTATGAATGTGTTGGACTGCATTTTAAAATATGGTCAAAAGTAGAATGCTGTCCAATATTTCAACAACACAAACGACAAAAAATATGATAATGTGGATGGCTCATAAGATCACCAAAAATTTAATTCACTAAATTCACCCCTGCCTAAGAAATGCAACCACACTCACACTCTATGTATGTGAATTCTATTAGAGGCACCACTTTAATTGATGTGCTTTAATCCATCTATGACTCTAATCCCACATAATCTACAGTGTGGAATACCTGGGAAGAGTAATCTGCTTTCAGCCCTGTATGTGTCTGTATATGATAAGTGTGTCTGTGTGTGGGAGCCTATGTCTGTTGACATCACACAGACCCAGAAAGGTGTGACATCAGTAAACAACACCTATACAGTCACCCCACCAGAGATGGCACCACATCATACGCCTCCTTTAATTCTGCAAATTCGTTAAAAATGCACACATGCTCCCACGGAACATGTAACTCCACTGACTCGTCATCTAATCAGACACGAAGAGCAGAGCAGAGCAGAGAAGCATACGGGCTGGTCGCTCTACGCCTGACTGACAGCTGACTGGCACCTAATCACATTATCCCCAAAGCCCCGTCTCCCTCACTGAGAAGTTGATTAGCTCTCTCTTGATTAGCTCTCTCTCTCTCTAGCTCTCTCGCTCTCTCCTCTTGTTCTTTCTCACACTCTACTACTCTCTCTCTCTCTCTCTCTCTCTGTTCCTTTTTTGCATGTATGCAAACACTGCCCAGCTCCACCCACTGACCCCAGACTCTCTCACCATTGGCTGGACTCCTTTGACAGACAGCAGCTTCTCTCTGCCTATGTCGTCTGTTCTGCCATCCGTCTGCAAAACAATACAAGAGGTTAATCACACATTCTCATGCTTGCACACCCAGTGCTTCTCGTCTTCACGTCTTCATGCCAACATCTAAATACAACTTTACAGGCACCCAAACCAGAGTTTACTTTCAATCTGAAACATGAACACCTATTACTTTAGGCTCAGAATTCATTTTGTAATTACAGATGCCAAGTCAGCATTAATCTCCACTGGTACCTCCACTTTCTTTTTGTTCTTGCATTTTTTCTGATGCTTCTTAAGGAGAAAATCCTCATACGCCGGACGAAGTTCATCCTGAGTGAAACAGAAAGGAGACAACATCTAACAGCATTACACAAATTATATACTGCAACCCAATTTAGAAATATTACAGAACATTATTCCTGGTCAAAAGAACAACAGTAACATGGGAATAATCATGCTAAACTATAAACAAATAATACCATACGTGAAGGAGGTAATATGGGCTATGAAGGAGGTAATATGGGCTATGAAGGAGGTAATATGGGTTATGAAGGAGGTAATATGGGTTATGAAGGTAGATGCTAGATGGAGGAGCTCCTGGCTTGTGTCTAACCAGACCTCCACCTCCTCTTCCTCCAAGCCTGTCAGATCCCAACTGTGCTGCAGACACCTCTGTCTTCTCTTCCAGTGCTCCAGAAACACAGCAGCTGGGCACACACACACACACACACACACACAGACACACACACACACACACACACACATGCTGAATGACCACAGGCGTGTACTCAGGTACACAGTTCTGATCCTCAGGCTGTGAGCACTTACCCCAGAGAGACATGAAGATGGCGAAGGCTACAGTGGCGTTGTTGTCAAAGAAATGACTGGCGCGCGCTGTACCACATGTGCTGTTCAACTGCCAATAGTCACACACTCGATCGCACAGGGGGCACATGGTAAAATTGAGCCGCCCATCACACATCTCCTGACTGATAGATAGATAGATAGATAGATAGATAGATAGATAGATAGATAGATAGATAGATAGATAGATAGATAGATAGATAGATAGATAGATAGATAGATAGATAGATGATTAGCATAATTGTTTGGACTGCAAGACACATACTCACACTGACACAAGCAAGCATATACAGATAGAGAGCAAAACAGAGAGAGAGGAAGAGATACAGAGGAGGTTTGTGTGTTCACCTGGGCACATACAGAGAGTTTGTGTGTGTACCTGGGCACATACAGAGAGTTTGTGTGCGTACCTGGGCACATACAGAGAGTTTGTGTGTGTACCTGGGCACATACAGGGAGTTTGTGTGTGTACCTGGGCACATACAGGGAGTTTGTGTGTGTACCTGGGCACATACAGGGAGTTTGTGTGTGTACCTGGGCACATACAGGGATTTTGTGTGTTCACCTGGGCACATACAGGGAGTTTGTGTGTGTACCTGGGCACATACAGGGAGTTTGTGTGTGTACCTGGGCACATTGGTGTCTACAGTCAGCCAGCCGTACAGGAATACTGCAATCCCCATTGCTGAGGGTGGGATTAGTAGCTGAGTGTACACACCCAACCAGGCAAAATACAGACCGATCTTCTCCCCAAAGTATTTCCTGTAGAGCAGAAGTGAAGCAGTTGCTCAAACAATCAATACCTACACACACACTCACACACACGTCTGGGCAAGGCCAGTTAAACAACTGTACTGAATAATTGTACTGATTTTTATTAAATCAGTATAATTTTTATTGAAAGAAGTACCTAATGAGATCAAGTGGTTGGTATTTGAGGAACACTCCATAATTGGCCCATTCATCATGCAACATCTACAAACACACAAATGATCTTATTAACAAATAAACAAAACACTTTTTCGTAGTTAATAACATCGCCTGAATTCTGAATAATGTCATATAAATACACACTGTGACTCAGTTACACATTTACACACTTGTAACCACAATCTGCAGCTTATTGTAGTTTTATCAGTAAAGCAAATGCTTATCCTGACATGCACCACATGACGTCTGTCCAATCAGAGCAGGTGTACCGGCTGACCTGTCTGTCATTGCGATGCTCTTTCTCATCTGTGTTACTGAAGTCCCCCTGGAGCAACGAAAGCAGACACACAGCCACACACAGCCACACACAGCCACACACAGCCACACACACCCACACACCCAGCCACACACAGCCACACACAGCCACACACACAGCCACACACAGCCACACACAGCCACACACACCCATACACAGCCATACACAGCCACACACAGCCACACACACCCACACACACAGCCACACACAGCCACACACAGCCACACACACCCATACACAGCCATACACAGCCATACACAGCCATACACAGCCAAACACAGCCACACACAGCCATACACAGCCAAACACACCCATACACAGCCACACACAGCCATACACAGCCAAACACAGCCACACACAGCCACACAGCCAAACACAGCCATACACAGCCACACACAGCCATACACAGCCACACACAGCCACACACAGCCACACAGCCACACACAGCCAAACACAGCCAAACACACCCATACACAGCCACACACAGCCATACACAGCCAAACACAGCCACACACAGCCACACACAGCCAAACACACCCACACACAGCCATACACAGCCACACAGCCAAACACAGCCACACACAGCCATACACAGCCAAACACACCCATACACAGCCACACATAGCCATACACAGCCAAACACACCCATACACAGCCACACACAGCCACACACAGCCAAACACAGCCATACACAGCCGTACACAGCCACACAGCCAAACACAGCCATACACAGCCACACACAGCCATATACAGCCAAACACACCCATACACAGCCACACACAGCCACACACAGCCATAGTGTGCCCATATGCATCACCATCCAAGTACAGGAGAATTATATACCGCCTATACCACTCAGCCTCTATGATCCTACATGTCTAGGATTTATGACATGGCTTGCTCCGGGAAATGATCAAAACACAGCTCCTATAGTTCTATAATTCAAGTGTAAACTGAATTACATCTAATTGAAAGGTGAATTGAATCTAATTGAATAATGTGAATACTTCTGTTTGAATTTGTAATCGCTAAAATTAATCGTTTGTAATGTTGCTATGCTAGTGAAAAGTCCCCTCCAACTCACATCGTGCAAGGGAAAAGCAGAGTCATAGACGCCCTTAGCCAGCAAAGACGAGATGCCTGAGAAATCAACAGTGATCAATTCGTTTATATTTAATCATGTATTAAATGACAAACTGTACTTTAAATGTGAATGTTTTTAAATGTAAATGTGAATTTTAAAGATATTTCTAACTTGTGGCTGTAAGAGCTATAAGAGCATACCCATAGTCTGACATGTTTGTGTACATGTTGTACGTCTCAGGATCTCAGCCACCTGCAAAGGCCATATTCATCCCCCCAAAACACACACACACACACACACACAAACACACACACACACTGCACATGAATCACCACAATCACTATCCTTATTGAACCTGAAATGTTGCTGTGTGCCCCTCAACTCAACGAAGTGATCAGAAGTCACCCAAAAAAATGGAACAACTCTAAAGATTTTTAAAGGAGCTTGAATAATAAAACATTAGCCTAATCTTTACCCAAAACAAAGAAACTCACAATACGCCCACGTGTTGCGTTGTCAAACAGGGAGCTTTTCGACTTGATGTCAAACCTAAAAACAAGGAAACAAACAACCCTGATCTTATTCACATATGTGATGGAGACATGTGCGTGAGTCCTGGACATGCGCGAGTCCTCACAGATGGAGCGTCTCTCGGCTGAACGGGAGGGACAGGACCCTGGCGTGGGACACATCTGGTCCTGGCACCGCTGGCTGGAACGGTTGACTGATCTTCGTCCAGAGGGAGCTGATCGCTCCGGCAAGCCCCGCCCTCTCCTTCAGCTCATACGCCTGCACAGCCAGACAGAGGGAGCAACTTCTCATTCACTTCTTGTTGAAGGTGTTCAAAGGTGTTAAATCTCAAATATTAATAATGGGGAGGTTTAAAAAACATTTGAAACTGAATTGTGTGCAACTTACTTTCTTAGTGGGAACTCTGATCTTTAGAAGCTCTGCCTCTCGACTAAGAACAGGCCAGGGTATGTGCAGACGGGTGAAGCGTAATGCCCGCTCCTGAGAGAGAGAGAGAGAGAGAGAGAGAGAGAGAGAGAGAGAGAGAGAGAGAGAGAGAGAGAGAGACAGAGAGAGAGGGAGAGAGAGAGAGAGAGCAGAGACAGAGAGACAGAGAGAGACAGGGAGAGAGGGAGAGAGAGACAGAGAGAGAGACAGAGAAAAGCTGAATTGTTTCACCAAAAAATCCCATGAGCCATAATGAGAAGACATAACCAAAGGCTGAGGACAGAATGCTCAGTTATGTCATGTTGATATCATGAAGCATGAACTATGTGAAGGTCTTACATCTGCAGGCAGGCACACACACCCACACATGCAAACACACATGCACACACACACACAGGCACACACACACACACACACACACACACACACACCAATACACCCATGTCCACAGACCTCATCATCTCACACACCCACACATGCAAACACACATCTCCAGGCCCACACACATCACACACACACACACATGCAGGTCCACAGACCTCATCATCTCAAACCCTGCTCCTGCAGGCCCCTTTCAAACTCTTCCCTGATGGAGGCCTTTTCTCCCTCCCCAGGCGCTGTGTCTGCCTCCAGCTCCACTTCAGTCACCCCTGTCTGGGGGATCCTGGGGGTAGGACTGAGGGCCAGGGAAGGCAAGTTGCCATTGGACACAAGGGAGTGGCGCCTCTTACAGTGATACACAAGTACGTAGTCCACTCTTCTGTGGCCATCTGCAAAACACAGTTCTCCTGTGGCACAAGGGACCGGTTTCTCCTAAAAAACACATAATACACACACACACACATACACACACACACACACACACACACACACACAGGAACATTTCTTCTCACTTTGTTACAGAATGAATATATTTTAAAGTTTTAATTGGAGATGGATGACAACAGAACAGACAGATGATGTAACAACTCTTTGACATGTGATAGGGAAGCAAACTGATGGGCAAAAAGTAGTGAAAAAATGCATATGTTAATATAAACGATTTCTTGTCATATATGTTAAGGCTGAAACATATGACTGACATTTTGTTCATTTTAAAGTATGTTTTGACCCTTTGTGAGTGACACGGGCAGAGATCGGAGCTACACACGCAATCAACCTTGAGGAATACAGTACTCAGAAGCAAGCACAAAAGCAAGCACGCATTCCTCTGCAGAATCAAGGGTATCATGTCGACTGTTGGCTGTGTCCTGGCCGATCTCAGAGATGTCGCGCGCAAGACTGCGGAGTTTTTCGCTGTGAATGGATGAGGATTCGCTCATAGTTGTGGTTACGCGCATGCGCTCAGGAGTTCCGTTCCATGTCTTCCAGAAAGGGATGTGACAAAGACAGACAGAGCAAAAGAGATAAAGACAGAGAGAGGGGAAGGAAAGAGAGAGGGGAAGAGATTCAGCACCATGGACAGGTACAAATGGAGACATATAGACAGATCACATTCTCTTTTAATATTTACATAGCTAATAAAACATTCCATCGCATACAATAACACCACATCGTACACACGCTCAGAAACGCGCGCACGCGCATGCTCTAAATGTTTTTCGACACGCCACTTAGAAACGTTGCTAACGGTGGTAAAGAAACGCTTACACGCTTGACTGAGAGACAGGTAAGCTCCTTTGCTTCACCTGACAACATTGATTACAGAGCTAGTAGTGCACCAACGTGGCAATGCACAACATAGAGACAGAATGGTTTACAAACCCACACGACAGAGAAAATATGGCATGATTTATAATATCCGATTAGTAAATAGGATATACTGTGTGCCAATTTAAACCAAAGCTCCTAGCCAGAAACCATGTTCAGCATCTGAAATAACCCAATTTACTTTTCGCTATTTATAAGAAAACCCATATTTACATATAGCTAAACAATTCACCCTGATTAATTCTTGTATAACCACCTCTACAAAAATCGATTATGAGTTAAAAATGTAAAATACCAAGCATGAGCGTCTGGGAATCCATATTAAAGAGTATTTTAAATAATGAGGTTATTTTGTTTATCGACAATACAAAATAAATAAATAAATAAACAAACGAGCATCGATCCAGGGATACTACAGCCAGTTCAGAGAACAGCGCTATAAATATATGATCTCATTAATGTGATCCAAGTGCAACAGTTGTCTGCGCGCCACGAACAAAAGAACCAGTCTGACACATTTACGCATGTGACAAGTCGCTTGGTTGTTATTTCCAACACAGAAAGAGGTTACAGATGCGCAAAAGTTCCACTCACCAGAGCACGGAGGCAGCCTATTAAGAGCCATGTTTCCCGGTGAAAGCATGATTAGAAGACGTAGTACTCAGATGGTGGAAAATCCGATCGATGCCCCATGCAGGCTTAACTCACTCGGCTGTTAATTCCATGAAGGCTCGAGAGGAGGCTTACCCTCAGGCCAAACTTTGAGCAGGAGTCCATAGTGTGCACTAAATTACTACGCGTTGTGTAGACACACGCGAAAACGAATACAGTATAATCAGGGCCAATTACACGCGCTTATTCAAATAAATAAATAAGTTCAGCATGGCGAAACGCACAAGGACACAATAGCTACAATGTGGCATTAATGTCATATAAGTCGATCTTGACAAAAGCTTTGTTGTTACATGTGGTATAATGTATGCATATAATGTATATATGCATGTATATATACATGTGGTATAATGTATGCATATAATGTATATATGCATGTATATATACATGTGGTATAATGTATGCATATAATGTATATATGCATGTATATATATATGTGGTATAATGTATGCATATAATGTATATATGCATGTATATATATATATGACTATTGTAATAATACCAAGTGGAAGTGCATGTTAGAGTTTGTATAATATATATTTGTTCTCTTACTGGGAGTGAATGTACAGAGGGGGGCAGCAGTCCAGATAAACCTGAAGAGCTGTACAAGAACAGAAGGTGGAAACGCGCCTGACCACAGGACGACGTTGTTTTGGGTTGTAGGGTGACGTCATTCTGGAATGTAACGTTACATTTCATTGTAGTTACACTGTTGCCGTTTGTTTTTAAAGGACGCTTACAAACGATTTCTGAAACTACAGTTAGTACAGCCACAGCTACAACTACTACAATGAATGCACCAATTTGAATGGTAATGTACTCCAAACTAAACAAAGGATTTCAGTATTCAGTACTGGTGTAATGTACAATCGCTTGTGAAGTTCTTTGCCAAGTGTGTGTTTTGGAAATTGTTAACTGAGGGCTTAGCTGATAATGCAGCCATGTTGCAGACTTGGTTAAGAGATCTGGCGCATGGGTAAATGGTTTCAGTGATCCTGTATCGTGCACCAGTGTCTATGTGGTCATTAACAGAATCAACTGTAATGTCTCACTTTTTCACATGGACATTCACATAACCATGGCTTTAGCAGTATAACATGTGTGGTTGTAGCCATGCTTAGAAGCACCAGCGCTGTTAGTTACAGAGGCCTGTTCAACAAGAACAGCAACAAGAGGCCTGTTCCCATAGAAACTAACTAAAAGAAAAGAAAAACAACACAAACACCAACACAATAAACCAGAAATGCAAATGCATATAGTTTATTCATTAGATGTTGTTTTATGACAATATGCTTTATTGCTTTTTTAAGTACGTTTTTAATAAGGAGTGCCGTGATGTATAGATGGGTACAGTCCGAGTGCACATAATGAACACCTTGTTGCATGCGTGAGTAAAACTGTTTTACAGACATTGAGTATTTATTTGTTGTATGTACGTGTACCTGTAGTGAGTTTATATGTGACGTTGTGTGTGTGTGTGTGTGTGTGATACTGCACATGTGTTCAGTCGGTAGGGCAGACGTGCGCATGGCAGTCACAGCCAGTGACGGTGAGGACCTGGTGGGGCACACGTGTGCCGTTGGGACATCGCAGAGAAACAGCCAGTGGCAGAGTTCCTGTGGCAGCGCAACACACACACTCGCTCTCCACACGGTCCTTCTCCACCGAATACACAGACTTACTGCTACACCGCCCCTGTGTGTGTGTGTGTGTGTCAAGAAGAGAAAGAGAAGCACAAAGAGTGATTAGAAAATTGTGTCTTAATATGACTGAGACTTCTTCATGTCCCACTGAAGGTCTGCGAGCGTGAAGCCAGGACATCTTACCTCACAGTAGCTGATCTGCAGTTTTTCGTCTGATTGGCAGCCGTCCACCATGATGTAATTCAGCAGCCCCACGGTCCTTCTGCATGGTGGCTCAGTACCTACAGGCACATAGGTATGTATATATGTGTGTGTGTGTGTGGGTGTGTGTGTATTCACACTGAAGTGAATGTGACTATATTCATACTCACACATCTCACAGCAGCTTTGGCCGATCGGACTTATTTTTCCCTGTGCACAAAGATTGCAACAATACATTTAGGTTTCCAAACCCACTCTATAATGTCCTGTGTGTGTGCGCGTGTGTGTGTGTGGTGTGGTGTGTGTGTGTGGGGGGGGGGGGGTGTGTGTCTGATGTGTCTGTGTGTGTGTGGGTGTTTGTGTGTATGTGTGTGTGTGTGTGTGTGTGTGTGTGTGGTGTGTGTGTGTGTGTGTGTGTGGGGGTCTGGTGTGTCTGTGTGTGTGGGGTGTTTGTGTGTATGTGTGTGTGTGTGTGTGTGTGTGGTCTGGTCTGTGTGTGTGTGTGTGGGTAGATATGCACCCCTTGTTGCAGGCAGCTCTCTCTGTCCAGTGGAGGGCAGGTGGTCACTACCGTCTCCAGCACCAGCTCTCCGTACTCATTCACACTGCAGGTGTGTTTGACGCAGCCGTCTTCACGTGTACTGTTCACCTAAAACACACACACACACTCTTTCTTATTAACACCGGAAATGTTATAAAACAGCTATTTTCACTTGACAACACTGTCTACACATGATATACAGTAGGTCTTAGAAATTATGTGCATTCATGTGTTTGTGTGTGTGTGTGTTTGTGTGTGTGTATATTTGTGTGTGTGTTACCTGCAGGTTGATTAATTGCCCATTGGGTTGTTGGATAACACAGGCAGATGCTACACAGCGGCCACAGCAAGAGCCTGGCACGTCCTCTAGGGTGTATCCCTGAAACACACACACACACCCCACACACACACACACACACACACACACACACACACACACACACACACACATACACACACACACACACGTATACACACACACACACGTATACACACACAGTATTTCCTTATTGCTGTACAATACATAGGTACATTTTCACGTGATGGTGATGATGAAGAGTGGTGACCTCAGAGCAGGGTGTACAGCTCAGCCTTCTACAGGACAGGTGATAGTTCCCCTGCTGTTCCAAACACATGCAGTTTGTACAGGCATCCAGCATCACCCTTTCCCCAGGCTGCACACACACACACACACAACACACACACACACAGACTAAATGTGGTCTTATCCATACACATACAAGTATTTTCTTTTTACAGGTGTGGGCACCGTTCTTACCCCAACGAGTGTATGATTCAACACACATGCATCCACAGGTGCTGAAAGACAATAATACAGACATGTTTCTGTCATCCACCATGATGTAAACGTATGTGTGCAAGGGTGTGATTGGGAGTGCTTGAGTGTGTGTGTGTGTGTGTGTGTGTGTGTGTGTGTCTGTGTGTGCGCGTGTGTGTGCGTGCATGTGTGTGTGTGTGTGTGTGTGTGTGTGCGCGTGTCTGAGTGTGTGTGCATGTGTGTGTGCGCATGTGTGGGTGCGCATGTGTGGGTGCGCATGTGTGCGTGTGTGTCTGTGTGTGCGTGTGTGCGCGTGTCTGAGTGTGTGTGCATGTGTGTGTGCGCATGTGTGGGTGCGCATGTGTGGGTGCGCATGTGTGGGTGCGCATGTGTGCGTGTGTGTGTGTGTGTACCACAGTGGCAGTCTGGGCAGCAGCTGTCTATCGTGTTGCAGTGTAACTCCGTCCCCAGGGGGCAGCTGGGTGTGTCCATGAGGTGGCAGGAGACATTAATGTTGTGGATGAAGACCTCCTCGTTAACCTGCACACACTCCCTCAACACACACCGGTCCTCCGAAGACACCCACTGCTCTCCTACCTATAAAGCATTATGTACAGACATTTAAACTCTAAAAACATTCTGACCTGGTTGTATCAAGCTACAGGTCAAGTACACACACACACACACACAGATAAACACACACAGTCGGGCTCTCTCACCGCTCGTAGGCGACCTCCATGCAGTGCGCCCTCCTCTATGCAGCTGGACTTACGGCAGTGACCACAGCACGACCCCTCTGAGGGAGCATAGGTGGTGCCCTGCTCCCAAACACACACACACACACACACACACTTTACCCCTGATACGGCGTCTCCTTGATGCCTCAGCAGAGTGGACGCGCAGGCTGAACTCACCACAGGACAGATCTGGTTGCAGACGGGATCCACACACTGTGCCAAGTGCAGGCCGGTCGCTCTGTCCGTCTGATCTGAGCACTTGCACGTCTTACACTTCTCCTCCCATTTGCTGCCCATCTGGTACACAACTCCCTGAACCACACACACCTGCGCACGCACAGAAATACGGTCAATGTTTTGCTTACAAAATGAATAAAATAGCTGCTAATCTATATGGACACACACCTTATCAGGGAGGCATGTGACGTCAACACAGCCGCAGTCGTTGGTCATCTCCTTGGTGATGTAACCAGGGGGACAGACTTGGGTGGAATTCCGACAGTCGCATGTGCATTCATGTGAATCACAGCACTGTGTCTGTTTGACTGACAGCTTTTTGTGGGCGGGGCATGAGGGTTTGGTTGCAGGGCATTCCTCTTTTTTACAGACTGAAAGAGAGGGAGATGGCTGTGACTGTGTGTGTGTGTGTGTGTGTGTGCTGGACTGTTGGGCATGTGCACTCACCACACTGATAGACTGGTGCACACTCCCCAGGGTTTGTGAGCACCGAAATGAGACCGTTTTCACATTGTGGAGGACCAGCCACAACACAGTTCACCGTGTCACACACTGCAAGAACACACCAACACCCAAACTGCATCAA